>OZ026630.1:8902228-9284728 GCA_964020975.1 Hermodice carunculata
TGTCATCATGGAGTTTGTTTTACATCTCTGGTGCAGGATGTACATTGTTGCAGTCCTTGTTAGGATTTCCCTTGGTTTATACAGGTGGTCGAGCTGCAATTGTTTATTTTACAATCACTGGGACTGAATATAATGCCCCAGCTGCTTTCCACTTCAGTTAAGGACAGGTAAGACACCAAAAATAAATCCCACTTTAGTCAATCCTAGCTCAAAATGTATTTGCGTTAGGATCATATATCACTAGTAACTTGTTTCGGCGTTAGTGGGTGCATTTCGGCGTTTCAGGGCGGTTCCCGGCGTTACACAGCGTTTGCCGGCATGAGATGGCGTTTGCCGGCGTGAGATGCCGTTTGCCGGCGTTACAAACACCGGCAAACGCCGACCAACGCTGGCAAACGCCAAAATCCAATTAAGCTTTTTTGGGCTCGGCGTTAGTCGGCGTTTGCCAGCGTTTGACACCCTTTCAACGCCGGCAAATGCTGTGAAACTCCGACTAATGCCGGCAAACGCTCTGTGGTCCTCTCAACTAGCAAACTCAATGGGATACATGTAAAATTTGAATTCAGTTGAACTGGGATAAGAAGGATCCATGGAAATTTGTGTCTTGTACTTGTACTAATCATTAATGTACTTTTATTTATCATACTCATGGGCAATACAACATAATTATCTTTAATAGTATGATGATGATTTATCCATTGAGGTGTATGTGTATTGAATGACTTAGCTCATGATCACTGATATATATATATATATATATATATATATATATATATATATATATATATATATATATATATATATATATATATATATATACACATATATTGGTCACTCCAATCTTGGTTGCAAAGTAAAGACAAACAAACAACCCTGTTTTCAATTTTATTTAAACACAGCACAGCAATTTTTTATTGTTTGTACCGCGCAAGTCAGCAATGCATAGCTTTGTGCTAGCATAGATGTGAATCCCTGTGAATATAATACATGGAATTTATTATTAAATCCCATGTATTATATTCACCCGGAATCTATGCTGGCCCACAAATGTCAACATTCCACACCTCAAATAGGAAGATTTTTGTAAATTTTAAAAATCCATGGGGGCGATTTGTATTTTAGAATAAAATAGAAAATACTAAATTTTTATGCAGGAGATTCTGCCAAATTTGCAAAATTTTGCTCGTAAATA
The DNA here is from genome assembly GCA_964020975.1 of Hermodice carunculata. Lineage (NCBI taxonomy): Eukaryota > Metazoa > Annelida > Polychaeta > Eunicida > Amphinomidae > Hermodice > Hermodice carunculata. Next base: position 8,903,421 of record OZ026630.1, read on the forward strand.
AAAAAATTGGGGTGCAAAGTGGGAGATTGCCACCTTTTTGGGGAAGACTTCACAGGTATGCTAGCCCAAAGCTATACATTACTGACTTCAATATAATACATGGAATTTAATAATAAATTCCATGTATTATATTCACAGGGATTCACATCTATGCTAGCACATAGCTATGCATTGCTGACTTGTGCGGTAAAAACAATACAAAATTGCTGTGCTGTGTTTAAATAAAATTGAAAACAGGGTTGTTTGTTTGTCTTTACTTTGCAACCAAGATTGGGGTGACCAAAATATATATATATATATATACATATATATATAGATATCAGTGATCATGAGCAAAGTCATTCAATACACATACACCTCAATGGATAAATCATCATCATAATATTAAAGATAATTATGTTGTATTGCCCATGAGTATAAAAAATAAAAGTATATTAATGATTAGTACAAGTACAAGACACAAATTTCCATGTATCCTTCTAATCCCAGTTCAGCTGAATTCAAATTTTACATGTATCCCATTGAGTTTGCTAGTTGAGAGGACTACAGAGCGTTTGCCAGTGGTAGCCGGCCTTGAAAGGGTGTCAAACGCTGGCAAACGCCGACTAATGCCGGCAAACACTGAGCCCCAAAAGGCTTAATTGGATTTTGGCGTTTGCCAGCGTTAGTCGGTGTTTGCTGGCATTTATAACGCTGGCAAAGGTCATCTCACGCCGGCAAACGCTGTGTAATGCCGGGAACCGCCCTGAAACGCCGAAACGCACCCACTAACGCTAAAACAAGTTACTAGTGTATGTGTGTATTCGTCATACTCCAAAGAATTTATATGTCCCTAATTTGGGTGTCTGTGATGTTAAGTGTTGAATAAACAATTGAAAGTTTACCGCAAACGATCCACCCAATAAATGTTGATATAAGTCACTAATTATTTTTGAGAAAATCATAAATACACTTGGATCTTAATCCTGACATATTGGCAACAAAAAATGATCCTGCGATTTTTTATGTTTGGTTTCGTTTTTCTGTTATCCATCCTCAAAGTTTGACGTTTCAGTTTTCCCTTTGATTTTCAGGATGTTCATTTTCTTCATTTCATAGAAAAAGAACAAAGCAAAATTTACAAAAATCGCTGAATCGTTTTTGCAGTTCACACTTTAAAGAATCAAAAGCCATTAACGGGATTAAATTTCGCCTAGCTGTTTTCTTGGAATAACCATTCTTAGGTGGGGTTCTCGTCCTACTATCCTTTCTGAGAAAACAAGCTTCAAAGGCCTTTGATGTTAATCATGTGCCTCTGAAACAATACCATTTGCTCAAGTTGAGCTGATATCTGTACAAAACGTAGGAAACATCGTCCCTTAACATTTGGGGAGGTTGTCAATCAATTCTTGGCCAATCACATGAATAAAAGAGCCTTTGAAGTAAGGAAAACATTATTCAGCCATCTGTCAAACGGCGACAGCGACAGTCTGGTTTCAAAGTGTGACGTCATGAAGGGGGCCCTTTGGGCCCAGTGACCTCAAGCCTGGCAACGAAAGTTGTGTTGCCTTGGTTTGGTGGGGTGGCCTACGGCCGCTCGTGCTCAGTACACTGATGGCGGGTTTGGTCCTCCGCCCCCTACCTCTTCATCCCGTTTTTAGGGATAGTATTTTATTGTATTTACTCCTATCTGTATACTTTATGTAGTAAGCTTGTTAGACTTGTCTGTACATTTTACTTAATTTGCTTGTCATTATTTTGTAGTTATTTTCTCAATGAGTTTCATTTCTCTTTCCAACCTGAGTTTTGTAACGCTATTTTGTGTGTTTTCTCTTATGGTCAGGTTTATGCTTATTTCGATGTGTTTGTTTGTACTTTTATTTCCTGGGTTTCGACAAAATATTATTATGTACGTGGGTATTGTTGATTAGGGTGCCAGTTTTTTCCCCGCCTGTCTTTCCCCGCTCAGTACCACTGGGGTAATCCATCGCGGCACGGCCTTTGAAGTTTGAAGGAACATCGTCTGACGATTCCCGCTCCTCTTGAACATTTAAAGTCTCCCTTCATTAGAATGCAAAATAAGCAAGATAACTATAAAGTAAACCACTGAGGCTATGATATGGTACCATGTTTGCATCTTTTCCCTGCCCACAAACATACTTTCGGCATGCTGCCTTATTTCGCATTGCCACCCTGATAGCACTCTCCTTTTGCCATGGGCCGTTGCTACCTGCAGCCACGTGACAGGCTAAGTATGATTGACGGGTGGCATTGTTCCATTTGGCGGCTGAGAACCAAAAGAATAACACATGGATGTTCGGATGTCCACATAAATGTGTGGTTGTTGGCGTTTTTCTCATATTTCTACTTTAGTTAAAAGCTTGAAATTTTGACAACTAATAGAAAGGACATTCATCTTGTAAAAAATGTTAAAATCTCAAAATCAGCCATGCAAAGGTTTTTGGTGTCTTAACTGTCCTTAAACATTGACGGATGGTTTAACTAGGATAAGCTGTCCGGCTAGAAAGGGTACATATTGGTTCAGGGGTAAGTAAAATTGTTCTTATCTGAACCTGTACTATACAAATTTAGTAATTATGGTTTGTTTGACAGGTATTCTTCTTTCATAATGAAGCTCTGCATTTACAAGCAAAACTTCACGTATTTAGCTAATTCATCATTTGCCACATTCATATTTATTCATTATCATGTGGGTTGTCTTTGCTGAATATTTAGCTTAGACAAGGAGCCACTGATCAGAGAGACATGTACAGGTAAAAGGTTCCGAAATATGTTTAGTAGTTACCCACTGAAGACCCATTAATTTATTTGGGCTAATACAGCCTCTGTCAAAATTTTACAGAGGAATGTGTGCAATATTGACAATAGTACTTCTATATGTATATAGGTTAGACAGGGACTGATTAGCATATGGAGAGTAAGCAGTTCAGACTACGGAATAGGGTAATGACTACTAGGAAGTGGTTTTGGACAAACAGACACAAATACAATGACACAGTGAAAGCTCTCTACAGTGGGAACCCTTGGGACGAGACAAAAATTCCCACTTCCCAGAGAGTCAGCCCTTCTGGGCAGTATGGATGAGTATATGTACATGTACATGCACATTATTATACATGCACATATACATGTACCGTGTGTACATATTATAAATCAAGGGGATGTGTAGACATGCAATACAGAGCTGTCTTAATAGTTCCTTTATTACATGAACAAATTTGGACAGGAAACTACATGAATACATGTACTTGTGAACTGAGACAAGCACTATATTGTCTCAGTATCCCTTGTCTTGGCTAAGAAGAAGAGGCTTCACTGGTAACAAGAAAATAAAGACATGGAAGACCACAGGCTGCAGAGCTATATGTGCAATCGTTCATGTCTGTCCGTAAACATTTTCCTTGTGAACATGATACAGCCCTTAGTTTCTAAGATAGCCCTATATAAATTTCAGGACTTATCAAGCGCAAAAAAATCTATGTTAAGTTTGATGTTGGTGGTGCCACTTACTGTAATATGTAATATATTGGTCAAAATGTAAAAATCTTGTAACTGAGCCAGCTTCCTTAATGTTTGATGGAAAAAACTAAGTGGGATTGTGAAGGAGGTCAAAATCTCAATTTGCCTATGATACTAGTGGTACCACCAATAATTTGATGGGAATTATAAGCCAAAATTTGTTTAAAGATATCAAGTTCAATTTTTGGAAAAGCTGTTGAATTAGACATGCCAAATTCATAGAGTGAATAGACCATGTCCAATGATAGTATGTAAAGTAATATCAGCGACTGCGACCTATTTTTGTCAGGTCATCAAGCCTGTAAACTTGAAAGAAATGATTTTGTGATGGCAGGGTGTAGCTTAGACATAATGGAAAAAGGAATTGAGCCTCCAGATCAAAATTGCACTTGATTACGTTGCTGACTAGTTTCTAGATGAAAAGACACAAGTACAATGGAATATAAAACTCGCCTTAGTGACTTATTTTGGGGTCATCTTGACCCAATGATTGTATGACCTTGCCCTTTTTTGAAGGTCCTTATGCTCTAAAGAGAAGGGCATTTACTTCAATATCTTGACAAAGAATAAGGTGAATGATGCCAAATGTACCACAAATGTGTATCATGTGGAAGTTTGATAAAGCAAAATATGGATGAATTTTCAAGGTCATGGAAGGAATACATTTCAGGAAATCAGTTTTGGTGATGGTGCTCAGCAGGGAATTAGGCCCATGGGCCTCTTGTTTCACAAATTTTTGTGTGTTTTTCCCACCTTAGACTTCTCCAAAACTGTTATTCAGATTGTTCTTACACTTGATGGAAATGTAGTTTTTGGGAGGATTAATACAATTTGCTCACTAGGTGGTGACACTCTGGGTCCCTGATTTAAAAGAAAAAAAATCAATTTGGATACTTGTCAGGTAATGCATGCATTCCTGTTGATTACCATGGAAGTCAATGGTGATTGCAATGGAAACTCCAAGTTTTCTGAAATTCTCATCCCTTGACTACGGTGGGACTTATTGGTTGAATGGCAAGGTCAGCTGAGAATGGGCTGTTCACGCAGCTCTATTGTTTTCTTTGTTTCAATTTTGGTAATATGAAATATATTAATAGAAAAATGGTAGCAGGGGAAGACAATCTGTGTTTTTTTTTTTTTCCTTTGGTTTTGGTAGTATAAAATATATTAAAAGAAAAATGGTAAGGATAATGTGTGCTGTGGACAGTGACAGTGATGTCATTCCTTTATGCCAGCCACATATTTTCACTGTAAAAAGAGCTAACAGGCTTACAGCAGGGTTCTTCAATGGGAAATGAAAAAAAAAAAAAACACAGACAAAGAGGTGGGATCCCTTGCCAGTAAATCTGAGGACAAAAGCAAACAGTGAATAAAGTATTTATTCAATGCTCAAAGTGTGCATTTCTTTCCTAAGGCCACACTTGTTTGTGGGTCATGTGACAAGACCAGCAGTCATCAGGGGACTGCAGCCCAGACAATATACCAAAGGAAATCATGGTCTGAATCTACAGGTTCATGTGTGCATTGATTTAAACATATTTTATTTCTTAAAGTGCAATGAGTTACTCAGGAATAATACAACAACTGGGAGAAAAGGCTGTGCCCTATCTCAATGCTGCCTGTGAAGAGACAGAGACAGGACAAAACAAAACTGACAATAATACAGACCTGTCATACAGTAGCAGTGCTGACTTAGCCACGTAAACGTTCAGTATGATGGTGTCATTGCAATGGTAAATCAAGTTCATACAATAGGCAAAGTATACAATAAATGATACATTTAGGAAATGAGGGTCGACTTTGTGTGTGTTATGGCATAATGACACGTGTGATTGAAGCTGACATCATGGGCGTGCCGCATGCCAGTGCACTTCGCCCAATGCCAGCTTCAATCACCCGCGTCATTATAGCATAACACACACAAAAGCGACCCTCATTGCTCATATTTACATTTCCCTCTTAATTTTTCTGGTTAATTACATTGTATTTGTTTCTTTTTGTCCAAAACCACTTCCTAATAGTCAATACCCTATTCCACAGTCTGAACTCTTAACTCTCCATAAGCTAACCTGTCCCTGTCTAACCTATATACATAAAAGTACTGTTGTCCATATTGCACACGTTCCTGTGTAAAATTTTGACATAGGCTGTATTAGCCCAAATAATAAATTAAAGGGTCTTCAATGGGTAACTACTCAACATGTTTCGGAGCCTTTTACCTGTACATGTCTCTCTGAGTAGCGGTTCCTTGTCTAAGCTAAATATTTAATGAAATTTAGAAATGTAATACATAGAATTAAGATAAATGACCAGAAACAGATTTGCTCAGCTTGTTCAAGTGTTAAGTTCCGGAAACCCAGGTGGGCATTGCTTATTGGAATGTGGACGGGACACATGTGTTATGGTCCCATAACACACAAGGCTCATGTGTTATGGTCTGATAACACACCAGGCTCTCTCCTATACTTGCAATGTTAAAACTTTGTTTGAATGTAAATATAAGCAAATACTGCTCCCAAATTTATGCAAAGATAGTTTAAATAACATGTGGGACAGCAGTGAAACACTAGTAGGCAACACTCTGAGTATATCACCGTTGGGAAATCCCAGAAAGAAGATCAGTTTTTTGAGAGCTGTACTGAATGCTACAAAAATACACATACACGTAACATTTGCATATTGTGTACAATATTGATACATCTGAGAATGCACTCTGTCAAATGTAAAGCAATCAGCATAATATAGAATGACTGGAATGAAAACAGTCAGACTAGGAGCCCTGACACAAAGTAGGATGAACATTAAATGCAAAACATGGAAACAATAATTAAACAAAGAAAACCGGTGCAACAAGTATACACCATGAGAATTGTGAGAGCACGCACAGCTGCGTGGGTCCTCAAACAAGATCTGAATTCAGAAGATGTGTGCATTGTCTGTGAAGAAATTAAAGTCCAGTTTTAAAAAAGTGCAGTTTAAAGGAGTGAGTGACACCCACACTTCCCTGGAAATGTTCACTTGTTTGCCTAAAGTAGCAAGGCAATTGCAAGCTACATATGGAATTCAATGTGCAGTGATTTTGCATCAGGAATGCCACAATCAGCTAGTGATTATTCTTTGGTAATTATACAGAAATAACGTTGATGTTTTTATTGAAGGTGAAAAAAAACAATGAATTGGATGCAGAAAGTGGCTTCATGCTTCCTCCCCCCCACACACACGCATTGGAGGAGGAGGCATATGGCAATCACTTTGTCATCCATCCATGCGAAAAAAAGCTTTATAAATCTATTTACCAATGATGCTTGTATCTGTTTTTTTTTTTTACAGTGGAGTTATTGCAAAATGGCTGATTTTGTCAAAATTAATAAAGTTGCTGGACTCTTACATTTTGACATACAGCGTAGCTAGCACCAACTGGCCCCATCATATCTACCTTTTTGTGAAACCCAGCAATCCGGTTTTTGATCTTATGTTCAGACACAAACTTTCCAATATGTGCATCCATGGCCAGAAGCTAAAGATCAAGTCACTCTTTGGTCTTTTCATTTCCTTTGCAACATACAGGGAATAGAGTTACACAGCTTAACAAATTTTATTTTATGCCCCCTCCTACTGGAGAAGGGGGGCATGAAATAAAGAGGGGCATATAGTATTAAATTGCATTTTCCATGTGTCCGTGTGTCCATCCGTTATTCTTGTCCAGGCTATAATTCACTTGTGCTGCAACTTAGATTAATGAAACATGACACACATGTGCTACTGGCCATAATGGTGTGTCATATACCAAAGGTAGATCTGAGTCACATTCTGTCTTGGCTAGAATTCCTTTACTATTTGACTTAGATTATTGAAACTTTACGCACAGATGCATCTATGCATAAGATTGTGTTATGTACCAATAGTAGGTCGCCAGGTCAAGTATCTGGGTCACAGTGATGTATCTTTATAAACAGACACATATACACTAGTAATTTGTTTCTGCGTTAGTGGGTGTGTTTTGGCATTTCAGGGCGGTTCCCGGCGTTACACAGTGTTTGCCAGCGTGAGACGGCATTACAAACGCTAAGAAATGCCAAAATCCAATTAAGCCTTTTGGGGCTCGGCGCTAGCCAGCATTAGTCAGCGTTTCATATCGTTTGTCGGCCTTGAAAGGGTGTCTCAGGCTTGCAAACACTGTGTATAACGCCGGGAACCGCCCTGAAATGCCAAAACACTCCCACTAACACCGAAACAAGTTACTAGTGATATCAGGTCGAAAATGCATGGTTTAGGGAAAGTTGATCACTAGGTTAAGTATCTGGGTCACTATCGTATCAATGTTGTATCAGCTAAAGATAACTCAGCTTAAATTGCTCTGATCATCTTGGTGGAGTGGTAGCTATGGCGAAAATTGAGCTCAGGTCAGGCTAGGGCTTTTGTGTTAAGTATATGTGGATCATGATGAGCTGAGTGTGACTTGCGTTACTCTTGGTAATCACCACTGAGTTTGCTGGATTGATGAACTAGTCTGACACTTGGTTGATTTACAGATTTATGACATTTGATTCTCCTTGATTAATTTTTGCACTCCTGGTTCCGTATCCCATCAATATTGATACTTAAGTGATTGCCACTTTGTAGTTTGATCACAAGACAACCCACATCATATGACCAACATCTCATATGGTTCAATCAGTAACCAAAAATAAACTTTCCATAATAATTGACCATTCAAGATTAAACATGGCTGTGGCCAGGGCAAAGAAAGTCACAAAAATATGAAAAGTAGCAAATACCATTCTAGCTATACAATATATATTCTAATTTCAACTGACACTTGTGTGGGGCTTCCCACCTATCAATTCAAATCCTTGACATGCAACCAATGTGCATTCCTTGATTGTGTGGACAGTCTCTAAAGTCTGCCTGTCTTTATGGAATGTCCACTTCTCACCACCCCTTCCTTCTCATCTTAAAAGCCGATGCCCACAGAACATGGCAATTTTGGTTCTCCCCTACAACTTAGCAGTAAGTGCCATCTACCGTAATATACATGTACCAACATTAAAGTTTATGCAAAAGATAAACTGAGCATGGGTTGGTGAGACAGCCTTCTGGTTTGCTCGAGTTACGTAATGCGACACAGTTAATCAGTGACACTAATTTCTTGTCTTGCAGGCTAATGTGGAGGTCCAACAGTGGTTGGCAATTGCTGAGGGACATCAAGATCCACCATATGCACAGGTTTGTTTCTAATTTAAACTGTATGCCCATTGACACCTATCACATCCATGAGTTTGTTTCAATTTAAACATCACAGGATAGCTCGTGTACCGTAACCCACAAAAAATGCGATTTTCACATTTCTCCCAAAAGATTGAGAACGGACAGCTCTATGTTATAGAGGGGAGCCCAGATGATTCAATCTGCTTTAGGGCTCTGGTTTCAGTGGTGTGTGGTGTGATCTGCTTTCTTGCCCATGCAGCCAATGGTTAATGACCAGTGTATGAGAGGCCATTCTATGTGTGCCTTTCTGTGTGACGGTGTTTATAAAAATATTCCTTGACATGTTCAGACAAGAGCAGGCCAGCTAGTACCCATGACAAATTCACTGGTAAAGGGGAGGGAGGGAGGGAGGGAGGGAGGGAGGGAGAGAGAGAGAGAGAGAGAGAGAGAGAGAGAGAGAGAGCTGGTATGTCTTTAGAATACGTTGTCCTTTACAGATTTTTTTCTTTTCATTGTCACAAGTCTTGTTCTTGTGATATGTATGTATGTATGTATGTTTTTATGATTATTAGTCATATAAAATAGATTTGATAACACAGGTGTATGTCAAAATGTTATGTTAGAAGTATTTAATAGTTTGATTAAATATTGTTTGATTTGGTTAAATATACATGTATTTTAAGTTTGGAACAAGCGGGACTCTAACCTGCAACCTTTGGCACCAGTCGCATAGCTGAAATGGGAAACGCACATATCCACTCCACCAAATCCCCATTCCCCCCAAAAAGAATGGTTCAATGGAGGTATAGTTTTGTGCGAGTGCCATATCAACACCGTTATGCGGTATGTTAACTGATTCGGCATTTATTTCCAGAATCAGGGACTTAAATCCACCAGCATTAAGGAAATGCCGAAAATATATATTTCATGTTCGGAACGAGCGGGACTTGATGTGTAATCATTTGATCAAATCTATTTTTGCTTATGAGCACAAATATTTAATAAGATCTTTCAATAAGGCAAATTTTAGTATATGATCAGATATATTTCATAATACACAATGTGACTAAGTATTTTTAAACCTGAAAGAAACTTCACATCATTATATATATATATATATACATACAAACATACATACATACATACATACATACATACATACATACATGATGGTGTGCCATTATACTGATCAAAAACGCTTGGTCTGCTCTTAATAAGAAGATAGTCAGTGTAGAAGCCTGAACTTAACTTGCTATCAAAGTCAATTGTAAATTTTTTACAGGTGGCACAGCAATTTTTTTTCACATATTTTTGTGTGTTAAGGCTATTTGCAAATTCTTCTCCAAAACTGTAGCCAAGATTGTTTCAAAACGTAGTGCACATGTACCTTGTATGAGGGATAAACAAATTTGTTCGCCAAGTAGTGATACTGTGGATCCCTGATTTTTAACCAATTTTTTCAGCTCTGGTACTTATTGGTTAATGCATTCATTCCTGTTGATTACTATGTAAGTCAATGGGGATTGCAATGGATATTCACATTTTGGACTTCTCCAAAACTGTCCGTCAGATTCACTTGAAACTTGGTGTGGGTGTACCTTGGGTGAGTCTCCACCAAGTTTGTTCAAATGATCTTGCTCCTGTAATTTTCAGATTTAGTATGAATAGGATGTATTCCTATCTAAATGCGGTCCTGCTCTAACACGTATTGAGCAAAAGAGGGAGCCACCTGCATCAGGGCAGATCCATGTATTTAGCATGGTCAGAAGTACTTTCTCAACAAAATAAACAACACAAACACACAATAATCTTAAGAAAAAGTATAAACATATATTTGAAACATAAAGGATGCCTAAATTGATTAGAAATGGGCTCTCTTTTGGTTGAAAAGGTGTTATTTATGGATGTTTATGTAGTATATAACACAAATCTGCCCTGATCATGATGGAAGCATCAGTCTGTTGCCCCGGCAACACAGGAAGTGAGCAGGATCACATTTAAATATGAATGTCTCCTATTGTTTTTTTTAATATTTTTTTTTTTGCAAAATTTTTCAAAAATATTCTCTGAAAAAGGTTCAGCCAATTGCTTTGAAATTGTATGGGGACTCTTCTGGGGACCCCCAGACCTTCATTCGCTAAACAGGTGGTACTGTAATTTTTTCCTATTTTTAGCTCTGCTGACCACGAGTCGAAGAGCCTATGAAATCACTCATCTGTCCGTTCATCTGTAATCTTTTTGATTGCGAGCACAATACAGTCCATAGTTTTGCAGATAGCCCCATATTAAACTTTCAGGATTTATCAAGTGTGGGAAAATCTAGATTAAGTTCCATATTGGTGGTGCCATATAATGTAATATATCAGTCAAAATGTGAAAATCTTGTGAGCACTCTAGAATCTGTAATGTGTGATAGATCTTTTTGAAATTTAGTGGGATTGTGTAGATCAAGATTTCAGTTGCATGTGGTACTAGTGGTGCAACCTATAATTTAATGGTAAATGTGAACCAAAATGTGTTTAAAGCTATAAAATTTCATATCTCAAAAAGTTGCTGAATAAGACTTGCCAAATTTAGTGGGGTAAATAGACCATGTGGAATACTAGTACATTATGTAATATCAGTGACCCTGACCCAGGGCTGTAAAAGTGAAAGAGGTGACTTTGTAATGGTAGGGTGTATCTTGCACATCAATGGTGAAGAGAATGGAGCCTCCAGATCAAAATTGCACTTGATTACATTGTATCTTAAACTCAACTTGGTGACCTAGTTTTTGGGTCATCATGACCCAATGATTATGTGACCTTGACCTGTTTTCCAAGGTCCTTCAGCACTGAAGAGAAGGATATATAATTCAATATCTTCATGAAGAGTAAGGCAAATTATGCCAAATGTACCACAAATGTGTATCATGTGGAAGTTTGATAATGCAAAATATGGATGACCTTGATTAATTTTTCAAGGTTATGGAGGGAATACATTTCAGCAAATTTTTTTATGATGGTGGTCAGCAGTGAATTAGGCCAATGGGCCTCTTGTTTAGAAGAATTTGTCTGTTTTTACCATTTTAGACTTCTCCAAAACTGTCATTCAAATTGTTCTGACACTTGATAAAAATGTAGTTTTTGGGAGAATTAATCAAGTTTGCTCACTAGGTGGTGACACTCTGGGTCCCTGATTTTTCAACAAATTTTTCAATTTGGATACTTGTTAGTTGATGCATGCATTCCTGTTGATTATGATGTAAGTCAATGGTGATTGAAATGAAAACTCCAAGTTTTACTTAATCTCAGAAATTCTCATCTCTTAACTACAGTGGGACTTATGGGTTGAATGGCAAGGTCAGCTGAGGATGGGCTGTTCACTCAACCCTCTTTTTTTTTGTTTTTTTTGTTTTTATCGGTAGTATGAAATATATTGAAACAAAAATGGTTGCAGGTGAAGATAATCCATCTTGTTTTCTTTGTGTTTTTGTGTTTTTTTTTTGTTTTTGTTTGTTTTTTGGTTTTTTTGTTTGTTTTTGGGGTTTTTTTTTGTTTGTTTTTGTTTTTGTTTTTTTTTTATTGGTAGTATGAAATATGTTAAAAGAAAAATGGTAGCAGGTGAGGATAATTTGTGCTGTGGACACAGTGATGTCATTCCTTGTTATGGCAGCCACATATTTTCACTGTATAAAGAGACTAACAGGCTACAGCAGGGTTCTTCAATGGGAAATGAAAAAAAAAGAACAACATTCAAAGAGGTGGGATCCCTTGCCAGTAAATCTGAGGACAAAAGCAAACAGTGTATAAAGTATTTATTCAATGCTCAAAGTGTGCATTTCTTTCCTAAGGCCACACTTGTTTGTGGGTCATGTGACAAGAGCAGCAGTCAGCAGGGGACTGCAGCCCAGACAATATACCAAAGGAAATCATGGTCTGAATCTACAGGTTCATGTGTGCATTGTGTCTGAAGAAATTAAAATTCAATTTTGAAAAAGTGCAGTTTTAAGGAAGTGGGTGCCATACACACTTCCATGGAAATGCTCTTGTTTGCCTATAGCACTGAGGCAAAGCTGCATATGGAATATGGTGTGCAACCATTTTTGTGTCAGGAATGCCCACAATCAGCTAGTGATTATTCTGTGGTAATTATGCAGAAATAACATAGATATTTTAATTGAAGATGAAATATTTGATGAATTTCATGGAAAAATAGTATTTACTTGCCGCCTCCCCCCCCACTACCACCACGACTACACACACACACACACACACACACACACACACACATAGAAGGAAAAGGCATATAGCAATCACTTTGTCCACATCCATCCATGCAAAAAAAAAACACTTTACAAATCCATTTGCTGTGGACCAAGTTCAGCGACTCATAGTTATAGTGGAATTGCCTTTTAATTGATGTGCTTTGCATTTTACCTTCCAGATTTTGTACCTTTGACTCTGTTACATACACATACATCAGGTCCAAAATGCAGGGTTTAGTGAACTTTGAACTCTAGGTTAAGTATGTGGGTCAATATCATGTCAATGCTCTATCCGCTTATGTTTAGTCAGATTTGCTCTGATCATCTTGGTGGAGTGCAAGCTATGGCTGAAGTTGAGCTCTGCTCAGTCTAGGGCTTTTGTGTTAAGTATATGTGTATCATGATGAACTGAGCATGGGTTGTTGAGGCAGCCCTCTGGTTTGCTTGAGTTACGTATTTCAACACAGTTAAGCAGCGACACTTATTTTTCTTCTTGCAGGCTAAAGTGGATGTCAAACATTTGTTTGCAGTTGCTAAAGGACATCAGGATGCACAGGTTTGTTTCTGTGAAAACAGACTTCCTGTTTTTCCTCAAATACTCTATTCTTTATTTATTAAGTCAGTGTATGAACACAGATTTGTTGTTTTTCCTCTAATACTTTATATTTAATAAATTTTGTTTATTTATTTATTTATTTATGTCTGTATGTATGTATGTATTTGTGAATTTTGTTGTTGTATGAACACAGATTTGTTGTTTTTCCTCTAATACTTTATATTTAATAAATTTTGTTTATTTATTTATTTATGTCTGTATGTATGTATGTATTTGTGAATTTTGTTGTTATTTTTTCTAGGACCCTATTGTTTCAAAAAGTACCAAACTTGGCATGGTGATTATGCAAATTAGAGGCAATTAAGATTCATATCTTCCAGCTTATTACAGATGACCCAAAATTTGAAGTAATACACACAGGTTTGTGACACCTGCCAATGATGGACAATGAACAGAAGCTGTAGTATTTTAAATTATGCTAATTAGGAGCATTTGAAAGATTTAAAAGTTGAAGATCTCCAAAAGTATGAATTGCCAATTGATCTTCAATTGATAGGTTTGTGACATAGCCACATCTAATGAATCATGAGCCAAAGTTGATGCACTTTAATTCATGCAAATTAGGTGAATACACAAAATTTAAATCTGGAATAACTTGAAAACTATTACAGAAAGAGGTGTCAATCTAACTTAAATGTATAGGTTTGTGACATAGCTGCATCCAATGAAACCTGAATCAAAGTTGTAGCATTCTAATTTATGCAAATTAGACTAACACCCAAAATTTAAATCTAGTATAACTTCAAAACTTTTACAGATAGAGGTGTCATTCCAACTTCAATTGATGGGTTTGTGGCATAGCCTGATTCAATGAAACTTGAACCAAAGTTACAACATTTTCATGTATGCAAATTAGGTGAATTCACAAATTTTAAATCCTGAATAACTTCAAAACTATTGTAGACTCCAAGCAATTTTTTGGTTCTGCAAAGACCTATTTTCTTGGAGCCAGCAGTATTCAACAGACCACGAGGTCTAAATGGAAAATTTTGAGTTATGTATCGCTTGAGCTTCCACTAGATGGCACTTTAAGGCTCTGCAGGTAGAATAGGGGGTCTCCCAAATTCTGGTAATTTTCTCATGCAATTCACTTCATGGGACCATATATTTTGTCACATATACGGACAAGCATACGCTCACCATAAGATAAGCAACCAGAAGGCTAAAAAAAATGATGGGAGAACGGAAAAGCAGCAGAAATGTTCCAGGCCTGGATCCACCCATACTTGACGCCATAGACCGTTGCGTGTCAAGGGCAGTCAACAATGCCATGGAAAACTGGACTGTGAAATTAAACACGGTGGAAACAAAATGCGACGAAGTGGTACAGAAACAAAAAGAGAGCCAAGCTGAATTCGTAAAATTGAAACAGCAAACCCAAAACAAAAGTATCATGGATGCCATAAAAGCAATTGATAAGGAATGCCATACGCGAATATTTGGGCTAATTATACAGGGAATTGAGGGACCAGCAGGTGAGAAATCTAGTGAAATGAGACGTAAGATCTTAGACTTCGTTAAAAATGATCTTCAATTAGATGTAAACAGCCTTAACAACTCAAAATCCGCAGCTTGCCACAGGTTAAATCCCCAGAAAGATGCGGGCATTTTGTTGAAATTTTTAGACCTGGACGATAAATACGAGTGGCTTTCGAAGGCAACACTATTGGGAAAGAGCGATGTCACTAAGGGCAAAACAATTTCACAGGACTTGCCCCCCGTACTTCGGGGTTTGAAAAACGAAATCATGCTATTCAGGAAAAACTTGCCAAAAGAAACTAAAGGAAAAGCCAAAATAAAATACCATAAGACATGGCCATATATATCCCTAACTTTACCAGACGGATCAATATATAAAACGAAGATACAAATGAAAGATATCGCTAGAAGCTATTATTCACCAGGTCTTGTGGCAATTGAAAACAACCCGCTCGATTTGTAGACTTTGCATACCCTTTGTAAATTCGACAGGCTTTTCACCAAGTATGATGTAATGCATGTGCACCTCTTGGACTCTGCAACGTAAAGCTTGTATAAAACTTGAGTCCAGGTCCACGCCAAGTGAACACTCTGTCTCTGTACAGATATATATATTTCTGCCGTAATTTACTCGAAAGTGCCATTCAACTGGAAGCAGTAACTAACGTCCACATTTGTGAGTATTTCAAGACATTTGAAAAACCCAGAAAGATGCCTGAAACTCATGCTATACTTATAGCAGACTCGCGGGCGCACAATTTTGATAAATATAGATCGCCGACAGTACCGTACCAATCGCACTATACAATAGAGAGGGGCGGAACAACTGAAAGCCTCCAGATACTGACCAAGGAGTTTCTACAATCCGGAACAACTCCGAAGGATGCCAATGTTATCCTTAAAATTGCTGCTGGTATTAACAATTGCACTGGATGGATTCCTATCAACAATACTTTTGTACTAGGACACATGGAGGATAATAATATCATACACGGCCTAAAGCGGCTGAGAAAATTAATCAATGATTTCTTTCCAAATGCCGTCATCAGTTTTATTACTGTGCCACCGGTCAATCTAGTTAAGTACCGCACTCGTAGGCAAGTGGACATTCAAAGTCCCACAGACATGAATAATGTAGTAAGAGAGCAAGCCAGTCATGTCAACTTTATTCAGGAGCTGAATAAATGTCTCATCGACTTAAACCGTAGTCAAGAACACCAACCTTGCCCTCCACATACCTCATGCTGGCATTCGGATGTCATCAAATGTGCCAAAAAAAGAAAAAGAAACCTAACATACAGAAGAAAGAACAAAGGTAACTCTTAGCGTCTGTATGATAGAGTACATGTCATCTCGTTAGTGAAAAAAGTCTGGTATTACAAATGGCATCTAAGTGTTCTAAAAGATGTACAAAATATGTAAATTAATTTCTCCTTTTGAGTTGTTGCTAAACGCAAGTGGATTCGGCTGCATGATAGATACAAAAAATGGAAGTAAGCTAAGCTAAACCAGTCAAGCACAGAAGGTCAATACTAAAGTCTACGCACTTGATTTTGAGGGATGGGAATGGATGGGGCTACAGTTGCGCTCTTCATTTTCCATTTCTCATCCTTCTTCATCAATGGGATAAGAGATCAAGAAGAATCAATCCGATTTTCTTCTTTTTTTTTTTACGCATCCCGAAGATGGGAGTAAATGGGGCTGCAGTTGCGGCTCTTCATTTCTCCCTACACTCATCATTTATAAACCACTGATGGCATAAGGAAAGAAAACGGAACTCAAAACAGCCGAATAGACCAAGAAGGCGTGGAATCTAGTTGGTGTATATTACATGGAGAATTATCATTTTGTTTAACTTGACAGGTTTCAAGTTTTTTGACTTTTTCATGTCTCCTGCATCATATTCACTTATGTAAGCTTATTCCACTCATACAAAAAGTTATGTATCAGTAGTTGGTCTTTATTATGTTGTCATCGAGTAATTTATTTGTGACTCATACTGCTAGTGGGAACCTACACTATTTGAACTGCGAACACATCGGTGTTTTACATATTTTTTCCTCTATTTTTAGTCATTATTGACAAGAAAGTCAACCATGACTATGGTGTGTTTTTTGTATTTACACACCTTTTGTTTAATTCTCTTATTTTTTACAAGAGCACAGAAGATACTTGAGCTATCCAACCACGAAATACTTGTTCAATTTGAAATCAGTTTGACAATGACTTCGAGTCATATTATTCTATGTAGTCTATCTAAAAGCATAAAAATAGTTGTATTTTATCCAATGCAATTAGTCCTAAATAATATCAATGACTATAACTGAAGATATTCTTCTTCACTCTGGTGGTGCGCAAAACAATTCTTTAAAGATATATTAAATAGACATGAAGAGGAAGATAACAAACAAATTGAAATAATTACTCATTCTCCTTATTATTTTGATGACCTTGATACTATTTTGAATACAAATCGAAATTCCTTCACTATCTTAAGTACAAATATTAACTCGGCCCATGCCAAATTCGCAGAAATACAAGTTTTTGTGCATGAATTACGTCAACATAATTTTGAATTTAGCGTCATTTGTTTGCAAGAGTGCTATATTAAGAGTGATACCGATCTCACCCTGCTGCAAATTTAAGGCTACACCTGCATTTCAGTCGGTCAAACATGTTCAACCAAAGGAGGTCTCATCATGTACTTGAATAATCGTTATAATTTTACATCTCTATCTCTTAATGAGAGATCAGAAGTCTTTGAAAGCCAATTTATTGAAATATTTGGTGGTAACATAAGAAAACATATAATCCTTGGTAACGTATACAGGCCACCAAGAGATAATTTGGATAGCTATTATAGATTTACTGAAGAATTTTCACAAATATTATCAGAACTACAAGCTACAAACAGAGAAATTGTTATCTGTGGTGATTTCAATATCGACCTGCTCAAAATAAACGAGCGTGAGATAATTCATGAGTTTTTTTATACAATAATGTCACATAGTTTTTTTCCCTAAAATAACTTTTCCAACCAGATTTTCTAACACAAGAGGAACTCTAATAGATAATATTTTTTCTAAAACTAGTGAAACTTCCATTAGATCCACCTCAGGCATAATGGTTAAAAAATTCTCCGACCACCAACCATATTTTCTTTGCTTAGATATACAATCTGTTAAACAGGCAGCACCAAAAATGATTAAGGTAAACAAGCAATCTCTACAGGATAAAACGAATTTTCTTCGGGAACTTACAGACGCTAATATTGAGCATCAAATAAATAATAACCCATACGCAAATCCAAATGATACCTTTGGCAAATTTTGTGATATTATAAACAAACTGAAAGATAAACATATTCCAAGTAAATATGTAAAATTCAATAAACTTAAACATAAAAAAGAAAACTGGATAACAATGGGTATTTTACAATTAATAAATTTCAGAGATAAATTATATAAAAGATTGAAATGTACTCCAGTTACTTCTCCCTTATATCCAACCTTAAAGAGGAATCTTTCAACATATAACAATATTCTCAGGAAAACAATAAATAGAGCAAAAAGGGATTACTATGAATCCTGCTTCAGTCAATATCAAAATGACATTAAAAAGACTTGGGATACAATAAATGAAGTTTTGTCCAAAACTAAAAAAAAGAAAACTTTCCCAGAGTATTTTTCCGATAATGGACAGGATATCGTAGACAAGGTTACCATTGCTAATAAATTCAATGACTTCTTTATAAATGTTGGTCCCAGGTTAGCTAACAAAATAAACAAATTACCTGAGAACACCCACAAAAATTATTTAAATAAAACATACAATCACAACTTTCGTTTTAATAATATCGACGCAGACTGCGTCGGTGAAATTATAGATGATTTGAAAACCAAAACAAGTACTGGTGTGGATGGAATATCCACAAAACTGTTAAAATTTATAAAAGAATCTGTAGTCAATTCTCTGGCCATAATTATTAACCAGACTCTGAATATGGGCATATTTCCGTCGAAGTTGAAAATTGCAAAGGTTACGCCAATTCATAAAAAAGATAATGGAAGAGTTGTTCACGAATTATCGACCCATTTCAATACTACCAGCTTTTTCTAAAGTGTTTGAGAAGGTAATATTTAATCAATTACATGACTATTTTCGTAAGTTTAGACTGTTTTATAACAGTCAATATGGATTTTGTAAACATCACTCAATAGAGTTTGCCGCAACGGAACTTATTGACAAAATAATTCAAGAAATGGACAAAGGAAAACTCCCTTTGTGTATTTTCTTAGATTTGTCTAAGGCTTTCGACACCCTCAATCATAAAATTCTTCTCGATAAATTGAATTATAATGGGGTCAATGGTATCTCCCTAACTTTGTTCGAAAGTTACCTGACAGACCGCAAACAATATGTTCAGTACGATCAGATTAACTCTGACATTTTACCAATTCAAACAGGAGTTCCACAAGGTTCGATATTGCGACCATTGTTGTTTTTAATTTACATTAATGATGTTGTTTGCGCAAGCGAAATCTTCGAATTAATTATGTATGCTGATGATTCTACGTTATCAGCTACATTAAACAATTTTTGTAATAATGTCAATGATATAATTATTGATGATAATATAAGCATTGAACTTAGCAAAATGTCTCTCTGGCTGGATGCAAATAAACTCTCACTTCATATTGAAAAGACTAAATTTATGGTTTTCCACCAATCTCAAAAGATTTTTAGAACACCTAAGATTACAACAAAAAATGTAGAAATTGAATGTGTAAACACTTTCAATTTTCTGGGAATTGTACAAGATACACAATTAAACTGGATCTCACACATAGAAAAAATAAGTAGCAAGATATCAAGATCATTAGGCATCTTGAATAAATTGAAACGAATACTAGCAATAAGCGCAAAACTAAAAATTTACAATTCTCTTATATTATCTCAGATAAACTATGGGATCTTAGTATGGGGTTTCAATTGCTCCAAGCTGAATCAATTACAAAAAAAGGTGATTAGAATTATAACATGTAGCAAATATAATGCTCATTGGACCCTCTATACAAAGATCTGAAATTATTAAAAATGGAAGATATTTTTACAATTGCCAAAATAAAATTCTAATATAGATATATAAACCAAACACTTCCTTTAAACCTGCAAAATTTACCATTATTTCCAAGTGTGGATTTACACACTCATAACACCAGATTCTCTGGAAATTTGTTTAGGTATGTGTTTGCTCACAGATTTGCAAGAAATTGTCTCAGGTTTGATTTGCCAGAAACGATCAATTCATTGCCATATAATATCTATGACAAATTTTTCACTCACAACTTGCAAGGGTTAGCTAGATATTCCAAAAATCTATACATAGAAAATTACCAAGAAATTTGTACCACTCCAAATTGTTATATATGTGCCCACCAGACATGACTTCATAGTTTTGATTTCTATAGATTGATTACATAGAATAGACAAATATCACTGATAACTGAAATGTAATTGGTAGGTTCATTTAAAGACTTCGCCATTTACATTGTAATTGTTACATATTTATAAAGGGGTGGCCCTTACAATAGCAACATAAATTTGTCTTAGTAAGGGTCTCCCCGATCATCATCTCACCTACATGTTAATTTCCCTTACAAATGACCTATAATTAGGTGTGTATTTTTGATCGAATAAATGTGATCTTAAATCTTGAATCTTGTAGACTGAGGTGCCATTCAAACCTCATGTGAAGTGGACAAAGGCAAGTCTATTTGCTATTGGTTCATGTATTTTATCTACAGACTTTGATCCCTGATGAAAACATGCAACATGTGGACCTACTTTACTTGACCATCAAGCAAGTTCACCAGCACCCAATGCTTGCATCACTATTTGTTGCACACTTGTGGAGCACCCAGAAATCAGCATGTGCCAGGCATGAATGTCAGGCAAAAAAAGGGCAGATAGGTGTATCTGCCTGTCACAGGTGTACATTGTAACTTGCCACCTGCCCACTAGAGGGCAGCAATTACACCGCTTGTACAAATATACTAATGTCTGAAATGGTCACCTTGGGCAACCTTACCCTGCATGACTGTTAAGTTAAATAAAAAAACAAATTAAACACAAATTTGTGACTTGTCACATTCTCCCCTGCTTGGGGTTGGTACCTGGTCAACCAAAATATCAATATACATAAATTTGAATACATGAGACATGTTTTAATACCCCTGAATTATATGTAATGCCCACAGCAAAGACATGATCCATACCAACTTACATTCATATACAATATCAAATAATCTGTACTAGCTTCATAGCTACCTGCCTGTATGTGATATACAGACTAATCATAAACTATGTATATTATGCAAAGAACATGTAATATAAAAATGAGACAATTAATTCTGGTCATTTACTGCATTGCAATCAATAAAGTCTGACAATGCTGGAAATTTGAATGTTACTATTTCTGCTTGGCCTGACTTTGTCCCAGCATCAGTTGGACCATTAAAAGCTGCGTTTGGCTTATATTGGCCAACACATCATTAGTGGAACCCCCACCAGTACATGAAGGATTCATACTGAGAGAAACTATAGGTACCGATATCTCCTCTTTGGTAACAGTTGACTTGGGCAAATTGAAAGGGTTACTATGGGAGCCGGCAGTCACTCTTGTGGACCGTCTAGGCTCAATGACAACTTCCTCCTGCTGTGGCTGACTAGCACCTGATCTACACTGTTGAGATGTACCCTCCTGTAATCTTTCATGTTCAAGGGAAGCATTATTTTCTACATTCTGTGACCTATCTGACCCATGCGAGGAACCCAGTCCTGTTTCCTCCCCTGTTTCATTCAAAGCACCACCTGAAACAATTACAGATGTAACAGGTCTCTCATCAAAATCAAGGGATGGAGATAAAGAATCAGCCACTGAGGCACCTGCGACCTGTCTACTACTATGTTCTAAAAAACAAGTTTCAGAAGATGGAGACAGTGTTCCCAGAGAGAAATCAGACTGAGCCAGATTCTCCCTCTGTTCTTGTTTCTCTGCACAAGAACTAAAACTGGTATCTGTAGTATCTGAAACAGCCTCTACATCACTTAACAAGGACTGACTACTCTGGTTAAGTGGGGAAGCTGCCATACATGGACCTTCAGGGACCAGTATCAGGTCACATTCTTCAAATTCCAAATCCTCATCTGACCTTCCTACAGAGCTAACTTTACCTTGATCAAGTAAAGGCTCACTAACCTGTTCTGACCCATCCTGATTCACCATGGGGACTAACTGACGGGAATCAAGCAATTCTTTTCTGTTGACCGTTTTACTCAGACCACTTCCTTCTAATGGTTCTACAATGTAAACATTTCCTTCAGAACCAGGGCGATCTATTACTCGGTATGGAGTGGAGTCCTGGATTTTATAACGACATCTGATATTTCGGTTTCTACAGAAAACCCATGCCCCAATGGGCAGGACGGCAGAAACAGCAGACTTGTTATGAAGATCTTGACGTCTCTTAGCTTTACTCCCCATCTTTTGCTTTGCACTAGCAAAAGCATCTTTTAACCTGAGACAATGTCCCTCCAACCATTCATCTATGGCCCCTCCCACCCACTCTGTTCACTACCCAGCTGTAGTACATGGTCCACAGGCAGAGATGGCTCTCTCCCAAAAAACAGAAAATAGGGGGAATACCCTGTGGATGAATGTGGAGTACAGTTGTAGCTATACAAGATTTCTGGTAGATAATCTGGCCATCTACGTTTCTTATCTGCTGGCAAGGTACGCAATCGGTTGTGGAGTGTTCGGTTAAACCGCTCACACTGACTGTTGCCCTCAGGGTGGTATGGTGTGGTCCTACTTTTCTGGATACCATACAGAGTACACAGCTCTTTCACCAGTTCGCTCTCGAAATTTCTTCCCTGATCAATGTGGATCCTTTAGGGAATGCCAAATCTAACAAACCAGTCCTTCACCAACACCTTGGTCCCTGGTCGGAATGGCTTGTGTAAATTTAGTAAAAACATCAGTGATGATTAGGACATTTTCCATGCCATCACTACTGGGTTCCAAAACTGTGTAGTCAACAGCAACCATCTCTAATGGTTTGCTGGCCTAAAGGGACCCCATAGCAGTCTTAATGGATTTTCCAGACTTTGCCAACATACATCTACTGCAGTTTTGACAATATTCCTCAACTTCCTTTGCCATGTATGGCCAGTAGCACCTTGAATGTGCCAGCTCTAATGTCTTAGCTATGCCCTGGTGACCCATAGAATCATGCAAGGACTCAAGCACTTGTTTTTTCATGGCCTCTGGAACCACAAATTGCTTTACAGTCCGACCGGACGCCTGAATGGTTCTAAGAATCACACCATCCTGATCCTTATTAATACGATCTAAGTTGTGGAGGAGCTTACGAGCAGCCTTACACTCCTGCATAATCTGCTTTGTCGAGGGTTGCTTACCGAGACTCAAGTACTTCACAAGTGGTTTGATGTCTGCATCACCACCCTGCAACTTAGCAATTGTTTCTCTAGATATTTCTGGAAAGGTGGAGGTACATACTACTGCAGAAGATCTAGCTCGCGTCTGCACTTCCTCTAGTGATTATAGAGGACTGGACTCCATAATCACATTGCATACATCAACTGGCAATGTTGTACCAACAAACTGCTTTTGCCCTTATAAAGCCGACATGTACATTTCCTCAAATCTATGTGTCCTAGGCTTCTTTCCATGGCTACATTTGCGACTTAACGAGTCCACATTAGTGTTTATTCTCCCGGGTTTAAATTTGAAGGTGAAATCAAATGTAGCTAGGTCAGATACCCAGCGTGTCTCTGTAGCCCCAAGCTTGGCAAATGTTTTGCAGTACGTAAGGGGATTGTTATCTGTATAGACAATACAGTGAGACCCGAGCAAGTAGTCTCTGAATTTCTCGGTTATTGCCCATTTCAAACCGAGAAGTTCTAATTTGAAACTACTGTACCGATCCATTTTTTTTTTCATGAGAACGCAGGCCTCGACTAGCGTAACTCAATACAATCAAACCATTTTCCTGCTGTTGCGACAATACAGCAGCCAGTCCACTCATACTCGAGTCTACCTCCAATATGAATGACCTACCGAAATCTGGATATCCTAGTATTGGGGTTGATGTCAACTTATCCTTGAGAGTATCAAATGCTTTCTCACATTTGTCATCCCACAATTCTGATAGACATTTGTTTGAAGGCTTCATGGACACTTTTCCTGTTTTCTTCTTTTTTCCAGCACCAGAATTACCTACTAGAGCAAACAGTGGGGCTGCAGTTACGGCAAACTTTGGCACGAACCGCCTATAAAACCCTGCCAGACCTAGAACTGAACGGAGATCTTTCTCTGACTTTGGAGTTGACCATTCACCCACAGCACGGACCTTTTCAGGATCCGGTTGAACTCCTGCTTCAGAAACAACATGCCCCAGATAGTGCACTTTCTTATGGAACAAGTGGCACTTTTCTGGCTTCAGATGCAAGTTGTTAGCCGATAATCGATCTAGCACCAATTTCAGACGTTCCAAGGTCTCCTGAAAAGTGCCACCAAAGCCTAGAATATCATTCAGGTACACGAGTATGCACTGGAAATTCAGATCTCCAAAAATCTTGTCCATTAACCGCATAAAAGTGACTGGAGCCCCACACAAGCCAAATGGCTTTTTTAGATACTTGTAGAGGCCACCTGTGCCAATCAGGAAAGTGGTTTTCTTTATATCATCTGCTGCTACAGGCAATTGATAATACCCATGAGTGAGGTCCAATGAGCAGTAGAATTTAGCTCCTTTTATGGCGTCTAGTGCCTCCTCTATGCGTGGGAGGGGATACGCATCCTTGTACGCCTTAGAGTTCAAGGCCCGATAATCGACACATAGTCGAAGTGAATTATCTTTCTTCCTGACGAGAACAACGGGAGAAGCGTAGGGACTAGAAGATTTACGAATGACCCCCCTCTTTAGGGACTGTTCAAGATAAGATCTAACTTCCGGCCACTGATTTGGCGGAATGCGGCAATGAGGTACTTTGGTACCAAATTATGTTACGTGGACAAAGGCAAGTCTATTTGCTATTGGTTCATGTATTTTATTTACAGACTTTGATTGGAATGGAATCAATTGTCCTGATTTTATGTTCTATCTTGGTACAGAAACCTAAATCGTCTTCACGTTGACTGAACGTGTTACAGTACTGCTCCAAAACAGCGGAAAGTTGACTATGTTGCTCTTTTGTCAACTCGGTACCAATGTTAAGTCTCTGCATCAAGTCCTGTGCAGAAAAATTCAAAGGTTTTGTTGTAACCTCTTGCACAAACACAGTACCATCTTGAACATCAAAAATATGCACTTCCGGCTCAGTTTGCATGGACCCAAGAACACCAACAGCTGACCTTGGAGAGATATAAAAATCACTCTCGCTAAAGTTAGCAATTTGTATTGGCACTCTGCCATTATTTGCCTCCTGAGCAGACTTTCTTGGGGCGATACACTATGTTGGCCCCCAGCGAAAGTCTGCCCGGCCGTGTCGCAATACCATTTCAAGAGGCAATTAGCAGATCTGGCGATAACGTTATCAGGCGCCGCTGGGCCAATGAATTGTACTTCGCTTATCATGAAAGTTGCCTACTGCATTATTAATGAGCTGTGCGTCGTCCAATCAGATGCGAGCAACACGTCACTTCCCACACAGCAGTCAAAATAACTCCACGAGGTCGAGGACCCAAGGGAGTAATCCAATTGACACCTTCTCAAACGTGGTTTACCTGCTTGTGTATCTGTGACTTACTGGAGTAAAAGATGTCAGAATGGAACAGGGTGCTGTGTATTGTGATCGGAAAATGTTCCCGGCGTCACCTTCACCCAGAATACAAGACGACACCCCTAACTTGCTCAGTTCTTGCTGATGAGATTTCATTAGACTTACAAGTGGGCAAACTAAGATTACTACAGGTTTGGCTGGAATAGGCGTTTTCCGTTTCACCAGGTCAGGTATTAGTTGGAATATTCGGCTTTTTCCACTGCCTGTTGGTAAAATTACAAAAGTGTCTTTCTTCTCAACAATAACATTAAATAATGCTTGCTCCTGGTGTTTGGTCGCCTGATTACTCCTATCTCTTGCCAACAATCCTCAAGAACTTCCCGGATTTTTTTCTCATCCATTTTTTTCTTTTTTCCCGTGACACTGACGTTGTTCGTAGGCAGCTAATTTAGTAATTACAACTGGGCTGAGTGCGTAACACGGTTGCCGTACATGGCAGAACAGTAGCTGGATCAGGGATCACATTAAGCTTGCGTCCTGTGTCATAGACGCAAAAAATAAAGAAATGACACCTGGAAATTAATAAAACGTCATTTTGCGTCTCTGTGGACGCACGCACAAAAACGTGATGCATTTTTGAAAGATACAACTGCAAAAATTACCCCAAGCGGTCACAGTGTTTTGAATCAACCATTAAGGCATTATCAATCTCGTGATTATTTATTATACTGACGGAATCCTCTGGTGTTCGTCTTTCTATGTAACAAGCTCTCTTATTTGCTAAGAAAAAATATTCCTGGGATATCCCTCCCAAAATTTGCCAGAATGGGAATGGATGGACTTCACTTCACCTCATTATAAATGCTGAGAGCACTTCCAGGCTCCTCATTGGGTGGATTTGATCACGTGCCGCTCACTGTCCAATCAAATTCGTTGTTCCCCATGTGCTTGTCTCATGTCCGCAATGTTGGGAAGGTACAAGTCGTATCACGCAAAGATTATTGGACTAAGATGTTAAATTTTCAAATCACATTTTCACCAAGAAGAGTTCCATCGAAAAAATCTAGACCCAGATAAAGGCACGAGTGAAAATTCATTACGGACGGCAAGGAAAATACGCAGATTAGTCATCGCAAGGTTACACGTGGACGAAGCGAAATTTTGCATTAGCCCGCCTAACAGTAACAGCGTAGCACGATGTTGTTCATCACTGTTTCCGTTGGTTCATGTGGTTAGTGGTGTTTTTGAAACAAAATTTGGTTGTTTTGATTTCATTGAAATGTTTGATTGGAACAAATCTGTAGGAATTAAAAAAATTTATGATCGAAGGCCGGAAAAATGTGTAGCGGAAAACCATGCCTGGGTGCATGCCCGTGACAGGCTGTGTTCACTCGCTCGTGTGTTGCACGGCTTGTGGGCCTGCCGTATTGCTTGAGTTAAGTGACCGCAATTAAGATCAGACTCTTAACACCGCCTACGGTATCAAATTTTTCAGGTGTATTGAAATAGAAAGTGGACAGAAATATAAATAATATAATTTCTGACAATTTCGTCACGTGGAATCAATCGCAAAAATAACAGAGCCCAGGCATGTTCAATCACGCATGCCGCTTGTTGTGCAAGCGAGTTAAAAAACTGTCCAGTGGCACACGGTGTACAACACCAGATACTGGCACAGTGGCAGTGTGCTAGGGGTTAAGCCCCATTCACAACAAATTTTTTGGTAGACCAGGGATGTGCTATACAGACTTAGTCGTAATAGCGGGTTCCTGGGTAGATTGAATCCATCCTTGGTACCGTCAACAACTTTTAGACCCTTTTACATCAAGTTGGCATATTGGTAACTTTTTATTCAATCTTAAATTTTATGATAATGAGTTACCTACGTGAGCATGCAGACCCTATGTTATGTTCGTTTCTAGGCTTAAGTTACATGCATGTTTTAATTATTTATCATTGTGATATATGTTAATTATACCAAATAAAATCGATTAATCAAATTACATCAAATGAAGTCCAGTTTACACAATTGCAGACTGGACCCATAGATTCAGTTAATGGACCCACTATTTTTCCTGAAAATGGAGAAAGATGGGTCCAACGGACCCACACTGAAAAATCCTTAATGTGACCCCTGCTGGATATCGCACAGCAGAGGTGTTAATCCCGTTACCCCCCATTATGTTGTTCGCACCTTCCCAGCAGGTGAACCCAAACAGTTAATTGAGTGGCGTGTGGTCAATACCCATTGGGCCGTGTAATAGCCTAGAAACAAAATGGCGCTCACAGAGTCACTATCCCACAATCCAATTCGCGCATCCCCACACCTGGCCACTCGCTGGCGGCGATGCCAGGACGGCGCTGTCTCCTTCCAGACAGTGACGCTGCCAAAGAAAGGCAGACGTTCGCCGGGGGGGTAGTAGACCGCCAAGAACGGATGTTTAGCAGGCAATGCCATTATCTCCAACCTCAACAATAGCAGGTGTTATGGCAAATCCTTTGGGTCCTGCAAAACAAACAGCTTCTTCCACAAGTGCATGATACACTTCACCTATTTTCACAGGCTGTACTGTAGCTTCCACCACTCGAAGAGACCTAGCAGGCATCAAAACTGGTTTTCTGCTTGCAATACGGACACGTCCTGCAGATGCAACTTTGGGATTTTGAACCCCGGTCTCCTCAAAGAATGCCAACACAGAATCCAGAACTGGATCATCTTTCATTGTACATTCATGTCCTGTATTCCGGTGATTACAAATATGCCTAAGAATGTTTGAACCAAGTACACCCGGTACTTGAACCTTGCGTTTTAACATTGTTGGATCTATTGGATCCTTAACAACCAGGAAACCCATGTCAGTGAATATCTCACCTGACACAGTCACAGGGAGCTCCAAATACCCCAGGTAGGGTATTTCTAAGCCATAACTCCCAGTTATGCGAATAACGGTTGAAACATCAACCAAATCTTTTCCCGCGAAATTTTCCCTGAAGAAGGATTCGGTAATTGTTGAAACCTGAGCGCCGGTATCAATCAAACACCTAGTTTCTTTATCACCAAGAAACACCATGATTTCCGCACACTCACCTATGGCTTTGTGCATAACAGAGCCTCCAAAGAGTGACTGTGAGCCTGCCATGTGGCTCCTCATGGCAGGCCGGTGGAGTTTTCCTGATCCCTTTTATTCTGTGGACAATTTCTTTTCAAATGGTCAGCTGACCCACATTTCCAACAACGTCTTTGTTGTTGAGAACCAGGCCGTTGTTGAGGACCAGGCCCTTGACTGCCTTCAGACCTTCCTTCCAGTCTAGTAAGAATTGCTTCGATGCTTCGCTGCTGTTTCTCCAAAATTTCCCCTTGTTTCCGTCAATTTTCTTCGAGTACACTTGGCTTTGTCACAGCCTCCTGCACTGCAAGCCTTGCTTTAGATTTAGATGCCTCCTGTGTATTACCCCCAAGCCACTGTAGAGCTCTGTCCCTCACTTGAAAATAATCCAAGTCTGTATGTTCCACATTTAGTCTTCGTAACTCCCGCTTTAGACTCTCATCCTTTACAGCTTCGGCTAATGGGCTTTTTAGCAGATTGCCTTTACAAGCCTGGAAGGAGGGGTCCAGTTGTACAATTCTATGGAACAACTGTAACAGTCTTATGGAGCAAGTCACTAAGCCTTCTCCTTCTGCTTGAACATAGGAATAAAACTTCTCCTGAAATTGTGGAAGGAGATTGCCGTCTACAAAGACCCATAAAAGATTACTGAAAATGCTTTCTGGGTCATCATCATCTCCACGACCGGCGATTTCTAAACGGGCCTTACCTGCTAAATGCTCTTTGATACAAGCAGAAGCAGCTTGGCCAGTAAGATTCCGGGCTAGCAAATGACTTCTTATATCTGCTACCCAATCATCTATAGTGATATTGCCTGATTTTTCGGGACTATCCCTGAATCTTTCCAACTTTCGTGTTGCCATGTAAATGGGTGTAGCAGAAGAAGAACCTGAAGATGGAGCCCCCGAAGCAGCACTATTCAGTAAAGAGGCATAGTCAGCTCTCAACTTTGAAAGCTCTGCTTGCAGAGCGTCAGTGTCAGCTTTTGTAGCCA
The DNA here is from genome assembly GCA_964020975.1 of Hermodice carunculata. NCBI lineage: Eukaryota > Metazoa > Annelida > Polychaeta > Eunicida > Amphinomidae > Hermodice > Hermodice carunculata. The sequence goes on from OZ026630.1 coordinate 8,933,396, forward strand.
TACTTACCGACACATGTACTACAAAAAGGAAAATGAGAACTAGGGGCACACCCTTTCTACCTAAAAAGGGATGGAGTTGTACTGGCATATGGATGGGAAGTGTAGAAAGATTGGAGAAGTTGGGGTATAAATATTTCACATAAAAAAAATAGTCAAACTAGTGCAGCGACAATGTATAAATTTTCAAACTTCCAAAGGTCGCAGGTCAACAAAGTCCAGAATTCAGCAACCGCAATGCAGTATTCAGGCTACAATTCAGAAAATTAAAGTATTCCTTCAATTATTCAAGTACCTACATACAAGCAAGCAGCATCAAATCACACCATTATGTTACCTACACACCACTGTATATGGCTATTACCCAGTATGCAATGCTACTGTGCACAGTAAACAGAACAAATAAATCAGTATGTTTCAATTTATTATAAACCTCTGGTGAATGCTGCAAAATTCTCCAGTCAAACACCTGTACCTATGAAAACATCTCCTGTATTTCCACAAAATACACAATAATGTCGACCAGGAAAAACTAATTATCAGTGAAGCATGAACACCATAACTATTAAATTGAGCAGAATCAGTGACCATGGTATGATCACAAAGTCGTGCGTGCACTGGATTTGCACAAAGCAATCAAGCACTACATGTAAAAGTCCATAGGTCCACGTACCAAATGTAGTTGCCATACCTCCATTTCACCAAGGATCGGATCTGTCATCGATGTCTGTAACCCCACTTCTCGTACCAAATTATGTGATATGGACACAGGCAAGTCTATTTGCTATTGGTTCATGTATTTTATTTACAGACTTTGATCCCTGATGAAATCATGCAACATGTGGACCTATTTTACTGGACTATCAAGCAAGTTCACCAGCACCCAATGCTTGCATCACTATTTGTTGCACACTTGTGGAGCACCCAGAAATCAGTATGTGCCAGGCATGAATGTCAGGCAAAAAAAAGGGCAGATAGGTGTATCTGCCTGTCACAGGTGTACATTGTAACTTGCCACCTGCCCACTAGAGGGCAGCAATTACACCGCTTGTACAAATATACTAATGTCTGAAATGGTCACCTGGGGCAACCTTACTCTGCATGACTGTTAAGTTAAATAAATAAAGAAATTAAACACAAATTTGTGACTTGTCACACTCAGTTGATAGATTTGTGGTATAGCTGCATCTAATGAACCATGAATCCAAGTTGTAGCAGTTTGATTTATACAAATTAGGCAAGTATACAAAATTTGAATCTTGAATAGCTTCAAAACTGCTATAGGTTGAGGTGCCTTTGCAACTTCAATTTATAGGTTTCTGACATCGCTCCATGAAAAAAGTTTTGTTGCAGGAGCTAAATGAATCCTGAATAGGCAATCTTGAAAAGTTTCTAGGCACACAGACTGATTTGCTGACAAACAAATTAAGTTTTTCTTGTTTAAACTCCATGTCAATGAACCAATTAGGTCAATAGGTCTTTCATATTGTGCAAGATTATAGTGCTCTATAAGGGCTAGGTCAAATTCGAAGATGGGTTTCCTCAACAGTTTCCAATGTCACAGAACCACATTAGTGAATTTGGTTTGCACGTGATAAATTGAGAAGTTTTTGAGGTGGGGCTTACATATTTGACAGGATTAGAGTCTCCTTTACGGGTTACCTTAGGTTCAACAATTTTGTATTGCACAGGTTCCATCTGTCTGTCTATCTGTCATTCCATCCATCCATTCATACAGCCAAAATCTGGATGATAACTGGAATGCTTTTTGAATTGGGACTTCCAACTTGCACATGCTTATATGCACCACTCTCTGAAGCCTTGATTAAGTTTAAAGCCCATTGGCCTTGACTTCTTTTTCTAAGGTCACAGGGATTGCAGTATAAAACATTCCATGTTTATCCTGTGAGGTTTTTTCCCTTCAGCTTATGAGGCTGACGGGTATTGTCGTACCCTGCGCCGTCCATCTGTCCCTCCGTTTAAGACCGGACATTCAAATTGCACATGATATTACACTCCTATATGGCCTACTTTGTGTGCAAGCATAGGTGACCTCGACCTAATTCTCTAGATCACACAGTGGTCACATGTGCTAAGCAACATTACCACTCTAACTATTGTAAGCCTGCATCTAGCAATTTAAATCTTAGACACAAGAAGCTTCATAGAGTGATCTAGAAGCCTATTGAAAATTGAGGTCATAGTTTTATATTTGACCTACTTTTTGTGGTCAGAGATCAAGGGCACAATGGTGGTATTGGTACGAGTAAGGAAGTTTTTAAGTCAGTTACATGAAATATTACACACATGTATCACAACCAAAGAATGTGTCATGAATCAAAAGTAGGTCGCTAGGTCAAGTATCTGGGTCACAGTGACCTATTCATTGAAATTTCGTTTACCCCTATAACATCAGAAATTTTTTAGACAGGACTTTCAAATTGCATATGATAGTACACTCCTATATGGTATACTTTGTGTGCAAGCATAGTTGACCTTGACCTAATTTTCAATGTCACACATGGGTTACAAGTTTGCTGAGTGACATTGTGCATCTAGAAATCTAGATCTTAAAACAAAAGAAGCAACATAGAGTGATGTAGAAGGCTATTGAAAGTCACTATACCTGATACTATGGGACAATATTCCTATTCACTTACAGCAAAAGAGATTGAAGGCGGCCGAAGGGCACTGCCTTCTTTGAACAGTAATTTTTACTGTTCACTACTGTAGTCAATCAAAATGAGACCTGTGATTACCAAGGTCATCAACAAGGCAAAAGGAATTTAGCAATCTGTAATTGAGTTTTAATTTATGTTGCAGCAAAATGTGGCAATGAGGATGAATCGTCAGGACAGCAATGACAGTTGCCTGGGTTCCAGGATGAAACGCCAGGACAGCACTGATAGTGGGGTGGGTTCCATGGTAGATCATGCTGAACGATTCAGAAACGGGTCAGCAACATCCGCTCTTGATCCCATCCAAGAATTAGCCACAACTATAGCTGATGAAGTGTTCAACGAGAACTGCCACAATGAGCAGGTGCAAATGCAGCAATTGTCAGCCAAAAGTCAAGCCAGAGCAGAAACCGAGGCAATGTCAGTTGTCACCTCCCGCACCAACAGGAACTCATTTAACCAGGTTGCAAGCCAGGGTCACACACCTGAGGTATCAGCTGCTGATACAGCTTCAGGAAAGACTGGAGAGGAGAAGGCATGTAATCCAGTGGCAGCTGGCCACCAGGCTTCCCCTAGTCCAAATGTAAGTCCTAAGCCTGACAGTCCATCCGCTCTGCAGCTGTGCACACAAGGCAGATCTTCAGGGAGGATGTCTTGTCACAGCACAGGTAAAAATGCCCAGACCAACCCTGCTTCAGGATCCCCGACTTCACCCCCACAAAACACTGGCAGTGGAGACCAGTGCAGCACAGAGCCACCAGGGCTGTTTGGTGGCAGTGGCACAAGTGATCAGTGCAGCAGTCCGGAGCAAGTGACGGAATATTCCCAGTTAGCTAAGAAGATCTCACCAGCAGATGAGACAAGTAGCACAGGCACAGGAGGATACATACAGGACCATGACAAACCAACACACAATGCAAAACCAACACCTCAGATGCAAACAGTTACTGGCTACCTTGCCCATGAACAAATTAATGTGCATGTGCTAAATGAAGCAACTGATGTTCCATATTCACTTCCATGTTCAGTGCAGTCAAACCCGCTGTATAATGAATACCAGTTTGAGACTGTTGAAGTGCCAGCAACAGTGCAAGCTCAACAAACATCTGATTACGTGACAGAGACACAAATTCCCATCATGAATGTTAATAACAGTAACAATAGTGCAAACAGAGTTTCATGTCTAAGAGAGGGCACTGCAGCTGAGGGTTTGCCACGAGCTGCTTCTCACGTGGATGGAACATTGTACCAAGAGACATCAGAGGAAGATCTCTACAATCCTGCCAGCTGGAATGTTATATTTGTGTGACTGTACGTGCATCTGTCCAAGTCAAACTAATTATGAATATATACAGGTGCAGTTTAAGTGTATATAAGGCTAGAGGGCTCATGAGTAAATGTCACACATGAGGTATGGCGAAGTCATTTAGGACTGTCGTTGACATTGTGTTTTTAGGAAGTAAAGGATATGAATGTAACTTACTTCTTCGTGAAAACATTTGATCCAAATGAGGAGATAAAGTGTAGAGCATGTCAAGAGAACTTTTTCATGAAATATTCACACCATACCAGGATGAGTTGCTGATAAGATATGGTAACTGTGTGGTCACAGTGCCACATTAATGATGTCCATGCCTGGCATCACTACACGAGACCCCACCGGTGATATGTATTGCCTTGTTCCTAATTTATATTTTCTTGTAATGAAGCAGTCTGTGAAAATATAGAACTGATCTCATTTAAAACAGCTGAAAGCAAATTGTTGCAAAAACAAATGCACAGATTTTTGATGACTTCGTACAGTAGAGGTAATATATTTAATGGTATATACATACATATGTACATACATTTAGTATATACTTATTGTTATTTCTAAAGTGTGATTGGTTTAGATCTCATCATATGGGCCTCTCAATTTACCTTTGACAATACAGGAGGCCAACAGTTTCAACTGATTGAATAGTGAAGGTTCACCAGTTGTGGTCCCATAGTGCATGGTCTATTGCTATTTGCGGTTGATTTGTACTGGAACCATACTATTTGATAGTGCAGGATCCAGAATAGTAGCTCAGGAAGCAGCTGAATGTGACTACCAGTATGCCAGCAGAAACAGTTAAGGCACCATTGATCAAATTGGGCTGGGCGAGATGTTAAGTGCATACTGGGTGCAGTTATGACATCGAGAGGAATGCACTGGGCCAAAGTGGTGGATCCAAGGGGCCCAGGGAACCTCTGTGTGTGCTAGTGCACTCAGGTACAGCCATTAGGTTGGCCCAGTATAGCTATTCTCCATGCCATTATATATATATATATATATATATATATATATATATATATATATATATGTATATATATATATAGTTATTTCTCAGGTGGTTTATGGGCAGAATTGTAATCCTCAGACCATTTGGTGGGCAGTTGTTCTGTATATGGGCAGTTGAAAAATGCCCATAAACCATGTTTGCCTTAAATGCAATGTGCTACCTAGGGGGTTTCAGAAATGTACAAATTAGCAAATCTGCCCAGATATTATGGGAAGCTATAAATGCACAGAAACTGTGGTAATCTATACTTGGTATATACTGCCCATAGTCCGGTTTGAGGAGTACAATTGACCCGCAGACAATGGGCATGACCCACAAACCGGTTGTAGGACCTATTCCTTTGTGTATATATTTTTTGTGGGCAGTGTGTAATTGCCCATAAACCACCCAAGATGGTTTTATATATGTGTGTGTGTGTGTGTGTGTGTGTGTGTGTGTGTGTAGGTGTGCCCATGCATGCATATCTCTGTGCATAGGTAAAAAGTTACTAAATTTTAAATTCAAATCATGAGGTCTCCGAGGCAGCTATCTGAAAAATGGATAAACAATGAAACTGCATGCCATGACATTTCAGTTACCGAATGAATAATTGAAAACTATATTTTTCTACAGTGAGGAAAAAAAACATTGTGTTAATACTGGCACCAACTGGTTCATATGTTATGAGTGTGTGATAGATATTATTTTGTCAATATAGAGGGCTAGGTCTTCACAACATATAAATGTTACTCATTTTTATTTGAGCAACTTCTCAATCTGTTTAACGTGAGGCATGATGCTTTTACCAGCTGTTTATAGCGTTAAGGTGCAAAGGTGGTTCATGAATAACATTGCTGGGTCCTTTGTCACTGTACTGAAGGCAGGGGCTCCCCTGGGTCTCTACCTCATCCTGTTGATGTGTAATATAACACAAGATGAACAATTTTATATTCAATATATTTTTGTAAATGCTGGTCAAAGATCATGGTTTTGTATATCTATGCACATGTAGTCCCTGTACAAAATTATATATGCAAACACCTAATGTAGAACTCCAGGTTGATATCAGTAGGCTGTAATGATAAGATGTGCAAATGTGTACTGGTTGGGCCATTTTTGTGGCAGTTCAGTTTTTGACTTGTCAGGCAGCAGAACTAATCTTATGGCCCTCCATCCAGTGTCCAACTTCTCAAAAACTACCAGCCAGATTCACTTCAAACTCGTGGGGAAGCACCTTGGTTTGGTCTCTACTAAACATGTTCTGATGGTCACCCTCCACTGACTTTTTCATTTTTTTTATGAAGAGTTTTGTGTATTTTTAGCTCAGCTGACTTGTCAGTTAATGGAGCTTACAGGATGGGTGGTAGTCTGTTGTCCATTCGTCTGTTCACATTTCACATTGTTTACTTCAACAAAACTGTTAGCCAGATTCACTTAAAACTTTGTGAAGACGTACCTTTGGTGAGTCTCTACCAACTTTGTTCAAATGGTCACATTCCAGTGATTCTTAGACAGTACATGAGTGACCTTGACCTCATTTCTGGGATCACAGTGCCATATACATGAAGTTTACTCTTCAATATAATTTGAGAACTACTTGAACTGGGATCTTGATGTTGCAGATGTTATTGTTCTTCTATAAAGGTCAGACTTACTCAGTACATGGGTGACCTTGTTTATAAACTTTCTCTGTAACCGTTTAGCCAATTGCATTGTGATGGGAGAGGGACACTTCTGAGGACCTTTAGGCATGAATTTGTTCAACAGGGTGGGCTGTAACTATTTTTCGCTTTTTAGCTCTGATCAAAAGTCACAGAGCTTATGCGACTGTTTATGTCCATAAACTTTCGTTCATTAGCACGATACCATCCACAGTTTTCAAGTTATCCCTCTATGACTTTCAGGACCTACAGGGTGTATAAAAATCTAGGTCCCTTTCGATATTGGTGCTGCCACCTACAGCATTATGCAATATAGGGGTCAAAATGTGAAAATCTTGTGAATGCCCTAGTATCTTTAATTTTATGCAGATCTTCCCGAAATTTTGTAGGATTGTGGGGAAGTCTAAGTTGCTAGTGATAATAGTGGTGCCACCTGTAATTTGATGGAAATTATGAGCATAAAATTTCCATATCTGGAAAAGTAATTGGATTAGACTTGCCAAATTTAATCCGCGTATAGACCACATCCAATGCTAGAATGTTATGTAATATCAGTGACCTTGACTTATTTTTGTCAGGTCGCTATGCCTGTAAAGTTGAAAGAGGTGATTTCGTAATGGCAGGGTGTAGCTTGGACATCAGAGGCAAAGAGAATTGAGTTTCCAGATCAAAATTGCACTTGATTAGGGGGGGGATATGTACATGTTATCAACAGTGATGATGGATGATATTCTGAAGTTCTCAGGATCACTTCAGTATGTGCATGTAAGGTCAGCTGAGCACAGTACTGACACCTATTTTATTTGCTGGAAAAATCTTCAAAAATCTTAGTCTGAAGCAACCTAGCCAATTGCTTTGAAATTGCACAGGGACACTTCTGGGTACCCCTAGACACAGCAGGACTTGCTATGGGTCAAAGTCTGCAGAGGACTGGCTGTTCAGACAGCACTCTTGTTGTACAGTCTTTTATGTTTATTACCATAACTATAATTCAATTGTAAACACTACATACCTTCATGTTAGGTAACTTGATGGTACATCTATGCAATGAATGTTCGTTTTGCACTGCTATCATTTTAGCAAGACAAAACAGCAGAACAGAGAATACTTCTACCTCTCTGTTGAATTATTTTGCTTTAATAAGGCTATATATGTTCATTACTAATGTAGACTATCTTATCAACACTGCTTGACAAAGAATGGGGATGTTTTTGCTCCCATTGTGAAGATTTTGTTGCCCAATAAAGAAGGGAAAAAAATGATTTTCATGGGTGGATTGTCCAAAATATGACACATTTCCACTGTTAGATGTGAAAGGATAAGAATGTTATGTAAAATCAGTGACCTTGACCTATTATTGTGAGGTCACCATGCCTGTAAAGTTGAAAGAGGTGATTTTGTAATGGCAGGGTGGTGAATTTTGTTTTTTCAAAATATTTAATTGATTCTGCTATTACATGTATACATATGTTCAATATCTTCGCATGCAGTGGCTGTATTCTATGTCAGATTTTCCTCTTAGCAGGCAGGTTAACCTGCTTTGTTTAGCATTGTACTCTGACAGGTCATATTGACTTATTTGCAAATCTATTAGTACTTTTATGTTAATGACTTGCTTTCTCTCAATTTTGTCTACTTTATGGTCATGTGACTTAGCGTGAATTTTGTGTTTGTCTCCACTTCATTTTTTCCATCACTGAAGTCAGACAGATAATTTTTAACGTAGAGAATCTTGTTTCTCTTGTTGTTGAAGTTAGAGAATCCATGGAAGTTCATAGATCCATTGAGCGATGTTGCTGTTTGTGAGACTGTTGATAGCAATTTTGTTCATATGTGTTTTACGTGATTTAATCATGGTTGAGAAAGGACTTGGAGTTGCAAGAGGTTTACGTGCAGCAAGGAGGGTAATAGTGAACTATTGTGATCTCCATTAAGGTAAACTTGCAGGGAGCAGAAATATTCAGCTTTCTGATCAAAGTGTTCCGGAAGCAAGTCAAGAAAGTCTTTGGATATCAAGTGATATGGAGCATGATGAGATTGAGTCGGTTTTTCAGGATGTTTCAGCACTGGATGACTCAATTTGAGAACTGGAAAAAGAAATACTTCAAAACCGAGCACAATTTAATATCAAAGAGAAAACGGATTGTATTGCAAAGCTGAAGCAAGAATTACAAGATTTGGATGAAAAGCAATCCTATAAAACTCTGTCAACGCCAGGGTCAGGATCTGTTGTTGTCTGGTAGCCAGGCCAGCGATATTTGATCGAAGCATTCACATTCATCCAGTGCTGGTGTAGCTTGGACATCAATGGCAAAGAGAATTGAGTTTCCAGATCAAAATTGCACTTCTGTTTCATGCTAATAGAAAACCTTTTTGCCAATAATAGCTTTCCATGGTTCAGGTTGGGAGCATTGCATCTGCAACAAGGACAGCCAGCGACTGATCCGTACCTTGACCAGTTAAAGGTTCCCATGTAAATTTTATTGTATGTTGTTTCTTGTTCTATGCCGGGTGATGTGAAACCATTTTAGACCCTGAAATATTTAATTGTGAATATATTTGTTATTTCTTTATGTAAATAATAGATGAAAAGAGTATGAATAATTTGCACATATATATATATATATATATATATATATATACTGATATCTAAATATAGTTCAGTCCTTGATGTTGTGAAGGCAGCTTTGCCATATTCATTAGGCAAAGTACATGTTCAGTGATGAACAATGAACTGAACTATGTCTGCTGACACTTCTCTTTACTCAGCACATGTTGATATTCACACTTGAATTTGTTGAAAAGGTACATACAAGTTCAATCCAACAACATTTGACATGTATGTATCTATCTGGTCTACATTATCAAATCATAGAGCTGGAGGATGTCAGGAGTATTAAGTCAGTTCTAATACACTTTTGCTGTTTCTTTGCTTTGTAAATATGGTACTGGTGACTGGTTGTTTTTTTTAAATATGAAGTTATTAATGTGATGACCAGCAAGACAAGGACAGAAGCTGGTCTTCCTGGGTGAACAATAAGACCAAACCTAAACAGAAGGCTTTGTTATCACATTGTATCCAAGATTGTTTGTGTGGTTGATTAATACTACCCCAGTCAGGCTGGTGGGTAATAAGTACATGTAGTTATATGGGGGTATGTTTATTAATGGCAAAGCATTTTCATCAAATATGCCAAAAGTATGGTGGGCAATATCCTAATATTGTATAAGAAAGTGAACTATATGAAAGTACTTTATTTTCCTTGTATAGGCAATGTGGCTGTTCAGCAGTATGTTCCTGTTTGCTGATATGGCTATGAAAAATGTTTATACTTGCTTTCCAAGAAATTATTTTATGCTGTTGCATGCATACCAAAGATAAATTAACTTATGGGATGTTTACACTTCCTTCAAAATGTCCAACTAATGCAGTCAAGTAGCCATTTGCTGGCTTTGTTGCATGAAAACTTTCTATGTTCCAGTGAGTGCCCCTTGTCTTTAATTTATTATCCCTCAAGTCCACCTACTGTCACACAAATTAAGATGCACTTTCTTGCAACATATGAAACATTTTCTGAGCCAGCATTCCGACACTTAATCGTAGTTTCAAGTTTAATATTTTGATTTAGAGAATACATACAGTACACTGGAAAGTCTTGCATCATTTCCACTTACTGCCATATGCTTTTGACAGCAGATGTCACACTTTTAGCATCAGACAGCGGCATCCAGCAATGGACAGTGGCTTTTGGTGGCAGAAGGTGGTGTTTGGTGGCACACACAGGTATAACTGGCTACCAGTGAGCACAAGGAGATATGGTGTTTGAGTTTAGCACAAGACAGTGGCACTCATGGCCAGTGGTGGACAGCGATACCAGGGGCAGATCCCCTAAACTGCATTTCTGGCATTTACTCCCACTGACACAGCTGCTCTCTAATGCAGTTTGTAGATTACTGTCCAGTATTGCAGGAAAAATAAGAAATCTGGTCGAATTTTCGACTGGGTGAAAAACAAAACAACAAAACCTGTTGTGTTTTCTATACATGTGCTAGCTTAAGAGGTTTTTTTTTTTTTTTTTTTTTTTTTTTTTTTTCATAAAATTGGTTACCAAACATTCATTGTATGTGTGATACATGCGTTCACAGGAGATGGCAACATAAATCCTGCAGTTTTCAATACAATGTAAAGCCTAATTTCTAGCTCATCTGATTTGTCAGTCAGCATAGTTTATGCCATCATTCTTGCATGCTCCATCATCCGTCCCTTTATGATTCACATTTTCAACTTCTCTGAAACCATCAACCAGATTCAGTTCAAGCTTGGTAGCAATGTACCTTGGGTGAGTCTTTACCAAGTTTCCACAAAGTGACTTAGCCAAACTTATTTCTGTGACTACCTTCTAAATTTTTTGATAAATAGGCAGGTGTTGCATGAAAGAAAAATTGAACAAAAATCAAAAGTAAAGAAATCCAACATTTCTTTAGCCAATTTAGCTTAAAGCATGGAAACGTCTCTCCATATTCCATTTCTTTAGGCATATGCCTCATGGCTAGCACTAGCCCCACACACACGTATGCACCCACCCACCCAAATGCACACACACACACATAGGGATACAAAGAGAAAATTGCATCTTCATCAAATGAAGATTTAGTCTTTCCGGTCTCCATTGATTATTGTCATGTCTTTGTGGTGACTTGTGTGTTAACCACCCACTCACACACAAACATATTCTGTATACGCATATCCATGTTGGAAGATTCCTTGTACCCTCCCCGCCTCCTGAAGCTTCATTTGCTGAAAATGCAGTTTTCTCAGTTTGTACCCCTGTGTGTGTGTACATGTGGCTCTGTATAAATATATCTATGTATGCATTAAATACAGAGTTTCCAAAAATCAGGTAAATCTCGATAATTTGATGATTTACCTTGCCATCTGCTATTAATACATACAACATGAATAATGAAAATTTTGCATCTGTTCAAAGGAGAAACTCTTCGGCTAGTGCATGCATGGATAAGATAACAGGTTTTGCTGTTTGTTGTCCATCCAAATGAAAATTCCACCTTCAATTCTTACTTTGCTTACAGCACAAGACAGAGTAACCCACACTATAATGTGGCAGAGAGCCACAGTCAGTGCTACAAATTCAATGAAGAATTCTGCCACCATAAGAATATAGAGGGTAACTGGTGGGGTCACACAGCAGTGGCTAGAGGGCTACTGGTGGGGTCACACAGCAGGTACTAGAGGGCTAGTGGTAGGGTCACACAGCAGTGATTAGAGGGCTAGTGGTAAGATAACATAGCAGTGACTGAAGGGCTACTGATGAGATAACACAGCAGTGGCTAGAGGGCTACTGGTGGCATCAAACAGCAGTGACTAGAGGGCTGTCCAATGGGGGTTCCTTGGCACAGGTTCCTCCTGGAAACCACTTGTTGCTCCATCAGGAAAGCACTCAACAATGGATGCAAGACTTGTTGGTGGTAGTGTTTGTTAAACAAGCAGTCAAGATACAGAATGGTATTTTAAGCCATGGATAGCCTCGTCTGAGTTTCACAGTAAATGCATACTTCAATCCTGTGGCCCTTTATCAAGATGTCAATTTGCATTCTGTGACCAAACTCTTTATTGTGTCACAAACTGGAGCATCAAAGGTACATCAAGATGTGCTACCTTCCAATTCCTTCTGTCGTGGTTTTGTATATTGTCCAGTGGGTGTCATATTTCAGTATAGCCTCAGCAGCAGGAGTTTGGTGCATCATAGAATGATGACATGTCACTGTGTTAACTTGGTCGATTCTACTAGATTTTCTGTGCAATCATTTGGAATTGTCATTTCATGCTGTATATTTTTTTTATTTTTGTTGCCACCATTGGGAATTGTCATTTTACCCTGTATGGATTTCATACTATGTTCCATGCTATGTCACAGTACCTGGTAAAAACATTTCAAAACATTTTATTTTCAGTGCTTTCATTGGGACTTATCATTTCATGCTATATAGATTTTATTATATATTCTTTGCCATCATTTGGAATGCCATTCCATGCTTTCTGGATGTTATGCTAAGTATGTATATTTTATTTGATATTGTTATTTCATGCTGTATGGATTCATAGTAATGATTCATTTTTTTTTTTTTGAAATCATTAAGGATTGCAATTTTATGTTGCATGGATGTCATATGAGTATATACATTTTATTGGCAATCATTTGGAGTTGCCATTATGTGCTGTATGGATTTCATACTAAGTATATATGTATTTGCAGTGTTTTAGAATGGTCAGTTTGTGCTGTATGGCTTCACACTAAATGTATATATTTTCTTTGCAAACATTAGGAATCGTCATTTCATGCTGTATGGCTTTCACACTGTGTTAAAGTACCCAGTAAAAATGTTTTCGGACATAAAGACCGAGGAAATGGACTTGCAATGAAATGAAAAGACTGAAATCCTTATTTCAATGTGCATGTTGATGTGTCACTTCTTGCCATTGTATCCATAGGCAACAAACATTATCCTGTTTGATTGTCATGCCTGTCAAAAAGAAGTAGTACAGACTATAAATGTCTGCCAAGAGAAGTAGTGCAGACTCTAAATGCCTGCCAACAGATGTAGTGCAGACTATAAATGTCTGCCAAGAGAAGTAGTGCAGACTATAAATCCTGCCAAGAGAAGTAGTGCCGACTATAAATGTGTGCCAATCATACAGTCCAAGGAATGGCTTTACATATTCATCTTTTTCAATTAGTACTGAAAGTAGTGATTTTTAAACTGTTGCTTCGCACAAATTGGAAGGTCAACTTGGAAAATGATTATCGTAACGATCATACCGAAGCACCATTTGAATGTTAAAATATCCATCATTGTTTTATGAACAGTGTGTACATGCAGATCCCTCACCTGGCTTCCTCACCCAACATTCCTGTGGACTGCAAGTGTTCATCATAAAATGACAGCAAGAATGACTGATGCCGTAAGTCTCTTATGTGGCATTTGGTTTGGAGAATGGTACGTTTAATGTATGTGTTGGCACATTTCATTGCATTCTTTATTATCCCAGCTTTTTAAAGTTTTAATTCTGGCAATAAAGGTTTATACAATGCAAATTGTTTTGTTGTCTGTTTTACCCATGACATCATTTAACATTTGCCCTCATGAAGAGCATAGGTTGCCGCCAGCACTGGGCATCTAACTTTGAACAATCAACAACAACATCACCATGTCAGAACTTCAACCCAAAATATAAAAAACTGTGTCAATTCCATCCAAATGCAACAAGTTGCAATTCATTTTAAACCAAATTCAATGCATATATTTAAATTAAATGTCAAATTCGACCATCAAAGTACATTACGACATCTGCATAACTTCTTGTACTAGTGCCCACATCCATTAAACAAGCAAAGTTTGTCACCAGAATAATCCTTAGCAAATGATTCAGTGATTGAACTGAAACAATGTACTCTGCCTAACTTGGAACATGTTGCCAGCAATAAGTTGATAGTGGCTTAAACTAGTTTTGTGAGCTCCTAATCCTCGTTTGTTTCAAGACCCTGCAATATTTCAAGCTGATGTACATTATAAAAATCGTCCCAGGTTTCATATTAGGTAATTAGGTCTAACCACAGTGTAATTACTTCCCCTGAAAAAAGATACGAATGGGCCTAACATGGATTGCACTACCCCAAAAAATCTAAAAACTGTACAACACCTGGGCAGTGTAACTTGTAATTGACTTTTTAAATGGAAGTACAACCTGACTAAATACAAGATGTAGTAGGTTTGACAGAGACACTTTTAATCGAAGGTAAGTATATTCAAACATGTACCACAGGCCTGTACCATTGAAATAACAAGTCTTGGGAATTTCTATGTCTCCCAAGTAAATTCAGGCAAAATTTTGTTGACTTGCTGAGACAAATCAACACAATATTTGATGAGAACATCTTTCATCAATTTTTGGATTCACCAAACAATTCATTTTTTACTTTAGAATAACCTTGCCAAAGTAGTTTGGTAACTGGTAATTTGTGTCTTCGAGAATAATAACCTTCAAGCACAGAATAACCTCACCAAGTCTAACAGATCCAAGACCTGGCCTTGTTCTTCTGCCTTTTATGATTGACCTGCCAGATCACTAGTTGTCCCCTGCCATCAAAAGTGGCATGGGGGGACGTAGAGTTCGTGAGGAAAGGGGGCTGTCCGTCCGGGCATATGCGCTGTGTATTGTTTTTTACCTTGACCTATTTTCAAGGTCACAAGGTCCAAGAACATATTCATTTTCGTGTGTCTGGCAGCATATCTCTAGAACCCTTAGAGATAGAAAAATGAAAGTTATACCGAAGATGCATCATATCAAGGGCATGTGCGCCATGTATTGTCTTTGACCTTGACCTATTTTCAAGGTCACAGGGCCCAAGAACATATCAATTTTTGTGCATCCAGACATGCTCTATACATGGTATAGCTTTCTTCTGTATTCTAATGGTTTGAATGCTTGCTTGTACTGGCACCTACTCTGTGGATAGTGGCACCCGAACTATGGTCATGGAAAGAGATGGTGCCCCGCTGCATAGTGGCACCTATCCCTGTTTGTACTGGCACCTTTGAATGCTTGCTTGTAGTGGCACCTATCCTATGTGTAGGGGCACCCGAACTATGGTTATGGAAAGAGATGGTGCCCCTCTGTGTAGTGACACCTATCCCTGTGTATAGTGGCACTGTTTAAAGCATGTACAGCTTTCAGCCAGCCGTTATTTTGAATAAAGAATATGAGAGTGACAATAAGGCATCTTTCCTTGATCTTGAAATAGAGATTGACAACAAACAGTATGTGACAAAGGTTTTTGACTAACGAGAACAATTCAAATTTGACATAGTTTCATATCCTGATATTACTGGAAACATTCCACAGAATCTAGCCTATGGTGTGGGCATTGCATGGTTTTACGCATTGGCAGAAACATTTCACAAATTAGTGAATTTGTAAGGAGAACAAGATAAGGCCAGAGTTTTTTAATTTTTAGTTTCACAGACATTTGCCACATAAAGCTCGGGTAGGAGGGAGGAATAAAAATTAAGCACTTGCATTTTTTTTTTAAATTTCAGTCTCCAGACTAAAGGGTAGGAGGGGGAAAAATTTCCCACACACCTGGTTACTTCCATGCACTAAAGCATGCCTACATGTATTACTGTACACCATACAGGACTTCAGTGTATTCAACATGTTCCTCTCACTTTACACACCTGTCTGTTTGTATTGTAGCATGTTTTTAGACCTCTAGTCCTAGACTGGTGCAAGCTTTTCAAGCTGAGCTACTTGCATGGATGAACGTTGACTTTTCCCTGGTACTTTTATCAAACTGTCTACAGTAGTCCCCCTCTGTGGCGGACACCCGTTCTGCACAGAGAAAGTGTCCGCAGGGGGTTGTCAATTGAAAAGGGGATCAAGTATATTCTATTATATAATACCAGATACAACTGCATTATAGATACAGTAGTCCCGTCCCTCTTTTGAGCGACCACCCCTAGCGCCGACAAAAAGGCGGTCGTATAATGCAGGTGGTCGCTCATTGGAGGAATCGCATATGCACCACCTCAAATCCATGGTAGACTTGTCCAGAGGTGCTCAGGTTGCGAGGTACGCAAATTTCTGCCACCACCTGGTCATCATTATCGATTACATATGCTGTGAAAAGAAATTATCATTTATCAAATTTAACAATTACAACCCTTAAAATCTTTATTTCAATAAAGAACTCTTGTCTGGGTGCTGAAATATGTGTTTCGCAACTTGAAAATATTTGCCGGTCTTGAGCTGTCATTTTCCCATTACGCTCAATGGGCCGGATACATCGCCGGGTACGGAGCCTTCGCTTGCGAAGTAACCAGCTTAAAATGTCATAAAATTGTTTTGACAGCATTACTCACTATCTCAACTTTATTCTACACATTCGATGGAGCCTAACTTACCGTAATTCATAAGTTATGTATCAAAATAAGACTCGGCATTTTCCCATTGCCACCACGTGTGTTTTGGGCGCCATGTTTACCTCGTGGGGGAGGGGGAGGGGGGCGACAAAAATCTAGTCATGATCACAAGCTACAATCCTAACAATCCAGTGATAATACCACAAATACGTGAAACCATTAAAATCTTGGAAATGGATCCCTCACTTGGAGAAATATATAAAAATCTGAATTTTATTTCAAGCCAAAGACAGCCTCGTAATTTAAAACAAATTCTTACGAGAGCAAACTTTGAATCAAGGGACAGTCAAGGCGGGAGCTAAAAATGTGGTCTTCCTCGTTGTAAGAATTGTATAAACATGATAGTTACTCACACAATTTCGCTGGACACAACAGGAAAGGTACCAAACTTTCAAATTAGAACAGAAATGGACTGTTTGGATAAACATTTGATTTATGCGATTGTCTGTAGAGGATGCAATGAGGTATATATAGGATCTATAGGCAAAGAACTACGCAGGCGCAGACAGCAAACACGGGTGCCTGAGACACGGCAAATCCAGCTCATTGAACATATTGATAGTTGTTCTAATGTTGTGCCTAACTTCTTTGTATGTCCCATATATTCGATGTAAAATGATTCTGACATAGAAAGATAGCAAAACGAATTCATATTTCAACGTAAATACAAGCCTAGACTGAATAGTGTAATTTACTAATTATTTATGGTAATATGGGACAAATTAGGCCTATTTTCATTATGAGACGTTTATTATTAATTTATATGGCAATGACGTCATGTAATAGGTCTAAATCAGTAACGAAATAAATGAACGTCATTATATGCTTCTATGCTAATAGATTTCATTATAACAACAGATAACGTCAAGATTATGCTGGACTGAAAATTATTTCAACATCTATGCGTTATGGAGCTTGACAATGCATTAAAATGCTGAAACCGGTCGCGTCTGAAGCTCGAAAAATGCTTTTTAAAAATGCTTTTATACTTTTATATATATATATATATATATATATATATATATATATATATATATATATATATATATATATATATATATATATATATATACATATATGTATGTATGTATATATATATAGGTCACCATACATAATAGAGGACTGGTAAGAATAGAAATAAATGGCGTGGATAACTGTTCTTAAAGCAGATTTTATCTCCTTCTACATAATTGTATGTAACAAATATCCTAAATGTAACTACCAACAAGTGTGTGGCCTTCAGAGTAATGTCAAGGTCACCAAAATTTAGTCGTCGTGATGTTAGTGCATAATCATCCCCAAATAGTAAAATAAAGCAAAGTGTGATTATACATGCAAAGAATGTGAAATTTCACCAGGATGTATATGTGCCTTACAATGGAGGAACAATCTCCGCAGGCCTACCAGTTATATCCTCCACAAGGATGTGGCCTTGAAAATAGGGTGAAGGACAAAAAAATCCAGGGATCAAAGGATGACCCACAGGCATGCTTGCACAATTTTTCAAGAGATTTGGACCATGTATTCATGAGGTATTGAGATTGCAGAAATGTAATACTTGATCTACAAGCTGAGCGCAGCAACCCCCCCCCCCTCTTAAAAAATCCAATCAATGTGGGTATAATAATGGCCTTTTTCTTACCCGTGTGGATTCATTTAGTTTTTATAGGTCGCATGAAGTTCATTGTGCCAGCTGTTTACTGGATACAAACATAATATGTATAATTCAGGTATAATTATAATGTAGTGGCCAACTATTACAAAACAGGATTCACCATATACAGCATTTTTGGGCCGTTTGGGTATAAAATTTTAAAATTGTAATAACGGGCTCCAGCTGGGCTTCTGGAAAGTCCATCATGCATTTTTGTTATACCCTAAGGTGTACCAACACAGGTATAAGGGTTTCGTTTGGTGCCCTCAGATGGTACCAATTTTCAGTCTGGCTCATGGACTAAGAAGTTGGTCTTTCGACATCTTTTCAAGTTCAATAGAGTTGTAACTTGTACTGGACAAAAAAATACGTGTATATTCTTATGCCGATTTACGGACAGCGAAGAATATAACGATTTTGTGTCCGCACAGAGGGGTATTTCTATTACTTGGAGATTAAAACCCTGTGTCTGGCAACGAGGGGCAATTTCAATGGGAAAGCCGTCGGTGCCGCGGGACTCTGTCCGCCGGAACCGGGTGTCCGCTTAGAAGGAGGTCCGTTGGGGAGGGAGACTACATGAAATTTATGAGAAAACAAGGTAATGTCAACTTTCATCCATGTTTGTTTGTGGATTATAAGCACGGCTTGTGGGAACAGAATATCTGGAAATTTTTTAAAAATAGCAGAACTGTCCGCGTCGGTCGGCGGAAATAAAAAAAAGATGAATTTTCATTTTTTTTTCTTCTGATTTTGGCTAAAATAAGGTCGGCGGAGTTCGTGAAACGAATAATTAAAGAAGTCTAGCCTAATTGATGAAAACACTATGCCACAAAACCTATGAGACTGAAAAGCTATATAAAACTGTTGAAGTGTTTCCATAGATATGGAACAATACTGACAAAATACAACACTCATTCCAAGACACTAGAAGATTGTATTAATCGATAGATTTAGGTAGGGCTAACATAGAAGTGGTGTAGGGCGATAGTTGGTATACTTCCCTTAAAGTATTAAACTTAAACCCACCTAAAGATTTTCTCTAGACTGTCTACAGTCAGAAACCATCATTCAATTTGTTGGCTCCTCCTATTTCATCACTTGGGCAAGGAGGTGACTATGGTCAATTACAACACTCACTTCATGATCATTTTTAGTACCGGTACACAAGTGAAACATACAAGAGACGTCCATCCGTTGCCTTTCATAATTGCCTTTTATGGGTGACTGCCTGTCTCAATTCAGGAGTGAAATTTGTTTCGTCACATTGGTAGTGGAAGATGAATGGTGATGCTTTGGTAACTGTGGAATCTCTTTGCTGTCATTGTTGGGTTTGAAATTGACGAATATGGGTCATGTTTTTCTAAACAAGTGCTAGAGACGCCTGGGAGCATATCTCTATAACCAAAATATTGTGACGGAGGACATAGATCCTTTGGATCACTGTGCAATTGTTTTGATCCTTTTTAGAGTTGCTGACCATTGGTCACAGATTATGGCATTATTCATGTTTGTGAGTCCATCCATCTGTCAACTTTTGCTTGTGAGCGCGATAAAGTCTACAGTTTTCAAGATAGCCCTATATAACCTTCTTGCACATAATGAGGCGATATATCATGAATTTGTTGTGTCACATGGGTTTACTTGATTAAAATGAGTGTACCAATTTTACTTGTCAGTTTGCTGAGTTTATGTGGTGGTCAGGCAACCATCGCTTGTCTTTAAGCACCCACAATTCACATTTTCTACTTCTTCTCCAAAACCACCGGCCAGATGTACCTCAGACTTGGTGGGAATGTACCTCGGGTGAAAGTTTGTTCAAATAGTGAAGTTCCAGTGAGTTGGGGAATTTTTTATGAATATTTTTGTTCTTTTTGTTTTTGTTTTTGCCAAATCTTAAAGAATCTTCATTGGAACCGCTTGGCCAATTGCTTCGAAATTGCTTAGGGAGACTTCTGGGCTTTGGGGACCCTAAGACCTTAATTTGTTCAACAGGTGGCGCTGTTATTTTTCCAAATATTTTTTGTGCAAAAAAGTGGGGTTTTTTTGCTATTTTTGACTTCTTCTCCAGAACCATCACTCAGTTTCTGCTGAAACTTGGTTGAAATGGTCCTTGTAGAAGGGCCAAATAAAGTTGTTCACAAGGTGGCATTGCTATGGATCCCTGATTTTAAATGAATTTTTTAATTCAGGTATTTATCGGCTTATACATACACTGCTATTGATTACTATTTGAGTGAATCGGGATTGCAATAGTTATTCATATTTTCGACTTCTTCTCTAAAACCAGTGTCCACATTCCTTCGAACTTGGTTAGAATCTACCTAGGGTGGATTTCTACCAAGTTTGTTTAAATGGTCACGCTCCAGTGATTTTTGGATTTTTTAATGATTTTTTTGGTTCCGGTTTTTGGGCCCGATCTTACAAAAACTTCTTCTACAAAAGTGCTTGGCCAATTGATTCGAAATTGCTAGGGAGACTTGTGGGGACTTCAAGAACTTAATTTGCTGTGATTTTTCTTTTTCTTTTTTTTTTTCCAAAAAGTGTGTTTTCACTATTTTTGCCTTCTCCAAAACCGTCACTCAGATTATGCTGAAACTTGGTGGAAATGTACACTATAGAAGGGTCCACCAAACACCTTCACAAAATGGCGTTACTGTGAATCTCCAAATTTTAATGAATTTTTCAATTTGGGTACTAATCGGTTAATACATACAGCCCTGTTGATTACATGTGATCAATGGGGATTGCAATGGTAATTCATGATCGTGACTTCTTGCCCAAAACCAGTGTCCAGATTCACTTCAAACTTCGTGGGGATCTACACTAGGTGGGTCTCTACTAAATGTATTCAAATAGTCATGCTCCAGTGATTTGGGGAATTTTTATAATTTTTTTTGTTCATTTTTTTCCCAAATCTTAAAAATTTCTCCAAAACCACTTGGCCAATTAATACAAAATTGCATCGGAACACTTGAAAGCATGACAGGTGGAGCTACACAGTACGTGGTTGACCTTATTCCCAAGGTCACAGAGTCAATTAGGTGCATTTAACTCCATATATGATACTGAGGACCCAAGTTTTTTTTAATCAAGCACAAAAATATTCACAATTATCAGCCTCGACATAGAATCCTATAAATCCTATAAATGCAAAACATGATGAGTTCAAGAAAACGTAGCTTACCTTTTTCTTAAACCTTTCTATATTACTATAATCATAAAACGCTCCTTTGAAAGCTTGAATACTCTGGGATTTTATATGTAGAGCTCCAATGGTTTAATAGCTACTTATCGGTAGCTCTCAGTACATTGAAATGGACAATATTAAATCCCCAACACAGGCTATTGTTACTGGAGTTCCCCCAAAGATCTATTCTGGGTCCTCTTCGATTTCTCATTTACATAAATGACCTATCCACAGCCAGCAATTTAATTTCAATAAGATATGCTAATGACACGAACCTACATGTATTAAGAACCATCTGTAATTTTTAATTATGAATCTCGCCTCATTCTTCACTGTTTGGTGAAGTGAACTAAGAACTAACTGGACTAAGTGGCTGGCTTGCTGTGAATAAAATATAGTTGAATGTAAATAAACCTAAATTTAGGATCTTCCATACAAAACAGAAGTCCTGACACCCTCGGCAAATACCCCATATCTATAGAAAAGTATGTGTCAATCGTCACTTTTATACAGGATGGAATGTCTTGCTTTAATACATTATAAATAAATAGCTCAACTCGAGTCTGTCCAAGGTTCAGTGATAAAACAATGTGTGGGTCTTGGCAATAAATCTCATCACTAAAAACTTTTGACTGCTATGCATATTTAGCCTGTTAAACGATTTTAGCGTTGATAATCCAGGTTGTGACCTTACAATTCATTTAGTATCTGTTTACATATCCTCCGGAAGCTCTATCCTGGAACACTGTATTGCAAAGGACTGTCATGCAGGGTATCCCTCCTGTTCAAACCATTTCTTATCACAATATATATATATATATATATATATATATATATATATATATATATATATATATATATATATATATAGATAGATAGATAGATAGATAGATAGATAGATAGATACATACATACATACATATATATATATATATATATGTGTGTGTGTGTAATCCCACGAATGACGGTATAGTAGATTTTTTGAGTCGCCTGAAATTAATTAATTAATTAATTAATTAATTTATTTATTTATTTATTTATTTATTTATTTATTTATTTATGTATTTATTTATTTATTTATTTATTTATTTATTTATTTATTTATTTATTTATTTATTCATTTTATTTATTTATTTACTGAAGCTACGCCTTTACAGCGGGGGCGCCTGGAGGCAGGGCAGAACCCGCGGCGCGTCAGATAAAAACATTACATACAATGCAGCAATACAGTATAAAATATGTACAGTTATTACAATATTTACATTATCTAAAATAGGTCGGTTTTTACCCTGACGTGTCTGCTAGAGACTCACGTCGACATTCCCACGCTTCCATCAAATACTGCTTCGAAATCATATCAAATACTTTACCCGGGGTTTCACCAAAATCGTGAGCATGTTCTCCAAGAAATAAGCATAGTTGACTCAAACTGGATGAACTACAAAATCTGTGCTATACATCAAGTGCTCCTTCTGACCTTAGTGTGCATTCCAGCAGGTTATAATACTTGTTTCGGATAAGATTTAGGGAAGGACAAAGAAACAGAAAATGAATTAAATCTTTAGTAGCACCTCTATATAAATCACATTTAGTATTCGTTGTCACTTTCCATTTACACAAAACCTCCTTAAGGCCCAGACACCCTGTTCGCGCTTTAAACTTTAATCTAATACCATTAGAATTATTAGAATCAAGCATGTGTTTTTCTCCAAACGTGGATCTTTTTATCGATCGATCGATACCAATACAGAGATGCAAATTCGTCAATATTTTGGAAAAACGATAGAATGTAACTTTGCAAATTTAGCTTCCTAAACTTTGGAGCCAACTGTCATTTGCATCTTCAAGAGCCCTGTCCAACTCAACAGCACATTATGCATCTCGGGCAGATATGGCCAAACATTATATATTCCTTTTGAATATTCTTCATTTAAAGCCACAAATATCTGCTTACATAAACGCGTGTCTGGTAAGTCATACTTCACTCTATGAAAGTACTTCATGCGGAAACGATCTCATCTCAAACTAGATTTATAGCGAGCAAACCGAGGTCTCCTAGAACTGCTGCCACTGCCGGGGTGCATCTGATTTTCGTTACAGCCCTTGCTATCGAGTATTGGATCCACTTCAAAATAGATACACTCTCTTTGGTGTTGTTTAGCCAGACGGCAGTTCCATGTGACATAGAAGGAAGTATAACATTTTTCCACATGGTATTACCAAAATTAATTCTATTTATGTCGTCATGGGAGGAAAGTATACTACACATATAACCTCTTAGATGAGCCGCCTTAGATTTTAAATGAACTTTTATATGAGATGTATCAGACAATGCCCAAGTACTTATATGTAGTACATTCTGAGATGAACATATTGCCCAGCTTCCACCTTTTTCCATGATTAACCCGCTTACCTATAACCATAACTTTTGATTTATCTTCATTTAAAGACATGTTCCATTTAGATGCAAATCCATCTGCTACATTTAACATCTTTTGAAGGTTTGCCTCACTGTCGCCAAGGAAGCAAACATCATCAGTATATAGAAGACTTTGAATTTTGCTACTTCCAAATGGAATTCCGAGATTATGGCCATACAAAATGTCTGCCAAGTCCAACATTACAATAGAAAAGAGAGTAAGGGATAATATACATCCCTGTTCAACTCCTTCAGTTACTTCAAACATTTCACTTTCTAATGGCCCGAAAATTCTTCTATTTTCAACTTTATTATACAAATCCTTGATGAGGCGCCATGCCTTTCCTTGCATACCTTTCTCCCATAGATGAATAAACGGTAGATCCCTATTTACCGTGTCGAATACCTTGGAAATGTCTAGGTAAGCTAACCAAGAATTCTGTTTTTGCATCTTTTTTAGAGAACAAAGACCCTTCAAAGTAAAAAATTGATCCTCCAGTCGGCGTCCTTTACGGTGTGCTCCCTGAAGTTCACCTAAAATTCCATTTTCCTCTAAGTAGGCCATAAATTGCGTTTCAATAATAGAAGTAAAAAGTTTTCCTGCTCTTAATCAAATTTCCTATTTCCGAGTCCAAGAGGCGACTGGCCTGATAAGTCACGAGCACTTTCTGACGCTATACAGCGACGAACACGTTAGTATCACTTTTAACACGCTCTTTTTAATGGTATAACTATGATATTAGTTTACCAGATCAACTTGCATTGGACTTACTTTTAGCTATGCATAACATTACTGTGTCTCGTACACTTTTGGGTAGGGAAGGGTTTCCCGCGGCCGTGGTTTGTTGATGTGCGCCCTCCCGCAGTCCCATTTGTGATAAAATTAATATTATTGGTCTTTTGGTCGGTCCGGCGGGTGGTCGATGAGCTGCCGCTGGCTTGTCTCAGTGGCGAAGTGCCTGGTGCAACTATACCTGTTCTGCCGCTGGGCCGGGCCGGTGATGGGTTTCTGGTGGGCCTGTTGGGGGACCAGATAGGGAGCTACGGGACGGTGCATGTTGGCGGGCGGCGGTTGTGCGCGGCCCTGCATGCGGGGGGGGGGGGGGGGGGGCTCTTTTGCTTTGCGTCTGTAGGACATCATGACGGGCAATCTTTTTATGTTCATATTATTTCGATATAAAGCTCTTCTTCTTCTTCTTCTTCTTCTTCTTCTTCTTCTTCTTCTTCTTCTTCTTCTTCTTATTATTATTATTATTATTATTATCATTATTATGTTTATTATTGTTATTGTTGTTGTTGTTGGTGGTGATGTTATTATTATCAACAAACAGCCAGTCGAAAGAGTTGAAAATTTAATTTATTGAGGTGTTTCGATTGACTACTACAGTGTAGTCTAACCTGGAGTAAACATGTTAATATTGTATGTCACTCTTGTGGCAGACTTGTGAAGCTGCATGTTAAAAGAAAGCGATAAGATATTAACAACAGCAAGTACAACGCCATAAAGTAGATTAACAATAGCAAGTACAATGCACACGCATCTCCTCTCTTTGAGACCTTTGTTTTTTAAGTTTAATTGTATCTGTGTCTTTTTGTTGAGAACAACTTCATGGTAGTTATTACCCTATTCCGCAGTCCGAACTCTTTACTTTCCATAAGCTGACCTGTCACTGTCTAACCTATACACATATGGAAGTACTATTTCCCATATTGCACACGTTCTTCTGTGGAATTTTGACATAGGGTGTATTAGCCCAAATAAATTAAAGGGTCTTTAGCGGGTAACAACTCAGAACATGTTTCAGACCCTATACCCGCACATGTATCTCTGAGTAGCGGCTCTTTGTAAATATTCAGCAAAGACAACACACATAATAGTACAGAGAAACATGGTCCATATTCATTAATTCCAAACCCAACAATGACAGCAAAGAGATTTCAGACTTGCCAAAGCATCAACATTTCTCTTCCAATACCAATGTGAAGAAACAAATTTCACTCCTGACTTGAGACAGGCAGTCACCCATAAAAGGCAACTGGTGGTTTTAAACCGGTCCTCTCAACCTTAGAAATATTCGTCATCAACTGCAGACCCTAGTTCTTTTCCAAAATGCATAGGCCTAACCACCCAAAACACAAATTTTATTACTTCTGCCAAAAATAAAAAGAGACCTGTTAGGCCTATCGCCTTTAAGTTCTTCCGACTTGTCAGTCAGCTAAGTTTACAGCAAAAGAGTAAAGTAGGCCTACATCGTTTTTGTGATATTTATGAATCTGGAACATTATAAACACACTATACCTCCACTATAACTATGAGTCGGAGAACAAAGCCCACAGCATGAATAAATATGAACATGGCAAATGATGAATTGGCTAAATAAGTAAAATTTTGTTTATAAATGCAGACCCTCATCATGAATAAAGAATACCTGTCAAGCCAAACATAATTAATAAATTTGTATAGAACAAGTTCAGATAAGAACAATTTGACTTACCCCTGAACCAATATGTATCCCATCTAGCTGGATAACTTACCTTAGTTAAACCACCTGCCAGTGTATAACTGAAGTTAAAACAGACTGGGGCCTCATATTCAACCCCAAACCATAAAGCTCTACTTCGCTGTCAACCCTGAGTTAATGGTTCAACATAATGGATCAAGCTTGTCACATTTGAGTAAATTCTGTCAAATTGGAGTATTTCGTTTTGACATTGAGTAAATGTGCACTTAGGCATGTCAGAAAAGAATGAAAGTCATTAGCATTTAAGTCAAAAACATGTGATCGAAACATAATTTTCCTTAACCAGATTTTAAGTGCAATTATGCAAGCTTGTAACTGTCGTAGGTAGCTGCCTGCTACCGATAGCCCTTGGGGGTTTAACCTGACTGAAAACGTGTAAGGCTAAAATGTCTGAAAAGTGAATATTAAAACAGAATGACGCCAAAAGATAAAATTAAGTAGCGAAACAGGCAAGTGTCTTTAATATTATTGCAGCCAAACTTAACAATTTGTGGATAACAGCAGCATTTGTAGGGCATGTCATAAAAGAGCGAAAGTCATTAGCTTTTGAGTCAAGAAAATGTTATCAAAATATAATTTTTCTCAACCAGATATCAAGTATAATTAGATAAGCTTGGAACTGTCGTAGGTAGCTGCTTGCTACCTATAGCCAGCCTGAAATGTCTGAAAGGTGAATATTAAAACCCAATGATGCCAAAAGTTAAAATTATGTACCAAAACAGGCAAGTCTAAAATCTCTAAAACTATTGAAGCCAAACTTTCTACCAATCTCTGGATATTTACAGCAAAAATTGTAGAAATAGTACATCTTTGAATCCTTGACTCGAGTTTATTGTAATTAAATTTGCTTCTGGGTGCAAAGTCCTGAAACTTAGAACAAATACGACAAAATTTCAAAATTTGTAAAAGAAATGTATTATATCAACTAGTTTCCGAAACATTACTATCAGGAAAAGGATAGTTAACTACTTCAAAGTTAAACTCATCAATTTTGTGATAGACTTTACTGCAAAACTTGTCATTAGTGACCCGAATATTCAAGTCCAGAAAGACATCTCTGAAACCATCTGAATTGTTACCTTCCAAAGGGATATCTTTTCAGGTGTATTTCTTTAGCAATTTCAGTGAAATTTTGTACATTTAGACAAGCAATTTCATCAATATATTTTGCGTTGTTTGATGATTTTGTAGCCATTCGATCAAAAGTCCTTTTTCATCAATTTATCCATATACTTAATTCAAGCCGGGTTAAATATAAATTTGCCAGTAACGGGGAGCAGTTTCCACCCATTGGAATGCCTTTCATTTGTTGAAAATCCAATGGCAATGGTCCACATTGAGCAAAGGTGTTATCCAAAAGAAATTTGATAGCATCTATCAAAGTTTCAACTTTTTAAGATTTACTGTTACTTTTTGCGTATTTATTGTGCGATCAAAATGCTTTCTTTTAATGTGAATTAATAATTATGTTTCTTTTATCATTATGTTTAAACATTTGAAGATTAATTCTGAAAGAGAAGTTTTGACTTTATGGGTAGATTTGTGCACAGTGTAGAAAAGTCAAAACATTTGGCATTTTTTGCTTTTAAATCTTTGATTTTAGATACAAACTTGGAAGAATTGTTAATTCTTCAAATGCAATTTATTTCATTTTGTAGAAATTACATTACAGTGTTTACGGAAATGATTCCTAATTGCAGTCAAACACATTATAACTTCCTTTGATAGTTGTTCATTTTAAAGCACCAGCTAAGAATCTAGATTTAAAAGTTTTTGTTTTTTTTATGTAATTTCGATATCCAGAACAAAAGTGGAATAGATGATGTCCTCTTCTGAAATTTTGATATTCAAATTAGCTTTCATCTCATTGATATGTGCATCTATCAAATTATCAATGGATTGCTTGTGTTATATAGTTTAGTTTAAACATATTTATTTCAACTGGATCACCCTATAGTACATCAAGATGTCACTAATCGAGGAGTTCTCCAGAACTTGGAGTGACACACAAAATGTATATTACAAGTCACACAGGACAAAACAAGAACAATGTTACTCAATTAACAGAGAAGGTGTACACATGCTTCAGATATGTACCCTACATACAAAAATCACAATGGTAGTAGTCACCAAAATGCAAAACAAAGCAAAATAGTTCACTGCAGGTAGAATGTACACATATACGTCCCTGTTCACAATAATACGGACTAGCGGTAGGAAATTTCATGTTTAGGAAGTAAGAATTATGTAAATCAGCGACCAACTCAATTGAAAATTACTGTTTATGCATAACAGAACTAAGATATGAAGCGTCTTGTATCTACGATGTATCTGTGGAAAACATCACAAATTTGTATGTTGAAGGGAATGGACAATTCGTCGCTACCAAAGAGAAGAATATGAGCTGGTCTGTTACTCGCTGTGTATATAATCAGATTTGGGTGGACGCCGGGAGCAATAATAGGGATGATGGAGTTGAGAAGTCTAACTCTACAAGTTGAATACTTTAGACAAGGAACAGATTGCTGTGGATTTCTGATTTTCTACGATTTTCTCAATTGGGATACTTATCGGTCAATGTGGCTTTAATTCCTATTGATTACTATGTAAGTCAATTGGCATTCTAATACTAAACATTTTCCACTTCTTCTGCAAAATCGTCATCCAGATTGACTTCAAACTTGGTGGCAATGTATCTTGGGTGGGTTTCTACCAGGTTTGTTCAAATGGTCACGCTCGAGGTATTTTCGGATTTTTAATGATTTTTTTTGTTCTTTTTTTTGGACAAATACTACAAAATCCTCTTCTCCACAACTGATCACCCAATTGCTTTGATGTTACATAAGAACACTCACAGGGACTCCTTGTTTTCAATTTGTTTACCAGTTGGTGCTGCATTTTTTTTCAAATTTTTTATGAATTTTTGTGTTTTCATTTCTTGTCACTTCTTCTGTAAAATCATTTCACAGATTAAGTTAAAACTGTGTGGATATATTCCTTGTGAAAGGGTCAAGCAAAGATGTTCACCAAGTAGCACTGCTGTGGATTCCTGATTTTTGAGGATATTTTTCAATTCGGGTACTTATTGGTAAATGCACCTTTTCTATCTTATGGTAATTCACATTTTGGACTTCTCTTAAGAAATTGTGTGTCAGATTCACTTCAAACTTGGTTGCAATGTGCCTCGGGTGGGTCTCTACCAAGTTTATTCAAATGGTCATACTCCAGTGATTTTTAGATTTTTTATGATCTTTCTTTCAAAATCCTTCAAAAAGTTTTAATAGAAAAGTTTAACATGGGGATTTCTTGTACTGGGTGTAACTTAAATAATTTTGACCAGATTTGTTCCAAACTTGGTAGGGATGTACCTTTTATAAATGTCTCCCAAGTGGTCAGTCATGTTCTAGTGATGTTTGGACCTTGACTCATTCCCAAGGTCACAGGACAACTGACAAAATTTACTGTTCATTTGATAACTTGAGATCTGTTTTCCGTGAGGATCTTGATGTTGCACATGATAATGTTTCTCTATGAGGGTCATGCTTAGACAGTACATGAGTGACCTTGACCTCATTACTGAGATCACAGTGCAACATACATGAAATTTACTCTTCACTATCACTTGAGAACTACTTGAACTGGGACCTTGATGCTGCACATGTTAGTGTTCTTCTATAAAGGTCAGACTAACTAAGTGCTTGGGTGAGCTTGATCCTATTCCAAGTTCACAGAACTGCAAGTGTAATGAATGTCAAGGTCTGCTTAGCATGGGCTGTTCACACAGCCCTCTTGTTTTATGAATATTTCAGTTCAGGTACTAGCACTTGTCAGTTAGTGCATGTATTCACATTGATTACTATATGTAAGTCAATGGGGATTGCAATGGAAATTCACACTTTCAACTTCTTCAAAAACTGGCAATCAGATACACTTGAAACTTGGTGTTGGTGCACATTGGGTATGTGTCTACTCACTTTGTTCAAGTAATCATGCTCCAGTAATTTTCAGAATCATTATTATTATTATTATTATTTTGTTTTTGTTTTTGCAAAATCTTCAAAAATATTATTGTCCAAAACTGCTCAGCCAATTGCCTGGAAATTGCATAAAGACATTTCGGGGGGGGGGGGGGGGGAGGGAACTTTCATTTGTTCGACAGGTGGCACTGCAATTTTTTTATCTATTTTTAGTTCAGCTGACCACAGGCTGCAGAGCTATATGTGCAATCGTTCATGTCTGTCCGTAAACATTTTGCTTGTGAACATGATACAGCTCTTAGTTTCTAAGATAGCCCTATATAAATTTCAGGACTTATCAAGCACATAAAAATCTATTTTAAGTTTGATGTTAGTGGTGCCACTTACCCTATTATGTAATACATTGGTCAAAATGTAAAAATCTTGTAACTGCGTCAGCATCCTTAATGTTTGGTAGAAAAAACTAAGTGGGATTGTGAAGGGGGTCAAAATCTCAATTTGCCTATGATACTAGTGGTCCCACCAATAATTTGATGGAAATTATAAGCCAAAATTTGTTTAAAGATATCAAGTTCCATATTTGGAAAAGCTGTTGAATTAGACATGCCAAATTTATAGAGTGAATAGACCATCTCCAATGATAGTATGTAAAGTAATATCAGCGACTTTGACCTATTTTTGTCAGGTCATCAAGCCTGTAAACTTGAAAGAAATGATTTTGTATTGGCAGGGTGTAGCTTAGACATAATGGAAAAAGGAACTGAGCCTCCAGATCAAAATTGCACTTGATTACGTTGCTGACTAGTTTCTAGATGAAAAGACACAAGTACAATGGTATATAAAACTCGCCTTTGTGACTTATTTTGGGGTCATCATGACCCAATGATTGTATGACCTTGCCCTTTTTTTGAAGGTCCTTATGCTTTACAAAGGACATTTACTTCAATATCTTGACAAAGAATAAGATGAATGATGCCAAATGTACCACTAATGTGTATCATGTGGAAGTTTGATAAAGCAAAATATGGATGAATTTTTCAAGGTCATGGAAGGAATACATTTCAGGAAATCAGTTTTGGTGATGGTGCTCAGCAGGGAATTAGGCCCTTGGGCCTCTTGTTTAACAAATTTTTGTGTTTTTCCCACCTTAGACTTCTCCAAAACTGTCATTCAGATTGTTCTGACACTTGATGGAAATGTAGTTTTTGGGAGGATTAATACACTCTGGGTCCCTGATTTAAAAAAAAAAAAAATCAATTTGGATACTTGTCAGGTAATGCATGCATTCCTGTTGATTACCATGGAAGTCAATGGTGATTGCAATGGAAACTCCAAGTTTTCCGAAATTCTCATCCCTTGACTACGGTGGGACTTATTGGTTGAATGGCAAGGTCAGCTGAGAACGGGCTGTTCACGCAGCTCTATTGTTTTCTTTGTTTCAATTTTGGTAATATAAAATATATGAATAGAAAAATGGTAGCAGGTGAAGATAATCTGGGTTTGTTTTTTTTTTTTTTTTTTTTGGCTTTTTTTGGCTTTTTTGTTTTTGTTTTGGGTAGTATAAAATATATTAAAAGAAAAATGGCAAGGATAATGTGTGCTGTGGACAGTGACAGTGATGTCATTCCTTTATGCCAGCCACATATTTTCACTGTAAAAAGAGCTAACAGGCTACAGCAGGGTTCTTCAATGGGAAATGAAAAAAATAAAAAGACAAGGAGGTGGAATCCCTTGCTTGTAAATCTGAGGACAAAAACAAACAGTGAATAAAGTATTTATTCAATGCTCAAAGTGTGCATTTCTATCCTAAGGCCACACTTGTTTGTGGGTCATGTGACAAGAGCAGCAGTCAGCAGGGGACTGCAGCCCAGACAATATACCGAAGGAAATCATGTTCTGAATCTACAGCCTCATGTGTGCATTGATTTAAACATATTTTATTTCTTATAGTGCAATGCGTAGAGTTACACAGGAATAATACAACAACTGGGAGAAAAGGCTGTGCCCTATCCCAATGCTGCCTGTGAAGAGACAGAGAAAGGACAAAACAAAACTGACAATAATACAGACCTGTCATACAGTGGCAGTGCTGACTTAGCCACGTAAACGTTCAGTATGATGGTGTTATTGCAATGGTAAATCAAGTTCATACAATAAGCAAAGTATACAATAAATGGTACATTTAAGAAATGAGGGTCGACTTTGTGTGTGTTATGGCATAATGACGCGTGTGATTGAAGCTGACATCGTGGGCGTGGCGCATGCCAGTGCGCTTCGCCCGATGCCAGCTCCAATCACCCGCGTCCTTATACCATAATACACACAAAATCGACCCTCATTGCTCATATTTACATTTTCCTCTTAATTTTCTGGTTAATTACATTGTATTTGTGTCTTTTTGTCCAAAAACCACTTCCTAGTAGTCAATACTCTATTCCGCAGTCCGAACTCTTTACTCTCCATAAGCTAACTTGTCCCTGTCTAACCTATATACATAAAAGTACTCTTGTCCCTATTGCACACCTTCCTCTGTAAAATTTTGACATAGGCTGTATTAGCCCAAATAATATATTAAAGGGGCTTCAATGGGTAACTACTCAACATGTTTCGGAGCCTTTTACCTGTACATGTCTCTCTGAGTAGCGGCTCCTTGTCTAAGCTAAATATTTAATGAAATTTAGAAATGGAATACATAGAATTAAAATAAATGACCAGAAACTGATTTGCTCAGCTTGTTCAAGTGTTAAGTTCTGGAAACCCAGGTGGGCATGGCTTATTGGAATGTGGACGGAACACATGTGTTATGGTCATATAACACACAAGGCTCATGTGTTATGGTCTGATAACACACCAGGCTCTCTCCTATACTTGCAATGTTAGAACTTTGTTTGAATGTAAATATAAGCAAATACTGCTCCCAAATTTATGCAAAGATAGTTTAAATAACATGTGGAACAGCAGTGAAACACTAGTAGGCAGCACTCTGAGTATATCACCGTTGGGAAATCCCAGAAAAAAGATCAGTTTTTTGAGAGATCTACTGATTGGTACAAAAATACACATACACGTAACATTTGCATATTGTGTACAATATTGATACATCTGAGAATGCACTCTGTCAAATGTAAACCAATCAGCATAATATAGAATGACTTGAATGAAAACAGTCAGACTAGGAGCCCCGACACAAAGTAGGATGAACATTAAATGCAAAACATGGAAACAATAATTAAACAAAGAAAACCGGTGCAACAAGTATACACCATGAGAATTGTGAGAGAACGCACAGCTGCGTGGGTCCTCAAAAAGATCTGAATTCAGCAGATGTGTGCATTTTCTGTGAAGAAATTAAAATCCAGTTTTAAAAAATTGCAGTTTAAAGGAACGAGTGACACCCACACTTCCATGGAAATGTTCACTTGTTTGCCTAAAGTACCAAGGCGATTGCAAGCTACATATGGAATACAATGTGCAGTGATTTTGCATCAGGAATGCCACAATCAGCTAGTGATTATTCTTTGGTAATTACACAGATATAACGTAGACGTTTTTATTGAAGGTGAAAAAAACAATCAATTAGATGCAGAAAGTGTATTCATGCTTCCTTCCCCCCCCCCCCACACACACATACGCATTGGAGGAGGAGGCATATAGCAATCACTTTGTCATCCATCCATGCGAAAAAAAAGCTTCACAAATCCATTTAACAATGGTCCTTGGATCTGTTTCTTTTACAGTGGAGTTATTGCAAAATGGCTGATTTTGTCAAAATTAATAAAGTTGCTGGACTCTTTAAATTTTGACATAGAGCGTAGCTAGCACAAACTGGCCCCATCATATCTACCTCTTTGTGAAATCTAGAAATCCAGTTTTTGATCTTATGTTCAGACACAAACTTTCCAATATGTGCATCCTTGCCAGAAGCTAAAGATCAAGTCACTCTTTCGTCTTTTCATTTCATTTGCAACATATAGGGAATAGCGTTACACAACTTGGCAAATTTTATTTTATGCCCCTCTCCTACTGGAGGAGGGGGGCATAAAATAAAGAGGGGCATATAGTATTAAATTGCATTTTCCATGTGTCCGTGTGTCCATCCATTATTCTTGTCCAGGCTATAATTCACTTGTGCTTCAACTTAGATTAATGAAACATGACACACATGTGCTACTGGCCATAAGGGTGTGTCATATACCAAAAGTAGATCTGGGTCACATTCTTTCTTGGCTAGAATTCCTTTACTATTTGACTAGATTATTGAAACTTTACACACAGATGCATCTATGCATAAGATTGTGTTATGTACCAAAAGTAGGTCGCCAGGTCAAGTATCTGGGTTACAGTGATGTATCCTTATAAACAGACACATATACACTAGTAACTTGTTTCGACGTTAGTGGGTGCTTTTTTTGCATTTCAGGGCGGTTCCCGGCGTTACACAGTGTTTGCCAGCGTCAGACAGCATTACAAAGGCTGGGAAATGCCAAAATCCAATTAAGCCTTTTGGGGCTCGGCGTTAGCCAGCGTTAGTCAACGTTTCAAATCGTTTGCCGGCCTTGAAAGGGTGTCTCAGGCTGGCAAACGCTGTGTATAACGCCGGAAACCGTTTGCCGGCCTTGAAAGGGTGTCTCAGGCTGGCAAACGCTGTGTATAACGCCGGAAACTGCCCTGAAATGCCGAAACACACCCACTAGCACCAAACCAAGTTACTAGTGATATCAGGTCAAAAATGCATGGTTTAGGGAAAGTTGATCACTAGGTTAAGTATCTGGGTTATTATCATATCAATGTTGTATCAGCTAAAGATAACTCAGCTTAAATTGCTCTGATCATCTTGGTGGAGTGGAAGCTATGGCGGAAATTGAGCTCAGGTCAGGCTAGGGCTTTTGTGTTAAGTATATGTGGATCATGATGAGCCGAGTGTGACTTGCGTTACACTTGGTAATCACCACTGAGTTTGCTGGATTGATGAACTGGTCTGACACTTGGTTGATTTACAGATTTATGACATTTGATTCTCCTTGATTAATTTTTACACTCCTGGTTCCATATCCCATCAATATTGATACTTAAGTGATTGCCACTTTGTAGTTTGATCACAAGACAACCCACATCATATGACCAACGTCTCATATGGTTCAATCTGTAACCAAAAATGAACTTTCCATAATAATTGACCATTCAAGATTAAACATGGCTGTGGCCAGGGCAAAGAAAGTTACAAAAATATGAAAAGTAGCAAATACCATTCTAGCTATACAATATGTATTCTAATTTCAACTGGCACTTGTGTGGGGCTTCCCACCTATCAATTCAAATCCTTGACGTGCAACCAATGTGCATTCCTTGATTTTATGGACAGTCTCTAAAGTCCGCCTGTCTTTATGGAATGTACATGCAATTCACTTTCCTTTCTCACCACCCCTTCCTTCTCAACTTAAAAGCCGATGCCCACAGAACATGAAAATTTTGGTTATCCCCTAAAACTTAGCAGTAAGTGCCATCTACTGTAATATACATGTGCGAACATTAAAGTTTATGCAAAAGATAAACTGAGCATGGGTTGGTGAGACAGCCTTCGTCTTGCAGGCTAAAGCGGAGGTCCAACAGTGGTTGGCAATTGCTGAGGGACATCAAGATCCACCATATGCACAGGTTTGTTTCTAATTTAAACTGTATGCCCATTGACACCTATCACATCCATGAGTTTGTTTCAATTTAAACATCACAGGATAGCTCGTGTACCGTAACCCACAAAAAAATACGATTTTCACATTTCTCCCAAAAGATTGAGAACGGACAGTTCTATGTTTTAGGGGGGAGCCCAGTGGATTCAATCTGCTTTAAGGCTCTGGTTTCAGTGGTGTGTGGTGTGATCTGCTTTATTGTCCAGCCAATGGTTAATGACTGGTGTATGAGAGGCCATTCTATGTGTGCCTTTCTATGTGACGGCGTTTATAAAAATATTCCTTGACATGTTCAGACAAGAGGAGGCCAGCTAGTACCCATGACAGGTTTCTGTCCTATGTGGATGTGTGTGAATGTGACATGTTCAGACTAGAGCAGGCCAGCTAGTACCCATGACAGGTTTCTGTTCTATGTGGAGTGTGTGAATGTGGAGTTCTAAAGTTGGAGGTACTTGGCCTTACAGCCATAAGGCACACTATGATGAATCCCAATAGCATACATGATGACCAATAATTGGCCATCTGATGCAGACAGAAAGACAGAGAGAGAGAGGGAGGGAAGGACAGAGAGAGAGAGAGAGAGAGAGAGAGAGAGAGAGGGAGGGAAGGACAGAGAGAGAGAGAGAGAGAGAGAGAGAGAGAGAGAGAAAGAGATCACATACTGGTATGTCTTTAGAATACGTTGTCCTTTACAGATTTTTTTTCTTTCATTGTCACAAGTCTTGTTCTTGTGATATGTATGTTTGTATGTATGTATGTACATGTATGTATGTATGTATGTATGTATGTATGTATGTTTTATGATTATTAGTCATATAAGATAGATTTGATAACACAGGTGTATGTCAAAATGTTATATTAGGAGTATTTAATAGTTTGATTAAATATTGTTTGATTTGGTTAAATATACATGTATTTTATGTGTGGAACAAGCGGGACTCTAACCTGCAACCTTTGGCACCAGTCGCGTAGCTGAAATGGGAAACGCACATATCCACTCCTCCAAATCCCCATTCCCCCAAGAAAGAATGGTTCAATGGAGGTATAGTTTTGTGCGAGTGCCATATCAACACCGTAATGCAGATATGTTAACTGATTCGGCATTTATTTCCAGAATCGGGGACTTGAATCCACCAGCATTAAGGAAATGCCGAAAATATATATTTTATGTTCGGAACGAGTGGGACTTGATGTGTAATCATTTGATCAAATCTATTTTTGCTTATGAGCACAAATATTTAATAAGATCTTTCAATAAGGCAAATTTTAGTATATGATCAGATATATTTCATAATACACAATGTGACTAAGTATTTTTAAACCTGAAAGAAACTTCACATCATAATATATATATATATATACATACATACATACATACATACATACATACATACATGATGGTGTGCCATTATACTGATCAAAAACGCTTGGTCTGCTCTTAATAAGAAGATAGTCAGTGTAGATGCCTGAACTTAACTTGCTATCAAATTCAATTGTAAATTTTTTATAGGTGGCACAGCAATTTTTTTCACGTATTTTTGTGTGTTAAGGCTATTTGTAAATTCTTCTCCAAAACTGTAGCCAAGATTGTTTCAAAACGTAGTGCATATGTACCTTGTATGAGGGATAAACAAATTTGTTCGCTAAGTAGTGATACTGTGGATTCCTGATTTTTAACACATTTTTCAGCTCTGGTACTTATTGCAATTTGGAGAAATATTTAAAAATCTGAATTTTATTTCAAGCCAATGACAGCCTCGTAATTTAGAAACAAATTTTTACGAGAACAAACTTTGAATCAAGGGACAGTCAAGGCGGGAGCAAAAAATGTGGCCTTCCTCGTTGTAAGAATTGTATAAACATGATAGTTACTGACACAATTTCGCTGCACACAACAGGAAAGCTACCAAACTTTCAAATTAGAACAGAAATGGACTGTTTGAGTAAACATTTGATTTATGCGATTGTCTGTAGAGGATGCAATGAGGTATACATTGGATCTACAGGCAACGAACTACGCAGGCGCATAACTGTCTACAGACAGCAAATACGGGTGCCTGAGACACGGCAAATCCAGCTCAGTGAACATATTGATAGTTGTTCTATTCTTGTGCCTAAATTCTTTGTATGTCCCATAAATCAGATGTCAAATGATTCTGACATAGAAAGAGAGCAAAAAGAATTCATATTTCAACGTTAATACAAGCTAAGACTGAATAGTGTAATTTACTAATTATAGTAATCTGGGACAAATTATGCCTATTTTCATTACGAGACGTTTATTATTAATTGATATGGCAATGACGTCATAATATGCTTCTATGCTAATAGATTTCACTATAACAACAGATAACGTCAAGATTATACTGGACTGAAAATTATTTCAACATCTATGCGTTATGGAGCTTGACAATGCATAAAAATGCTGAAACCGGTCGCGTCTCAAACGCAAAAAATGCTTTGATACTTATATATATATATATCTTGGTCACCATACATAATAGAGGACTGGTAACAATAGAAATAAATGCCGTGGATAACTGTGCTTAAAACGGATTTTGTCTCCTTTCATATAATTTTATCCAACAAAAATCCTGAATGTACCCACCCACAAGTGTGTGACCTTCAGAGTAATGTCAAGCTCACCAAAATCTAGTCATCATCATGCAGTACATAATCACCTTCAAATGGTAAAATAAAGCAAAGTGAGATTATACATGCAAAGAATGTGAAATTCACCAGGATGTATATGTGCCTTACAATGGAGGAATAATCTCTGCAGGCCTACCAGTTATATCCTCCACAAGGATGTGACCTTGAAAATAGGGTCAAGGACAAAAACAATCTAGGGATCAAAGGATGACCCAGAGGCATGTTTGCACCATTTTTCAAGAGATTTGGACCATGTATTCATGAGGTATTGAAATTGCAGAAATGTAATACTTGATCTATAAGCTGAGCGCAGCAACCCCCCTCTTAAAAAAATCCAATCAA
The DNA here is from genome assembly GCA_964020975.1 of Hermodice carunculata. NCBI lineage: Eukaryota > Metazoa > Annelida > Polychaeta > Eunicida > Amphinomidae > Hermodice > Hermodice carunculata. The sequence continues at coordinate 8,972,474 of OZ026630.1, forward strand.
TGTGGGTATAATAATAGCTTTTTTCTTGCCCGTGTGGATTCATTTAGTATTTATAGGTCGCATGAAGTTCATTGTGCCAGCTGTTAACTGGATACAAACATAATATGTATATTTCAAGTATGATTAAAATGTAGAGGCCAACTATAACAAAACACGATTCACCATATACAGCATTTTTGGGCCGTCTAGGTATAAAATTTTAAAATTGCAATAACGGGCTCCAGCTGGGCTTGTGGAAAGTCCATCATGCATTTTTGTTATACCCTAAGGTGTACCAACACAGGTATAAAGATTTTGTTTGATGCCCTCAGATGGTACCAATTTTTAGTCTGGCTCATGGACTTATATGTGTATCATGATGAACTGAGCATGGGTTGTTGAGGCAGCCCTCTGGTTTGCTTTAGTTACGTATTTCAACACAGTTAAGCAGCGACACTTATTTTTCTTCTTGCAGGCTAAAGTGGATGTCAAACATTTGTTTGCAGATGCTAAAGGACATCAGGATGTGCAGGTTTGTTTCTGTGAAAACAGACTTCCTGTTTTTCCTCAAATACAGTGTTTGAACACAGATTTGTTGTTTTTTCCTCTAATACTTTATATTTAATAAATTTTGTTAATTTATTTGTGTATGTATGTATGTATGTATGTATGTATGTATGTATGTATATATGTATGTATGTGTGAATTTTGTTGTTATTTTTTCTAGGACCCTATTGTTTCGAAAAGTACCAAACTTGGCATGGTGATTGTGCAAATTAGAGGCAATTAAGATTTTAAAAGCTCCATATCTTTCAGCTTATTACAGATGACCCAAAATTTGAAGTAGTACAAACAGGTTTGTGACACCTGCCAATCTGATGGACAATGAGCAAAAGCTGTAGTATTTTAAATTATGCTAATTAGGAGCATTTGAAAGATTTAAAAGTTGAAAATCTCCAAAAGTATTAAAAATACAGGTGCCAATTGATCTTCAATTGATAGGTTTGTGACATAGCCACATCCAATGAAACATGAACCAAAATTGTTGCACTTTAATTTAAGCAAATTAGGTGAATACACAAAATTTAAATCTGGAATAACTTGAAAACTATTACAGAAAGAGGTGTAATTCCAACTTAAATGTATAGGTTTGTGACATAGCTGCATCCAATGAAACCTGAATCAAAGCTGTAGCATTCTAATTTATGCAAATTAGACTAACACCCAAAATTTAAATCTAGAATAACTTCAAAACTTTTACATATAGAGGTGCCATTCTAACTTCAGTTGATGGGTTTGTTGCATAGCCTGATTCAATGAAACATGAACCAAAGTTACAGCATTTTAATGTATGCAAATTAGGTGAATTCACAAATTTTAAATCCTGAATAACTTCAAAACTCTTGTAGACTGAGGTGCCATTCAAACCTCAGTTGATAGATTTGTGGTATAGCTGCATCTAATGAACCATGAATCCAAGTTGTAGCAGTTTGATTTATACAAATTAAGCAAGTATACAAAATTTGAATCTTGAGTAGCTTCAAAACTGCTATAGATTGAGGTGCCTTTGCAACTTCAATTTATAGGTTTTTGATATCGCTGCATGAAAAAATTTTTGTTGCAGGAGTTAAATGAATCCTGAATAGGCAATCTTTAAAAGTATCTAGGCACACAGACTGATTTGCTGACAAACAAATTAAGTTTTTCTTGTTTAAACTCCATGTCAATTGAACCAATTAGGTCAATAGGTCTTTCATATTGTGCAAGATTATAGTGCTCTATAAGGGCTAGGTCAAGTTCGAAGATGGGTTTCCTCAACACAGTTTCCAATGTCATAGAACCACATTAGTAAATTTGGTTTGCATATGATAAATTTAGTTTTTGAGGTGGGTCTTACATATTTGACAGGATCATAGTCTCCTTTGCGGGCTACCTTAAGTTCAACAATTTTATATTGCACAGGTTCCATCTGTCTGTCTATCTGTCATTCCATCCATCCATTCATACAGCCACAATCTGGATGATAACTAGAAAGCTTTTTAAATTGGGACTTTCAACTTGCACATGCTTATATGCACCACTCTCTGAAGCCTTGATTAAGTGTAAAGCCCATTGGCCTTGACTTCTTTTTCCAAGGTCACAGGGCGTTGCAGTATAAAACATTGCATGTTTATCCTGTGAGGTTTTTACCCTTCAGCCTTATGAGGCTGCCAGGTATTGTCGTACCCTGCGCCGTCCATCTGTCCCTCCGTTTAAGACCGGACATTCAAATTGCACATGATATTACACTCCTATATGGCCTACTTTGTGTGCAAGCATAGGTGACCTCGACCTAATTCTCTAGATCACACAGTGGTCACATGTGCTAAGCAACATTACTGCTCTAACTATTGTAAGCCTGCATCTAGCAATCTACATCTTAGACACAAGAAGCTTCATAGAGTGATCCAGCAGCCTATAGAAAATTGAGGTCATAGTTTTATATTTGACGTACTTTTTGTGGTCAGAGGTCAAGGGCACAATGGTGGTATTGGTATAAGTAAGGAAGTTTTTAAGTCAGTTACATGAAATATTACACACATGTATCACCACCAAAGAATGTGTCATGAATCAAAAGTAGGTCGCTAGGTCAAGTATCTGGGTCACAGTGACCTATTCATTGAAATTTTGTTTACCACTATAACATCAGAAATATTTTAGACAGGACTTTCAAATTGCACATGATAGTACACTCCTATATGGTATACTTTGTGTGCAAGCATAGTTGACCTTGACCTAATTTTCAAGGTCACACATGGGTTACAAGTTTGCTGAGTGACATTGTGCATCTAGAAATCTAAATCTTAAAACAAAAGAAGCAACATAGGGTGATCTAGAAGGCTATTGAAAGTCACTATACCTGATACTATGGGACACTATTCCTATTCACTTACATCAAAGAACGCAGTACCGAAGGGTACTGCGTTCTTTGAACAGTCATGAACAGTAATTTTTACTGTTCATGACTGTAGTCAATCAAAATGAGACCTGTGATTACCAAGGTCATCAACGAGGCAAAAGGGATTTAGCAATCTGCAATTGAGTTTTAATTTATGTTGCAGCAAAATGTGGCAATGAGGATGAATCGTCAGGACAGCAATGACAGTTGCATGGGTTCTAGGATGAAATGCCAGTACAGCACTGATAGTGGGGTGGGTTCCATGGTAGATCATGCTGAACGATTCAGGAACGGGTCAGCAACATCCGCTCTTGATCCCATCCAAGAATTAGCCACCACTTTAGCTGATGAAGTGTTCAACGAGAACTGCCACAATGAGCAGGTGCAAATGCAGCAATTGTCAGCCAAAAGTCAAGCCAGAGCAGAAACCGAGGCAATGTCAGTCGTCACCTCCCGCACCAATGGGAACTCATTTAACCAGGTGGCTAGCCAGGGTCACATACCTGAGGTATCAGCTGCTGATACAGCTTCAGGAAAGACGGGAGAGGAGAAGGCACGTAATCCAGTGGCAGCTGGCCACCAGGCTTCCCCTAGTCCAAATGTAAGTCGTAAGCCTGACAATCCATCCGCTCTGCAGCTCTGCACACAAGGCAGATCTTCAGGGAGGATGTCTTGTCACAGCACAGGTAAAGATGCCCAGACCAACCCTGCTTCAGGATCCCCGACTTTACCCCCACAAAACACTGGCAGTGGAGACCAGTGCAGCACAGAGCCACCAGGGCTGTCTGGTGGCAGTGGCACAAGTGATCAGTGCAGCAGTCCCGAGCAAGTGACGGAATATTCCCAGTTAGCTAAGAAGATCTCACCAGCAGATGAGACAAGTAGCACAGGCACAGGGGGATACATACAGAACCATGACAAACCAACACACAATGCAAAACCAACACCCAGGATGCAAACAGTTACTGGCTACCTTGCCCATGAACAAATTAATGTGCATGTGCTAAATGAAGCAACTGATGTTCCATATTCACTTCCATGTTCAGTGCAGTCAAACCCGCTGTATAATGGATATTAGTTTGCCACTGTTGAAGTGCCAGCAACAGTGCAAGCTCAACAAACATCTGATTACGTGACAGAGACACAAATTCCCATCATGAATGTTAATAACAGTAACAATAGTGCAAACAGATTTTCGTGTCTAAGAGAGGGTGCTGCAGCTGAGCGTTTGCCATGAGCTGCTTCTCACGTGGATGGAACATTGTGCCAAGAGACATCAGAGGAAGATCTCTACAATCCTGCCAGCTGGAATGTTATATTTGTGTGACTCTACGTGCATCTGTCCAAGTCAAACTAATTATGAATATATACAGGTGCAGTTTAAGTGTATATAAGGCTAGAGGACTCATGAGTAAATGTCACACATGAGGTATGGCGAAGTCATTCAGGACTGTCGTTGACATTGTGTTTTTAGGAAATAAAGGATATGAATGTAACTTACTTCTTCCTGAAAACATTTGATCCGAATGAGGAGATAAAGTGTAGAGCATATCAAGAGAACCTTTTCACGAAATATTCACACCATACCAGGATGAGTTGCTGAAAAGATATGGTAGCTGTGTGGTCACAGTGCCATATTAATGATGTCCATGCCTGGCATCACTACACGAGACCCCTCTGGTGATATGTATTGCCTTGTTCCTAATTTATATTTTCTTGTAATGAAGCAGTCTGTGAAAATTTAGAACTGATCTCATTTGAAACAGCTGAAAGCAAATTGTTGCAAAAATAAATGCACAGATTTTTGATGACTTCGTACAGTAGAGGTAATATATTTAATGGTATATACATACATATGTACATACATTTAGTATATACTTATTGTTATTTCTAAAGTGTGATTGGTTTAGATCTCATCATATAGGCCATAGTGCATGGTCTACTGCTATTTCCGGTTGATTGGTACTGGAACCATACTATTTGATAGTGCAGGATCCAGACTAGTAGCTCAGGAAGCAGCTGAATGTGACTACCAGTATGCCAGCAGAAACAGTTTTAGCACCGTTGATCAAATTGGGCTGGGAGAGATGTTAAGTGCACACTGGGTGCAGTTATGACATGGAGAGGAATGCACTGGGCCAAAGTGGTGGATCCAAGGGGCCCAGGGAACCTCTGTGTGCGCTAGTGCACTCAGGTACAGCCATTAGGTTGGCCCAGTATAGCTATTCTCCATGCCATTATATATATATATATATATATATATATATATATATATATATATATATATATATATATATATTAACAGAAAATCCATTTTTCTGTTTTTTGGCTGAATTTACGGAAATTGGGAACCTGTGGCTGTGACTTCAGGATTCTGATACCTGTTGGGTCTACAAATGTACATTTTGTATGAGTGAGAAACACTCATTCTGTACAAAACCTTGGAAAAAAGGTCCCAACTGAGTGGATCCACTCACTTTGGACCTGCTGCACAATGCCATCGATGAGTGGGAACACTCATTCGGTACAAAATACCCCAAATGAGGCCCAAATGAGGGGAACCACTCACTCAGACAAGCTGCATCAAGGCTTTGGTGAGTGGGAACACTCGGCTACCTGGCACAAGAAATTCGAAGCAGGGCCCACACGAGGGAAAACACTCATCTAGGCTTTGTGTGGCTGCATGAAAGCTTAAGGTGACCGGTGAGTGGAGACACTCAGTTGATCCCGAATCATGTCAAAGGGAGGGAAAACACTCACTTGAAAGACCAGAGCTGTTTGTTTTTAATCTTATTAGAGTGAAGCCACTCACCTTTTTCAACATGCCATGAAAAATTGAAATGAATGAAATGATATTCTATTTTTTTTAATGTAGAACATTTGACTGGTACCCTCGTATACAAAAACAGAGCTCCTATTTTGAGCCCTGGATTTGGAGGTTTTAGGGGCGTTTGATGTAAGTAGCGTATCAGTAGAGGAGTGTGGAGTCTGGGGTAGGTAAAAACTTTTAAAATATTCATGCCAAAAGATTGCCAGTTCATCAAACCATGGCGCTGGAACGAGGGAGGGTGACCTATTTGGCCCTTAGTCGTCTTCCGCGTCCTGTTAACGTTCATTCAATAGAACCCATGACAGAATGAGTAAACATTTGTGCCAAAGCTGTATACTTTCATGAGTAAAGTTTTACTTGCTGACATGGACCGACACAGGGATAACTACATGCCATATATTTCTTCCGTGCGATACACCCAACCTTGTTTCGGGAGCCTCAACACAGCGCAAACTATAGACTTTTGATCTTACAGAAATGCCCTTTTCTCCTAGTATTTAAAACATGTTTTTCAGTAAAAATGACCTAAATTGGCTAAAACCCATCAGATTCTTTCCATTCAAAAACTGTTGGAATGCCCTCGTTAAAAGACGAGGATACATGAAAGCATTTAATTTACTACGCATAGTCTGTGGTCTACGAAAGTGCCATTAAAAACTTCGGAAAGTGCATGTATGTAGTGGTCTCTGTCAAATACGATTGCACAGGACCAGCATTACCGTATTTTCCATTCAAGACAACAGTCCCTTTTGGTTCCAATTTGGCACCCCTACTTAGGTTTTTATACAGCTTATTATGTATGATACATGAAGTTATTATCGCTGCACACTTCATGAGGTTTCTTTCACCCATGCCCCATAATAAAAAAAAAAATCAAATGACTATCTGTCATTTCGATCATTATTTTTTCACGAAAACTACATAACAGATATCGCAGTGGGATTCAGGAAAACCGGCAAGACATATTTGATATTTTTGGACATGTTTTTCCAGTCCACAGATATAAATGAGCACAAAAGCGAAGAAATACTGACCAGATGGATGTAGCTGAATTTTCAGACATTCACCCGGGATAAACAAATCCATGAGAACAAACCAGCAAAAATGTTTGGCTGTAAAATATGGTCTTCATCAGGGAGTCTTATCTGTAAGCCGGGTCAAATGTGAAGCGTGACAGTCTTGTACGCATGTTTCCTACCATGTGATCAAATCAGCGGCCACACAACCTTCACCATTGCGGGGGGGGGGGGGGGGAGGGGGAGCGGGGATTTGCCGTGAGATATTAATTCCTGCTGCAGATTTCTTAAACCCATTCCCCAGCCCATACAATTCATTCTTCTGTTGTCAGGATCACAAAAGTATGTGGTCGCACTGATATGGCTTACTAATCCATAACTTCAAGAATTTTACTTGTACTTTACAAACAACTGACCAAGAATTATGAATAAAAAAGCCACTGGTGTCTGGATGGACACTTTATGTGATAAACAAAAAGCACAAGCGCCCATCCCTCTCCCCAGCTAGCTTTTCTCAATATTTGATTATAAAACGTTAACTTAAATATATATCAATTGGTATACATATCACTTTTAAGCTGTGTAGAAAGGATAATGAAATACTTGTGGTTCCTCTTAGCCTGGCACCCCCCACCCCCACCCACCCACCCACACTTCCTGCCTGCGTGAGCCCGACAGGATTGATAATGAGAGCAACCACTGGTCAAAAGTTACTAAGGCAGCTGTAGCCCTAATTTCGCTTAATAACAAGTGCCTTGTCAGGCCAACCTGGGCAAAGAAGTGGGTTGAGAGGGGAGTGGGTGGGGCAGATAGAGGAGTATTTTTACAGCAATCTTTTGATAAAACAGCCTGGGTCACTGATTCTGTATATTCTGCTGGGGGCCTTCGCGGGTTCCAGCATCCCATTTGGCTACCCATTCCGTGCAAGACTGACCCTGATCACCCTACCAATGTATGAGTAGCCTGTGAATTCATTTTATTCCAGCTGGCTGGGGGAGGGGAGCACTTCTGTTTGTGTGTTTGTTTTCATACCATAGAGAAATTCTTACGTGTAAGTGGTGTCTTGATGCCTGTGCATACGACTAGCCGGGCATTCCATCCTCACATTGAGTATGGAGACCTGACACCCTCTACACCATCCTGGGACCACTGCTTATTACCTTATCACTATACAGTATCACACTGCCGATTAATGGACAGCTGGAGATTGTTATGACTGACTAACATGCAACCCGACCCTGTGTAGGAATGTACCGAACCACTGGCACTATTTGTAACACAGCGACACAGAAGAGGACGTATTCTCTGTGTTCCTGGTCAAAAGACTAAAAAAACACAGGTACACACCAAATCTGAAACCAAAACACATAACTTCAACAGAAGCAACATGTTTTTGTATTTGCAAATCATGAATAAAACACAGACATGTGTAGTACATAATATACATTTTATATTCCAACATATTCATTTAATATGTCAATTGTCCAGTCATGCCAGTTTAATAAGAACAAGCTGTAGAGGCAAATATAGACTCTCTTTCAGTCAATAAAATTTTACAACTGATTATTACTATAACCGGCCTTGGATGCATAATACAATCGACACGGTTCGTACACTGTCTGTGAAAACTTGAAAATTCTGAGATTCCATTGGTAAAAAATATTGACCTTGTAGGTCTGAAATTCACAGCCAGTCTTTTCAATTCTTGAAAAATCCCAAATTATCCTATTGCATTAGTTTTAAAATGGACCCTGTTTTATATTTTTTTAGCTTGTCCGACTTGTCAGCCAGGGCTGAGCTGATAAGATGGTCCTTTGTCCGTCATCCGTCCATCCACAATTGACATTTTCAGCTTCTTCTCTTTGTGGCAATGTATCTCAGTTGGGTCCCTACCAAGTTTCTTTGAATTGTCATGCTCCAGTGATTTTTTTTTTTTGTGATTTTTTCGGAAAATCTTTTAAAAAGTTTTAGATGGAAATTTCTTGTAATGGTTATAACTTATAATTTCTGGCCAGATTTGTGCCAAACTTGGTTAAGATGTACCTTTCATAAGTGTCTACATATTTTGTGTAAGTGATCATGCTCCAATGAATTTTTAACCTTGACCTCATCCCCAAGGTGACAAGACAACTGACATGAAAGTTCTTGTTCACTCGATAACTTGACATCTGTTTTGAGTTAGGAACTTGATGTTGCATATGTTAATGTTTCTCTATGAAGGCCACGCTTAGACAGTACAGGAGTGACCTTGACCTCATTTCCAAGATCACAGTGCAACATACATGAGTTTTACTCTTCACTGTAACTTGAGAGTACTTAAACTAGAACCTTGATGTTGCACATGTTAGTGTTCTTCCATAAAGATCAGACTTGCTCAATACATGGGTGACCTTGATCCTATCCCAAGTTCACAGAGCTGCAAATGTGATGAATCTTATGGTTAGCTGAGTATGGACTGTTCACGCAAACCTCTTGTTACTTGTTATATTTATATGTGATGTTCTGCTGCTTTGCACATAATCTGTCCACTGAAGTTAATGATATTGAGCAAAATAGTCAAGTAAAGATTTAAATGATGGATTCATGGAATTAAGCCTTGGGCTTATGATAAATTCATTTGACTTCAGACGTATACCCTTCGTTTGTAGGATCATGCATTAAAAATAAAATAAAAGACATAGCAGCAGCTATACTTGCACCAGTTCCCCATGGGCTATATTGCACAGATTGGACTATGAATCGCATCCTTCATCTCCATGCATATGTGTTGTATTGCATGTGGGTACATTGTTATCATAAACATATATTTCATGAACACGAATTTGGAATTAAAATATACATACATTCTGCAGGGCCGTTAGTGACATGCAACTTGAATTCATTTGATGAAAAGGGTTCGCATGAGTGTAGACATAATTTGTCAGTTACAGCATAGATTCAATTGTTGTTTGCTGACTCTCGGGTCGAAACACACGTATCAATAAAATATAAAATGTAATTTCTTGGCGGGACATATTTATCATCTTATAAAAAATGACACCATGAATTAGATGCAGGTGTGCCTAAAAATATATCCAGGCTTGTCTGTTTGATTACATTTAAATTTTGAGAAAAGAAAAAACAGTTTCATATTTGTGAAACGGAGATATATTAACAACTCAACTTGGAAAACCAATAGTATCAGTAGGACTTTTCAATTGATTAATTTTACTGTGTTAAATTAAAGTATCCAAGGCAAAATGTTCACCATATTAATGATCATGTAAGGATGAATGTTATAACGCATCAGATAAAGATTTAACTATCGGGGTGGTTTTAATGTAGAAAACTGATCTACAGTCTGTCTTAACTCGTTAAGAGACCTATGACCCTACAGATCATATTATGTACAAACATATCAATATTACATATACATGGTATTCTATATGACCATACATACATTCACATCAACGTGAGTGGATTTTTTTAACATCACAAAATTTTCTTCCTGACGCCAACTTAAAACACTGGTTATTTTATGAAACTTTATTTTTCTAAAAGCTAATTATTGCGCAATGATGAACCAATAATCTCACACATGAGTTGATGTTAGTTTATGAATCATTACCATTAGGTTTATTTTGAAGTATGCTAGTTTTATCTTTGATGATTAAATCACTGAAAAACAAAACAAAAGGTTAGGCCTGGGCCTGGCACCTCTCAGTCTCTGTCTCGTCTGTGTTTACAACAGAACAGGTCAGCCACTGGCAGTGGCATTGCGTAACATCCAAATCACAGTCATACAAGTACGCACTGAAATTGGGTCAGATGAATGGCGGGGTGAATGCAAAAAAAAGTTCTGGTTGGATTTCTCCAGGTGTAGTCCAAGCACATACAACATTTGACCAGTACATGGAATGCATCAAATACACAAACCCCTGGCAATTACCGGGCTGGAGTCTGGGTGCCCAGCTACTGTGTAATTGCCCGTAATTGAGATAAGATCTTATAAAGCCAGTAATTACAGCGGGGCCGACTGGAATACACTGCCATGGCTGCCCGTCCGGCCAGATTCCACGGAGCAGAAATGTCTTCTTCTGCCTTCATAATATCTTTATTTTATTACTTCCAAATAACAAATCAATCAGAGCAATGGATACTTAGATTCATCGGTATTACGCAGCATTGCCGACTCAGCTGGCCAAGTTGAATTATGGAAGGCATGCACGCTCATCTTTCTCAGTTCTCTCTGCTTGTATAGCTTGGCCACCTTAGCTTCAGTCTCTAGCTTTCGCTTGTCTACCAGTGGGCTGATGGGAACAGCATTTGGTTTCAATTACGGCCAGGTCGACTTTTGCTCCGTTTGAAGAGATGGGGGGGGGGGGGGGGGGGGCTAATTTCAGGGCCATATCAATGTCTTGGTCAGCTTCCCTGAAAGGGCAGGTCTGGAAAAAGCAGCTGCTGTCTATTTTTACCCATTTCGTATGAAAAACTTTGAATCGGAATCCGGGAAGCGCATGACGTCACATAGGGAACTCGTTTCACTTGCACAAGATGGCACACAACTACAGTACAAGATCGGTGTCGACGTGGAGGAGGTTTTTTATGTGGACAAGATTGAAGAGGAAGACAACGAACCGAACATTGGCCCAAAGCCCTAGCAAAAGGTTGGCGGACGGAAGCGGCCCAACCAGCCAACCATCCTCATCCGTGCGAGGGCTGAGTGGATAACCTTCCTTGGTAATTTTATTTGTTTTATTTATTTTTTGCAGACGATATTGTAATTGCGGAGCCTGTGAATTTGGAAGAGAATGGACTGAGGTTTACCCTATGCCATAGGCTATGGATTTGAAGAGAAACGTCATGTAATGGTTGATTACCAATGTAAAGAATTAATTAACCTGAAAGACAGAAGGAAAGGCGAAATATTTTCATTCTTTTATTGGATCTTTGCAATTATTAAATGTCTGTCAAAAGTCCCCAGGGTTTACAACATGTGTGAGTATGGAATAACTGAGGAAAGTTAACACAGTTAGGTACAATAATTTTAATAAATGACCCCTGTGGACCAATGACCGCCTACAGTTGAAAAAGAGATTTACAATTGGGTACTGGCATTTTGACAAGCTGACAGCCTGAAAAAAACATGCTATAAGGCTGTAATGAAATTTCATCCATCTCATCAACTCATTTAAAGCCGATCATTAAGTGTATGATATTCGGAAATTACAAGCAATAATAATTAAAATACATGCAATTGGAAATGAAGCTAGGGAACCTAAAGAATTGTGATGTACCCTTGATAAATGAAACTCATTTCTGGAACCTGGAATTTGAACGACAGGAAAAACGAGCTTCCTGTCACCAAACTGATTGGTTTTGGACCACAATGTAGATGAGTAAACCTGCATCGTCCAGGACAATATCCCTTCGACTCAAATGTTTTGCAGATGTGTAGTTTGAAAGACTAGCTGGAACCATATTTGACTTGCGGGCCATCAAGAAAAATGTAAGCAAGTAAGCGGCCCAGCAGGCCACATGTAAGGGTTTTGAGAAATCCAGAACTGAGTATATCTGAACGAGAAGTTCTGGGGTCATCGGATGTGCCCTTTTCGGGTGGGTTTAAGCTGGCGTGGGTTTAAGCTGGCGATACCTTTTATCAGTAACTTGTACTAGAATTCTGACAAACAGTTAAATTCTACATCTAACAAGGAATGCAATACTCGAACTCCATTAATGTAATTCCTAATGGACAACACAACTCTTGAAAGTTCTATTGAGAAACTGTGTGAACAAACAAATGTTAGACACTGAGGCAGGTAATGGAACCAACTCAAAATAAAAACAAAATAGGAAATAAGAACGCCATTGCACGAACAAATTTTTTGTAGTACCTCGGGCGAAGGCGTTACGTTGGGAATTTCTTACATCTTTCTCTAACCGTCTCTTCTGCCCATCTGAAAGCAGAACACATGCGATATTTACCAGCTGTTTGATAACTTAAAGTAATGAGATGGCACCTGCAATTCACCCCCCGGGTCAAGACCTGAAGCTGTGAAGAACTTTATCTGGTTTCCGGGATCCAATTCCCATCGGGAGAGTAGGTCTGCCAATCTGTTCTCCTGGGATGTCAGGTGAACACATCTCATTTCAAATTCATTTTGTGCTGCGAGATATGCGATTTCTCACGCACAGGCCGCTAGAAAAGTGTCTCTAGCCCTGCCCGAGTTTATGACCTGTACTGATGTTAGATGGTCGCAAAAAATGTGCACCTTTTTGCCAGTGAGCTGACTACCCCAAAGCTTTACGGCTATGACCACCGTGAGCATCTCAAGGGCATTTATATGAAGCCCCATTTCCCGGATGCCCTTGGGGTAGCTACTGTGGAAAAACGAGTCCCCTGAGTGCCCCCCCGCAACCAACAAGTCATGCATTGGTGGCAAAAACTACATCAGGGTCAGACCAATCCTCTTGCGAAATAATGTAGACACCATTAAAAGTCTCCATAAACTTTGCCCACCACTGTATATCTCTCAAAAAAGACACAGGCAGGTCTGATTTCTTGTCTAGCAGATGCACGAGATTTTTCTTAGGTGCTCGAGCATACCAGCGATGAAGGCTCTACCTGGTCTGACGCAGCGAGGTGCGAACTGCAGTTTTCCTATAATGGACTGCATTTCTCTCCTCGATGCCTGGGACTTCTTGAGCCAGGCCCGAAGGGACTGTTTTATTTCTTCTAGTTTATCACCTGGGACGGCCATGGTCATATCTTGTGTGTTGAGCAAGATACCGAGAAATATCATTTGGTAACTTGGGGCGACTGCCTTCTCCTCAGACTCCTCCAGTCCTAACTCCTTGAGCAGACTTTTCAGGCAGTTAAAACCCTGTGTGGCTGCGTCCCCCTTTTCTGCTCCCCCAAAGTCATCCAGATAATTGATAACAAAAAACCCTGCTTTCCGGTGAAGGAAAGCCACCGCATTTGTTGCCCGCTGGCAGCGCATCGCTGCTGACCTTAACCCAGGGGTTAAAACGCAGTCCACAAAAATGCTCCCCTTCCATAAATAGCCCAGAAGGTGGAGATCCCCGGGATCTATGGGGATTTGTCTGTATGCCCGAGCTAGGTCTCGCTTGTACAATTGACAACCAGGACCCAGCTCAACCATGCGGTCAGTAAGATTGTCAATGGAGGGGAATTCGAGTTTTGCAGATAACCCTAGGTAGGTGTCCTTAGGGATCCCGTCATTCACAGAGTTCCCTGTCGGTTTTGAGAATCTTTTTTCTCAGCAGTGCTTATTGGGGACGTGCAGATTGGTATTATCAGAGTATCTGACGTCAAGGGGCCAACTGTGGCTCCTAGACTGACTTCCTGTATTATAAACTGATCAACCTGCCCAGCAAAGGCGTATGCCTTGCCGTGATTCCTAGCAGAAGAGCAAGGAAGGCTTGTTGAAGTGTACCCAACTGGGAAAACCAAATTCGAGCAATTCACAAACTTCCAGGTCTTGATATTGCTGTGCGCCCAGTGCAACTCGCCAAGCATTTACTTTTAGACCTGCCTGTACTGATATACGACAGCCCATGAAATTGGGCACACCTGAAATGCGAATTTTACGATGCGTGTCGACTACTTGCTGTATGTCCAGGGAACAATGAATACTGCTACTAAATGACATGTCTTTTGTGACCTTTGACGTGGCACTCTTGGGTGTACAATGACTAGTACCTGCTGTACTCACAGACTGTGGTGACATGGTGAAAACATCTTCCTGGCACAACTCGTTATCAGAAGCTAGCAAAAACTTTAACTCAAGCTCACTACAAGGAGCACCCTGCTCACTATTTTGTGGAGCTTGTGTACTAAAAACAGCTATGTTCTCAAACGACTTGGGGTTATGTGATTCTGCTGGTTTCTTGGGGGCTCCAATTGTGACTGTTGCCCTGGGTGCCTTACTCACATGATCAACCTTCAGACCGACTATATTACCCACATTAGAATATGTATTTTTGTGCACACTTGGCACCATCATAACACTTTTGGTCACCACCTGTGAGTTCTTTTGGGTGGAACACGTAGGCTGCATTAAAGTTTGACCACCTGCGTTATGATTCTCAACTTGAGATGCCTTTGTTACACTGAAACATGATCTTGAGTCCACCTTTGTTACTGACTTTTTATACTCTGTTGAGACACTGTGGTCTGCAAACCCTGCACTACTTACACCTATCTGAGTAACCTTTTTAACTTTTTCACTCCCTAAGTTTTTACTGCCACTGGTTCTGCCATGTAGTCAGTCACTTTTGGAGTGTTTTATCTCCTTCAAGGACTTCCCGTAGTATTTGCAGACCTGGTCTGACTCCGGTTGAGCCCTTTGTACTTTGTCCATGAGGTAACATGTTGCACAGAAGTGACCGACTGTGCATGTTTTCCCTTTCACAAAACCAGTGTGCTCTTTGGTCTTGTTGCACTTTCCACTCTGAAAAGCCTTACAAAACAAGATCCTGGCTCGGGACAGCGACGAGCCTGTATTGGCATTACTATTAAATTTATTCTGTGGGGCGACCCCTCTGGGTTGGTGCCAGACCTTGGATTCTAACTCTATAAACGAGTCGCCCCATGCTCTGTTGCCTCTTTCAATTTCTATCAACACAGCAGCATGGAAATCTAGGATTGAACCCCAATCATGCCAGGAGGCGGCATACATCACATACTTAAGGTGCTGCAATTTTTGCTTTAAGAGCAAACCCTTTTTGTGTGACATTTATGAAACGGCTGCAATTTCTTTTTCCAAGGACTCTACATAACCTGTCACGAACAAAGGGGAACAAAGATCCTCATATTTGAGGCCCTTCGAGGCGTGCTGCAAGCTCAGGCAAGCGTGGGGCCATATCTCCACTTTCACCGCATTATCGCCCAGTTTCGGAGTCCTCCCGGACTTGGTTTTCCTACCTTGACGTTTGGGAGCTCTCCTGTCCGATCTGGCTGTTACTTCGTCCGCCGAGTTATCTGAGGTATCTGTATCGGCTGAAGACTCGGAATCTAGGGCATCAGCAGTACCGTGCGAGGTCTCAGAGTTGCTGTATCCCCCTCCTTGTCTGTCCCGCCTGCAGTTTTCTACTTGGGGCCCCTTGCGTCTCGGACGAATGAGGACAAGCTGCTCCATCTGCGAGTCTGCCTTGCTTTGGAGGTCCTGAAACGTCTGTAAATCGTTGAGGGAGACTGACTTGCGTGTGCCGTCTGACTTTGTCTAGAGCTGCCTTTCTCTGGGAGGCCTAACATTTGGAACTGGCTTTTTTCCTCCCCTTTTACTGGCTGATTTGATACAGTTTTACTGGCCGTGTGTAAATTGTCTATCTGCCCGTCTAAGATGGACAACTGGTCTCTCAACTTTTGTACGTGGGCTCTATTCTTGGCTGTCTCTAAGTCAGCTTTTTTCTTTTGTAGCTGCATGGTGAGATCCACTATCTCCTTATAGAGAGAAACATCGAGGGTGTTGGGGACGGCCTTGGGTAAAGTTTGCCCATCTTCACTTTGACCCGATTCTTCCTTGCCGCCATTGGAGCTGTCGCCATGGGTCGAAGACGCGAAAATCTCCTCCTCGAGCTGGCTATCCAGCTGTGTGTCATCGGCCTGATCGCCCTTTCCCTCTGCCATGGCCTTGTAGTCGGGTCTGGAACCTCTTTTACCTGAAGATCCAGCCATTGATACTAGCCTGAGTAATAAAAAGACCAACTTTTTATGTGCTTTTTGCACCAGACTTTCTGACATGTCTTGTCACATCGACTTTTTGGTAACGACTGATTCGAATTTGGTTACAGGGAGTAGACAAAAGGAGGGTGTGAAAAACTTAATAAAAAGAGGCCAGCCAGGGGAAGTACCCTCTTTAAGAACTCTGGGATACTTTAAACAGACGAGACTAACGGTCCCCCAAATATCGTTCGGCTGCAATTAAGTATTTTGTGCCACAAAATTGATAACTGATGGCAAACTCAAAGGATGAACTGCAGAGTTTGCTCAAGATAGCAGGGGAATATGGGGAGAAGTGGAGGCTGGAATTCAGCGAAGAAAAGAGTAAGGTCATGGCTCTGGGTCAGAAACATAGACGGAGAGAAGTGGATGGTAGGAAGGTTCGAGATATCAGAAGGACATGAGAAAGTCATTAGAATAGGGGAAGTGGATGATTATGAGTATTTGGGAGTGAGCATTAAGGCTACCGGCCAGGGCATGTTCCGATATCATGTCTATAAAATTAAATAGAAAGTCAATAAAGCAAAGGGTATGATAAAGCTAACAGCAATGAATAGTTTTAATAAGGCATTTACAGGGAGAGTTCTTTGGGAGAGGGTAGCAGTCCCAGGAATGTTGTATGGTCTGGATGTTATTCCAATAAGTGAGAAAGACTTGGAATGGTTGAAAAAGGCACAGAGAGAGATGGGAAAATGGATACTAGGGGCTCCCCCATGTGTGGCAACAGAAGCAGTACTAGGTGAACTTGGATGGAATAGTGTCAGGGATAAAATAGCAAAGTCTAAGTTGAACTATTGGGGCTATTTGCAGGATGTAGGAGAAGACAGGTGGTGCAGAAAGGTGTATCTTGAGGCAGTTAGTGAGAAGACAAGGTGGATGACAGATATAAATAAGTTGGCACAGAAGTATGATCCAGTATGATGAAGGGGCCAGATGAGATTGAAATGTGGTGGAAAACGTACGTGGGAAAGTTGATTACTGAGAAACATGTTGTTGAATGGAAGAGAGGGGTGGAGGAAAAGAGCACACTCATTGCATACAGAGGGCTTGATAAACCAGTCAGAGGAAAGTGTTGGGATTGTAGCAAGGGTGCAAAGTTGATATTTCAAGGAAGAGCAGGAGTGATTAATCTTGAGAAACGGACACAGAAGTGGACCAGTGGGAGCAATGGGAAGTGCAAGATATGCAGGGAGGATGAGGATGAAACAATAGATCATTTTCTTGTGTGGTGTTCAGAGTATCAGGGATTGAGAAATAGTTTGTTTGAAGGGTGGAAAGAGAAGGATGAATTATGTAGAAGTCTAGAACAAGTTCAGAGCATGGCAGAGGGTGATAGGTTAGCCTGGATGTTGGGGCTGAAAGGAGATACGCCAGGAAGTGAAGTAGGGATTGAGTTAGTTAAGGGCTTTCTGGTGAAGTGCTGGGAAAGAAGAAGTAACGTGTTAGGTTTGAGGGAGTCTGAAGCCAGAGTAGGGAACTGAGAGAGGGGAAGGGAGAAGGTAGCCCTTATAAGGGCTCCCACGGCTCTGTCTATGGCAACATAGACAGGGACTGTGGGCATGCCGAGCGCAAGATGCGATTGTGGGATAGGTGTTGATTTCTTGGCCTCATTTTCAGGACCACGGCAAACAAGTGGAGGGCCAAAGACAATTATTATTTGTTTTCATTTTGAAACTTTCAGCATGTTCAGTGAAGCCATGAACAACTGATGAAGCGTAAGTTTTGATACTTAGTTAATCACGGACTGAGGAGAATGCAGGGTGTCCCAGTCGATGATAAATGTCAGTGTTAACCGTTGCATTGAACAGCACTGTTGCTGTAAACCCATTAATTGAAATCTCGGGCCTTATTGAACTTTAGGGGACCCGAGCCCCTATAGGACTAATAATGGTTCAAAGTTCACAAAAGTTCCGGAAGTGTTGTAAATAATCATTAGCAACACGAATCACTTATCTGAGTTGACTTCCGACCGGTCCTAACATGTAAATTAAGCATCCGCGTTTCTGCCGATGGTCCAAGATGGATGCCGCAAGCGCTATTGGGGACCGTATCATATAATTTTAACTGTAATATTCGAGTCAATTAATTCAAAAGTCGTTCGGTGCATATGCAAATGGCGGCACAATAATCTATTCCATCCATGATTTCACGGAATAAATTCAAGTTTTTTTATATTTTAATTACACTATGCCTGCGGCGCAAACATCTATTTTACTAGAAAAACATATAGGAACGTTACCATAGTGCCTGCGGCGCAACAATCTTCGCTTTAGGTAGGAACATGGACATCGTTAGGGGATTTTACCTATAGAGGCTCGGGTCCCCTAAAGTTCAATAAGGCCAAATCTCGAGCGGCTGCGACCGCAAGGCAGCTTTGCCGTCTTTGTCACAAGTCCCATAGGCTTAGGCCTAATATACCATTTACTAATACTATAACTAACTTACTAAGTTCAAACATTCACAGGTTAGAATATGAATCATGTATAGTTGAAACTATATATAGCGTTCATCTTTTCTGGAGCCTTTGAGGCTTTGGTGGTTAAGAATAAGATGTATGTACAATTGTACATAATTATCAATAGAAAGCTTGACCATCACCCGGGCCAGGGCAGAATTTTGTCATTGCTGACACTGCGTTGTATATTCATCTGAAAAGACTGAATACACAGATCTATACATGCAACTGTTATGATTATTGTTACCCTGACCTCTTTTATAGGCCTAAAGTTCAAAGTGGATTGGTGCTGTATCCAACAACCACTCACTGGCTGAAAAACAAAATTATGCTTCAAAATTTGACGATGGGATTGGAAGCCATTGTTTGACTTCAAAGTTTAACACTGATTTAGCTGGCTTTGGCTGAAGGTAATTACATTTGCTGACTCGCTGTACACAGTGTTTTATTCACACTACATAATGGTTATAGACACAGAGTGGTCTTTTCTTACAGTTTGAACAGGGCTAGTCATACATTACAGACGGACATGGAATAAGATCTTGATACACAAACTGAATCTAGCATAATGCAGGATAATTAAACCAACACTTCCAGATATAAATGTAGATAGCTCCAGTTCCATTTTTCAATTTTCACCAAACTTGAATCACAAGTTACACAACAATCAGGAATCGTATTTGTCAGTAGCAGCAGAGGAATCCTGGTGTATTGTAATCCGTTAGCATGGTAACTACAGCTAATCATTTTTTTATTCTTTTTTGCTGCGTTAGAACTGGATCATGGGACAATAATCAGCCAAAGGACACATTAGAAATATCACCAGCTGAGTCTACTGGGGGACAAGTTCTATGCCCCAAGATAGTCTGATGTACCAAAATGGGCATGAAACTTGCAGCTGTTTCTTGTTCAATGTGCAATACATGCAAGCAACTATTATAGGGGCAACCTTCAATGATTAGATCATCAGTGGTCACTTAATGCTGACAGTGAAGACGGTACTATATGCATATTGTAGCAAAGCACCTGATACATGTACACTTAATGTACCGCTATATGTGAGGCATATACTGCCTTGCACAATTTTTAACAGGGATTGTAGATTGCAAGTACATAGTTGTCCCTGTCTTCAGGACCACTCCATTGAGAGACGACCTGTCCTGAAAGGTCACCTTTTCAGCCCAATTCACTGCATGTAATTTGTGTTTCCAACCAGAAACCATCCATTCAGCATACTTTGCCTTATACATGTACATACATTTCATGTTAGTTTTTGCCATTAACGGCTTTTAGCTCTGCTGACTTGTCAGTATGCACAGTTTTTGCCATCCATTTGCATCTGTGTTAACTGTTTACATTTTCCACTTCTCAAAAACAGTTTTGTGGAATGCTTTCATTTTACACATGAAGGTTCACCAGGTCGGCCTCTACCAAGAGTGCAAACAAGATGAGGAGCCAACATTTTTGATATTTTTCACGGATTGTTGAATAATTTTTGGGACAAAAAAAAACCAGAAGTTTATTTTATTAAGAACCACGTGCCCAATTTGTTTGATATTGCATGTAGGGTCTTCAGGGGTAACTTAGTTCTCATTTTGGCTAGCAGGTAGTCATACTCTTTTTTTGCTACTTTTTAATGAAGTTTTGTGTGTTAAGGCTTTTTTTCAGCTTCTTGTCTAAAAATATGCACAGAACTCTTTGAAATTTTGCTAGATTTTCTTTAGCACAAGTACGTGTAGACTTGACAATATGGTGAGGGTACATTAACTTTTAATAAAAGTGTGGCATGTTAAAGTTGTGGAATTTGTCAGTGAGCTTTGTTATAGTCAACTGTGGAAAGATTGTGTCCTGCTCTTGCCATGTGGCATTATGTAATCCAGCCTGCTTACATCAGATGGAGGAAGTTAACAATTTTAAGTGTTTACCTACAAAGAACAATATCATTTAGACCATAATGATGTTAACACTGTGCAAGCATGGAACATGCATCTGATAAGTATCAAGACTGAAGTTACCAACTGAGTTGAGTGTGTCATGCAAGCCCAAGGCTCAGCCACTTTTTTTTTCGATTTTTTCATCAAGGCAAGTATGATACTGTATTTAACTTGCCCCCATATCTAAAGTCTGGTTGTAAAAGCAGAATTCCCGGTTGCCTACCCCAAAGGCAAGCAATTTGAAATTCTCATGCCGAGGTGAAATATATCATTGTCCTGGTATGAGGTGGTTGCCACTAAATGAATAAATGGTCAATAAATGATGAAACTTCTTGTTGTGTTTTAGGTGGAATACACTGTTTCCAAAGATCTGTTTACAGTGTAAATGAAGTCAGATGTTGTGCAGGAAAGAATACACCACCTGTGTATTTTGCTGTCTCTGGCATACCCTACTCTGGCGGAAATCCACAACAGTTTTATTAGTTCAAAATTACATGTGCCCCACATTTATTATCATCTTGATGAGAAATATCAAAGAAAAAAAGGAAAAAGAGAACAAGGAATAAGAATGATGTGGAGAAGTAAAGATAGCAGTTATTTTGCAATCTTGTTGCTTGTTCCAACTGGATTTTATGATCTGAAAATAGAGGAAATTTTGTGGGGTTTGCCAGAGTGAATGAACAGGGGAACAAAGAGTAGGAATACTTAATAAATAGCATAAATGGCTATGAGCAAACCAAAGGAGGACTTATCACTGAACTAGTAGCCTAAATGGCTGTCAGCAAAAGAAAGAAAAACTAAATGTCCATGATTCTTAAACACAAGCAACCATTAAAATATCTTGCCATGGCAAGCACTTGGTTACACTGGGCAGCACCGTAAATTTACCTTTTTTTCATTGTATTTTTATTTTCGTTTGATGACAGCAGTTTTAATTGCAAGGGAAAAGAGATGTCATTGAAATTGAAAGTTGTTTCAAATTATCCCTCATGATGAATAAAAAATTGAGATCCCCATGCAGTGTATCAACATATCCACGACTAGGTACAAATTTCACAAATTAGCTGTGGGGCTCAACATCAAATGCAGCTTTGTACATGAATGCAAATGTTGCATGAGGGCATTTTAGAAAATAATGCAGTTAACAGCTGACTAGACAACGGATTGGTGATAAAGACAATCTACAGAGAATAGAACAGCTAATTTGGAAACATTCAGTATTTTCACCGAATCATTTTCATCATGAAAGGACCAAAGTACACCAGGGGGAGGGGTGCTTTGCAGGTAGATGCTTTTAATCATGTAATAAAATTAAGTCACAAGTAAACTTATTTTCTTATCATCATGGTGATGCAGTTTTTCTGACCAGTATATGCATTTATCCTTGGCAGCCTCTCATACTAGTCTGTGATTTTGTTTTTTCGAACAGACCAGTATGAGAGGCTGCCAAGTATAAATGCATATACTGGTCAGTGATTTTGTTTTTTCGAAATAGCAGGGATATGGGCAACATCCCTGGAATTAGTTACTAAAACCTACAGACAAGATATGAGAAAATAAGTGATGAAACACACGATGCATTTAGTGTAATACTGTACATGCACTATATATATATATATTCTTAACATCAGATCAATAGAAGAACCAAGCAAGCAACAAACTTATTCAGTACTTCCATTTTTTCTGTGAAAAAACAAAACAAAACAAAACCGTGCTTCTACTTTTTCGTAGGGATGGAGGTGTACTGGGAAAGAATGAAGTAAATTTATCCCTCTTGGTTTTTTATCAGGGATCTCAGTCTCTTCTTGAAAGATGACAGAGAGGGGGCAGACACAACATATAATTCTGGAAGAGAATTCCATTGATCCAGTTTATGAAAAAGTATTTGAACGTGTCAGTCCTTACAGGAGTAACATGCCTCTTAGCAAGGTTGAGTGGTGAATGTCCTCTTCTTGATGGAGTGTGAAAACTTTCTTCGTGCATGCAAGTTTAAAAATGATGAAAATGTTGAATCAACATTTCCAAAATCCACTTCAATCTGTGGATTTTTTTATGAACCCTTGCTGTTTTCATTGCACAATTGTAAAAAAGTCCACTGAAGCTTAGGCCTAATATACGGTCAATGAATAAAACAATCACTCAGGGAAGTGCATACTGATTATGGCACCACGGCAGACGATTATCTTATATTGACCAAGAGTAAACAGGTATAAAAATTCCAAACGTTTTAGAAACAAAATATTGCATTCCTTTGTATTTTAGTATATCCTGTAAAACGTACACGGCTTCTACTAGTCGACCAAGTTTTTCCACTGCCGTGCTCACGAGTCGACGTCTGGACTCCGGAGTCAACTTTGTGGCAGAAGCACCACGACCTCTCTGGCCGTCTTGGGTCCCAGGACACTGGCCAAGTGCTCATGGGTTGGCTGTGCCTGTGGCTGTATTGAGGGCATAGCACCGGGAATATTGTCGATGTGGTATCGAAGTGCAGCATCCTTCATCATACCACCGACAAACATAGAGTCTTCAAAATATATAGCACATAGCACGCTTTAAATTATAATCGGAGGCGTCTTTCCACTCGACTGCAAACCTGTTCCATGCCGCTCAGAGGCTAGGCCTTCGGCCCGTCTTGTTGGTGTTGCCACACCACATTACCACAGAGCTTTGGGCCATAGCAGTGACAAAAATAATGAGCTAGGTCTAAAAATGAATTTGGTGCCAAAAACGATATTTCGCACATAAAATTTAGAGATAATCTAAAATTTTGAGTCGAGACAAAAATGTGTGTGTTATCACGAAATGGCCACGACTGCCCAGGTCGAATGCCAGATTCACAAACGTGTTTCCGCTGTGACGTCACCAAAGTTGATCTTCCTGATTGAAATTTTCTCGGACATCCTCGGTGCATGGCGCTATGTGTGAAAGCACCAAAAAACCCATTACACATATTATGTGTAACAAATGTACCTCATTATTGTTATTTTTATATATGATCTTACGTCTGGGGCAACAAAAGCGTTGTTTGCAGCATGTTTATATTTTCCGAGACCTGCCCTTTAAGTGATCGGAACATATCCTGGTATGGGCAGTCACTTTTAAATCGTCCCTTCTCAACGCACAAATCCATTGCTTTCTTAATTGGGTATCCTTTGGGAAAACAAAAAATACCAGATCAGGCCTTTAGTCAGACCTGTTTTGACACCCGTACGCAGCACAATATGGCATTTTCTTAAAAAATTCTGGGTCTTTACAGCAGTTTTCTCAAAGTTAGTGGGTCGGCTTGCATTCACCCTGCTGGCATGGCTGAAGAAACGCGGACCAGGTGACGTCACGCACCATACCTCATTTGCATATCAAATGAAAAGTAGCTTTTCCATGCAACAGACGATGAAAAAGTTGTGTGTGTTGTGTAACTGGGCAGCTATATGTCATTACTATAGACCAAGAAAGAATATTTTATGACCGCAGTCACCCTTTAAAGTATCAGGTTTAAGGAACTTTCCTTAAAGTGGTGTATCATTAGATATAAGGAATGTGTGTCATTATAAAGGAATATAAAGTGTCAAACTTGTATCCTAAGGATTTGAAATGGCTTATCATTAAAAAAAAGGAATATCAAATGTTGTGTGTTTAAGGAACTTTCCTTAAACTGCTGGTTTATGTGAAAGAAATAAGGAAAATTCCATAAACTGGTCTGTCGTTGTAAAAGTGACATGGAGTGTCAAAACTTATATTCTAAGGATTTAAGGAACTTTCCTTAAACTGGTCTATGTTGAAGAAATAAGAAAAGTTCCTTAAATTATCAGAAAACACTTTCTGTGGATTTAAGGAACTTTCCTTAAATTGGTCTTTCATTATTAAAGGAAAGATACATGAAGTGGCCAAAAATCACATTCTGAACATTTACAGAATTTTCCTTAAACTGATTTCATATCAAAGAAATAAGGAACGTTCCTTAAAGTGGCAAAGCAAGTTCTGTGTTGTTAAGGAACTTTCCTTGAACTGGACTAAGTTAAAGAAATAAGGAAAGCTCCTTAAATTATCAAAATTGCATTCTATGGATTTAAGGAACTTTCCTTAAACTAGTCTAACATTCAAAATATAAGGAAAGTCCAAATCATGTGTAGATTTAAGGAATTTTCCTTAAAACTGGTCCATGTTAAAGGAGAGTAAGGAAAGTTCCTTAAAAGTGTCGAAATCACATTTTGCAGATTTAAGGAACTTTCCTTAAACAACTCCATCATTCAAAGAAGAAGAAAAGTTTGTTAAAGGGTCAAAATAACATTCTATCGATTTAACGAACTTTCCTTAAAGTGGTCTGGCCTGTACATAACACTTGAAGCCAGATTAAGGAAGATTCCTTAAAGTTTATGAAGTTGCAGATAGGGTGAAAAATATTTATAGTTTATATCCATGAAAAATGGCCTAGCTTTTAAGGAACTTTCCTTAGATCAGAAGTGTTTTTCTGCACTTATAGTCATCAAATTCAGCAATTTATAACATGCAAAAATTGAAAAATAGATGCATTCAAAATGCAAAATTCAGGGTAAAAAAAGGTAATGATCCTGGAAATTACTTTTTTATTTTGGAAAGTGTTATTTATGACTTTGACTGTATGTGTAAAATTATAACAAAGAAGATAAACTTTTTTCCATGAAAATTTGTCTCATTATATTGTATATGTCAGATATCTAAGTGTCATTATAATGAGGTTTCGCTGTATAATTGAACAAATATAACATGATGCCTTTAGCTTTGAGGAACTGTCAGCCTTCAGCTTCCCGTCGGGTCGAGGCAGACAATGACTACTGCCAGTATATTGTCAACAGTAAGGCAGATAGGTTCTTTTATTTGTTTGAAGCCAGTAATATAGATAATGTTTGAATATGGCTGCATGAATAGCCATTTTGTATGCGAAATTTCCTGTCCTGTAAGTTACCCAATAGATCTGGTCATGCTTGGTTAAGCAAGGTCTATTTTGTCCTTGTCAGCTTTGACATATCTAGATCTACTGGGACAGATGTGTTTTCATATTAAGCCTACATGCTTTTACGTGTCTTTCAGAGTTAAACGAATTGAAAACATAACTGAACTGTACAATTGTGCAAGGAAATACCTGTCAACATGAGTGGATGCCAGTCAGGTGTGCCGTTGACCTGAAAACTCTTTGTTTGACTGCTGTTGTGTGACGCTCAGGTTCATTTTGCTTTATGATAATTTTCTAGGCACATGATGTACTAATTAGACAAAGTAAGAGTCATGGACTCTCTTAATCAGCTGCTTAGTTGTGTGACAGTGACCAACTGTCAGGTGGGTAGTTTTTTTGTGTCCTTTGATGTGCAAAATCAGTCCAACTACCGGTACCTGTATTGTATGCTGTACATGGTGCAACATGGACAGCAATATGTAAAGCACCATGGTGCAAAATGGGAAGTTCTATCAAACTGAAGTTTATTTTTCTTTTCTTTTTGGGGGGGGGAGGGGGGAGGGGGGAGGGTGTCAGTGTCAGTGTCTCTGTGTGTATTATCTTCACAGGAACAATATTTTAAGCCTGCATGGTGGCTGTTAATTGTTTTATGTTCATATTGAGTGCTGGAAATCATAGAATCTGGTATGAATTTGCCTGAAATTATGTAACAGATTCAGGTTTTAAACTGCTCATCTCCAGGGTTCAAAATTAGCTGGTGTCTAGGTGCCCGGGGCAACTTTCATTCATCTCGGACAACTTTCTTTCTTCAGCAAAACATGTCATTCCCAACAATAGTGGCAACATTAAATACAGTTCCTAGAATCCTCTTCATGCAGAAATGCAGTTTTCATAGCAGTGACAAATATAGCTCTTGTTCATTAATATTTGCAACATTTTAAATATCAGCGTCTTTTAATAAGATAACTACAATTCTCATGTGATGGGAAACTGGGCAACTTTGTGGGGGTTAGGGCAACTTGTAAAAGTGCTGTTGTTGCCCAGGAGCAACTTGAAAAAAAGTCAATTTCTACCCCTGATCCCACTATCTTTCACCATCAGCCTGTTTGTAAATCCCTTTGTGACCTCAAGTGATTTGTGACTATTTTTGTATTGGTCAATGAGTTGGTAACCCTACATGTGACTCCATCTAAAGCATGGACTCAGGCTTCTGTGTAGTTTTGTTTTTCAGAAATCCTGGAAGTTTGTCAGATTGTAGTAATGTACTTATATGACCTTATTTAGGCATTACTTCACTTATTCATGTATGTATGTAGCAATACAACTCCATTTTGGTACTATACTTCAATCAGTGAACCTCTCAGTATCTTGTATTTGTACTGCCAACTTCTGCTGTGTTGGTGGTCATGTGACTGGCAGGTCAATGTAATCTTGGCTTTGGAAGCTAGCAGATATCCAGTACGCAGCAAGGTTTGCATCTTGTATCACATGTTGTGTTCTTGAATACTTTGGTTTTCAAACAAACTGTGTACTGTAAAACTTGTATGTTTTTCTCTCTCTCTCTCTCTCTCTCTCTTGGATTGTAGGTCATAGAGTTTGACATTCATGTTTGACAGGTATTCTTCATTCCTAATGAAGCTCTGCACTTATAAGCAAAGCTTCAGCTACTTAGCTAATTCTTCATTTGTCACGTTCACATTTATTCATCATTATTTGGGTTGTCTTTGCTGAATATTTAGCTTAGACAAGGAGCCACTATTCAGAGAGACATGCACAGGTACAGGTACAGGCTCCAAAACATATGTTCTGAGCAGTTTAATACCCACTAACACCCTTAGTTTATTTGGGCTAGTACAACTTATGTCAAAATTCTACAGAAAGGCGTGTGCAAGATAGACAATAGTACTTCCATATTTATATAGGTTAGACAGTGACAGGTTAGCTTATGGAGAGTAAAGAGTTTCGACTGCGGAATAGGGTAATGACTATCAGGAATGGGTTCTGGACAAAAAGATGCAAGTACAATAGAGCTTATGCGATTGCTTATGTTCATCCATCTGTCCATAAAAATTTGCTTGTCAACACAATAGAGTTTACAATTTTAAAGTTAGCCCCTTGAAATTTTTTAGACATGTTAAATGCATAAAAAATCTGGGCCTCTTTTGTTATTGGTGGCATCATATTAGTAGATGACACAGTATAAGGGCCAAAAAGTGAAACAATTGAAATTCTCTGGTGTGCTTGATTTTCATTGGATCCTTATGAAATTTAGTGCAAATATTCTGATGGCAATTATGTGTAATCAGAACAATATTAATGGGGCCACCTGTATGTGAACGGGAAATATGAATTTTTACTTGGTAAAATTTATGAAATCCATTATCTTGAAAAATTATAAGGCTTATGTCACCAAATGTAAAACGGATATGCATCACGCATGGAAGTTGAATATTGGGTAATATGGGTCACCTTGACCTACTTTCACAAGGTGCCAGAGGGAAAACATTTCAGAAAATGATTGTGTTGTGATGTTATTGCATCTCCATATTTCATTACAGGAATATTATTATATTGACAAAAGCCTATGAGATGTGGAATCACGGGGGTGCCACTGGTGGAAATTATTGAAACTAACATAATATGTATCAAAAACACAATAAATTCATTATTGCGATGATAAGTAGAGACAGAACTACAAAATTTACACCAAATATGAGTTAGGCCAGTGGTCAATTTTGTCTAAATTTTGGATGACTGTGACCCATTTTTCAAGGTCATTAAAGACTTTCAGAAAACATAAGGCTAGTGATACCAAGTACGCAACAAATGTGTATCATATGTAGAAGGTTGATACTGAATAATTTGGATGATTTTGACCTAGTTTTCCTCAAGGTCATGGAGGTAATGAATTAAATTTTTTGTGATAGTCATTACATCTTAACTTGTGTTCACACTTCCATATACAATTACAGGAAGATCATAAAGGCATAAGTGTATGACATGAGGGGTCATGGTGGCACCACTAATGGTTATTATTGGCCCGTATATCAAAAGTATAAAAACACATTAAACTCATCATTGTGCTTATAAATTGACATGGAACTGCAAAATTTACACCAAATATACATTAGACCAATGGCCAAATTCTGTAATTTGGTGATTGACCTTGACACTTTAGAAAAGGACTCTAAATTCGATATGTCGACAAAGAATAATTGGAATGATACTAAATATAATATGAATGAGTATCGTGTGGACGTTTATTATTGCATAATATGGATGACCTTGACCAATTTCTGCAGGTCACAGAGGGAAAGCATTTCAGAAAGTAATTTTTTAGTGGTGGTCATCAGCAGAATATTAGGGTTTTGGGTCTCTTGTGACTCTGATGAGTCATTAGAAAGGCTCTTAATTCTGTCAATAAAAATACTTACTTGCCTGGGCTAAAGCAGCTATCGGCATTGTAGTTCATAGTCCTATTGCCTAGATTCATGTTTAAAACTTTTCCAAACACCCACAGCCCATAATATATGACATGCCATTCAACAGGTCATTTTCCATGGTGTTGCCACCAAAGCTTCAACACATGTTGACAGTTGACAGAGACTGAGTGAAGTGCGTATGGTGCACAAATCCACCACTGGAATGCACTTCACAGACCAGTGCTTAAAAATGAGTTTGCATCGGAACAGGCTTGAACACATACCTGTAACTTAGTGTTTACATCAAAATATAAACATCTTTGTGACAGCCCCGCTCCCCCGTCCCAACCCCAGCCCCCAAAGGAAAGAAATCTAGCAGACCACTGTATTTTACACAGTGCATGTAAACAA
This sequence comes from Hermodice carunculata, assembly GCA_964020975.1. Lineage (NCBI taxonomy): Eukaryota > Metazoa > Annelida > Polychaeta > Eunicida > Amphinomidae > Hermodice > Hermodice carunculata. The sequence goes on from OZ026630.1 coordinate 9,002,113, forward strand.
GGAAATACATGACTGTATGTAAAACTGCTAGACCTTAGGATTGTACAGTGACTACATCATTGGTCATCCCATGTTTGAACATTTTAGATCCAGAACTACAAATACACCATCGACTTTCGTTTCTCCTGACTCCCTCATTCCCTTTTTTCTACTTTTGTTCATCTCTCTCCCTCCTCTTTTTATTTTCAGCTATGCTGACCATAGGTTGCAGAGCTCATGCCATCACTTGTTTCTCAGTGCATCAGTCTGTCCATCTGTCAACTTTTGCTTGTGAATGTAATACATACCACAGTTTTCGATAGCCCCATGTATCAAGTGTATGGAAATATAGGTCAGGTTCGATATTGTTGGCGCCACCTACAGCATTATGTATGAAAATTGTGTGACCACTCTAGGATCCTTAATGTTTGATAGATCTTCACAAAATTTAGTGGCATTGTAGGGTTGTCAAAATTACATGTTAGCTGCATGTATGATACTAGTACTTCCATCAATACTTTGGTGACAAGTATAACGATAACATTAAAATTCCATATCTTGAAAAATAATTGACTTGTCAAATTTATAAGATATATATATAGATCATGTCCAATGCTAATATGCCATTACATTGACCTGTTTTGTTAGGTCACCAGACTTGTAAAGTTGGAAGAGATGATTTTGTAGTGGCAGGGTGCATTGTACATTGCAGATAAAACTGTACTTGGTAACCTACTTTTTGGGTCACTGTCTAACCTACTTGTAAGGTCATTATAGCACTTTAAAAGAGGACACATAATTGACTATCTTGATAAAGGTGAATGATACCAAATGTACCACATATGTGTATCATATGTGGAAGTTTGATATTGCATAATATGGATGACCTTGAATGATTTCTCAAGGTCATGGAGGGAATGCTTTTCAGGAAATGATTTTTTGGTGATGGTCATCAGATTATGTGTCAGCAGAGCATTAGGCCCATGGCCTCTTGTCTTCTGTCCACTTTCAGAAGTTTGAAAAAATGCAGCAAATTCATATTTGTTATTTTTTTTATCTCAGCTGACTTGTCAGCCAGCTGAGCTTTTGTGAGGGTCCGTCATCCGTCCGTCGTCCATCGTCTGTCATCTGTCCACAATTCACATTTTCGATTTCTTTTCCAAAACTGTCAGCCAGATTGACTTCAAACTGGGTGGGGATGTGTCTTGTTAATTGTTTTGTTCAATTGGTCACCCTCCAGTGATTTGTTGATTTTTTATGAATTTTTTTCTTTTTGGGGCTAAACCTTAAAAAATCTCCAAAACCGCTCACCAAATTGCATTGATATCAGACAGGAACACTCCTAGGAACTCCTATTTCTTAATTTGTTCACCAGGTGGCGCTGCAATTTCTTTTCTAATTTTTTATGATTTTTTGTGTGTATTTGCTATTTTTGACTTCTTCTCAGGAACCATGATTCAGATTAAGCTGAAACTTTGTGGATATGTTCTGTGTGGAAGGATCAAACTAGCTGTTCCCCAGGTGGCACTGCTTTGGATTCCTGGTTTTTAACAATTTTTTAAATTCGGATACTTGTAGGTAAATGCACTTTTCCTGTTGATTACTATGCAAGTCACTGTGCATTCTAATGCTAATTCACATTTTGGACTTCTCCTTCTAAACCATCATAGCGATTGTTTTCAATCTTGGTAGCAATGTACCTTGGGTGGTCTCTTCCAAGTTTCTTCAAATGTTCATTCTCTATTGATTTTTGGATTTTTGACTAATTTTGGGTTTTTTTTTTTTTGACAAATCTGAAAAAAATCTTCTCTGAAACTGCTATCCAAATTGCTTTGATATTACACAGGAACACTCCTCAGGACTCCTAGTTCTTAATTTGTTCACCAGGTGACAATGCAATTTTTGCAATTTTTTAAAGATTGTTTGTTTTTGCTATTTTCAACTTCTCCAGAACTGTCATTCCGATTAAGCTGAAACATGGTAGATATGTTCCTTGTGAAAGGTTAAACAAAATTGTTCACCAGGTGGCACTGATGTGGAGTTTTGATTTTAAGTGATTTTGTCAATTTGGGTATTTATCTGAATGTGCACCTTTACTATTGATTGCCATGTCAATCTTGGTAGGGGTATACCTTTGTTAAGTCTCTACCTATTTTGCCCTATCCCAAGTTTACAGAACCACAAGTGTGATGAAATCTCTACAGAGGTCAGCTGAGCATGGGCTGTTCACACAGCCCCCCCCCCCCCCCTTTTTTTTTTTTTTTTTTGTATTTTGCCTTCAATCAAAAATTGGTGGAATCACTTTTCCTCATGACCTGCTTTTGGGGGGAACTTTGACTGACTGAATTCAAAATCTGGCATGAGTCCAAACATTTGTATTTTCCAAGAAGATAAAATATATCAACCATTGCAGACAAACAGCTAGAGCATCTGTGGATACTGACTCCAGGAACATGTTTCTCGTTTGTTGGATTTTTGATTAGCTGAAATGACTTGTCAGTCAGCTGAGCTTACAAGATTTGTCTGTTTTCATCATATGTTTGTTTCCATCCATTGTGTATCAACTGTTGGTGATTACATTTTCAACTTCTTCAAAACTGTCATCCAGATCCATTTATAACTTGGTGGGGATCTCTAGCAAGTTGTTCAAATTGTCATGCCCCAATGAGTTTTGGATTTTGTATTATCATTTTCTTTTGTTAATTTTTTTTCAAAATCTTAACAATATTTTCCTCAGAAAAAGCCCAGCAGTTGTTTGAAATTGCGTATAATTGTTCAGATGACACTTGGATTTTAACTCTTTTTGTGGAATTTTGTAGGCTTTTACATGTACAGTTACTGACTTCTTTTCCAAAGCTGTCTCTCAGATTGCTCTGCAACTTGATGGAGGAAGTCTTCCACAATAAAGTTCTTTACTAGGTGGTGGTTATCCAGATTCCTGATTTTTACCAAATGTTTCAATTTGAGTATTTGTGGTTTAATGCATATATTCCCATACTTTCTAAGTCAGTGTGGATGGTAAAATTTATTCATATTTCTGACTTCTTCAAAACTATTAGCCTGATTTACTTGAGCCTCTGTAGGGATGTAGCTTGGGTAGGTCTACACTGAGTGGGCACTGCAATGTTTACCCTGTCTACAAATTTTGTGTGTTTGTCCTGTTTTTGATTTCTCCAAAAGTGTCACTCAGACTGTTCTGAAACTTGTTGGAAAAGTAGCTTGACGGAGGGTCAAATAAAGTTGTGCACCAGGTTGTGGTACTTATCCCTGATTATTAACATTTTTTTTTCAAGTGATGTACTTGTCAGGTGATGTACATGTTCCTACTAATTACTATGTAAGTTAAGGGAAATTGCAATGGAAATTCACATTTTGGACTTCTCAAAAAAAAAAAAAAAACAAAAAAAAAAAAAAACAAAAAAAACAGATTCACTTCAAACTTTCCAAGGATCAAGGATGTACTGAACTCATTCAAACAGTGATGCTTCAGTGATTTTTTAATTTTTTGTTCATGTTTCGGTACAATTTAAAAAAAACAACCCCACCCCCCAAACACACACACACACACACACACACACACACACACACACACACACAAGAAAAAAAAAACAAACACACACACACAAAACACACATTAAAAAAAACCCTCAAAAACTGCCTAATTGATTGCTTTGAAATTGCATAGGGACACGTCTGGGGACCCCTAGACCTTAATCTGTTCATCAGGTGTCACTGCAAGTGTTATTTCTTCTCCCAACCTGTAGTTTGGATTCTTGGTAAACTTCATAAGAATGTATCTGGAATGATCTCTATCAAATTTTATCGCTACATGGTGTTGTTCTCATTTTAAATTTTTTTAATGAATTTTAAAGATTAGGAAAATATCAGCAAGGGTTTGTACGGGCTAGTATTGTTACAATATGGGTAGCAGTAGACCTGACATAGCTGCTTTTATCTTGGTAATGGTAGATCCTAGGCCCATAGTGACTTTAAAGTACTAAAATGAAAGTGAGGGCCGGGGGTTGATGTTGTTAATTTTGACCCATGGTAAACATTAAACATTACCAGGAAAGTACTTACAGGGGTCCTTTTGGTGTTGTCAATTTTCAGCTTGAATATATCATTGTGAAAGGTCCAACTGATGTATTTACTTATATCTTGGTAGTAGTGGACCCTGCCACATTTTATCTCAAAACTGAGGACTTCTGAAATGTTTGAGTGGACACTAATATTGCAAACAATGACGACGATTTAAAACATAGCTGACCTTGATATTATTCCAAAGGTCACAGGACCACCTCAGTCTCTACATCCAAGGTTAGCTGAGCACAGGACTGTTACAGACCTCCCATTTTTAACAATTTCTGTGCGCATGGAATATCTGACATGACAAAGCCATCTGAAATATCCTTACACCTTAGTGTTTGATAATTTCTGAATTTGTGCACCTGATATTTCCTAGGTGACTCTATCACATACTTTCCCCTGAAATGTGACCCATTTAGATAAAGGAACTGGTTCAAAGTGCAAAAAGTTATCAGCTGGTTTAAGTGATGTTAAATCTATGGATAGTTTGACTTGGGATGAACATTTGTGTAATTTTCACTATCTCCAAAAAGATAAGAATCAAGGTTATGTGGCCATCTAAAACAGATTTTCATTTCTCGCATTTCTTCAAAAATGTAATTGTGTTATCATTATGAAATCTTGCGCAGCAGGGAACGAGCTTCTTGGGAACTGGAAATGTGAGAAAGGCTGGTTGAGGATTGGCCATGGCTGCCCGCTCAGTATGCACTCCTGACTCGCTGGTGGTGGAAAGTTTTGAAGGGTATGCCTTGGAATGGACTTAGTTCATCATGGGAGCAGCTGAATTCAACCATTTGGTAAGGGCTACATTTATGTGACCACAAGTAAGGCATGCGTCCTTTTTGCAGGGTGTACTATTCTCTTCCTATTTGTTCTATGTAAGTGAAGGAAAGGAGACCTCCCGTCTGTTAACTGTTATGTTTGTGGTACAGGTATTCATTGGTCTTTCTTGTCTTCCACATGGAAATTAATCTCTCATTTTGTATTACTTGTTTTACTTCCAGACTGAATGTGTTTATTTGCACATATCCAAGTTTGCATGAAAGTCTTATAAACATGGACTTGGTATGTACGTTCTAAAGGTAAAATAAGTTTCTATCTTGCTAGGAAGATAAACAGCAAATCTCACTTTATTGTTGTTTTATTTGGGTGTCATTCTGCAGAACATCACTAGTTGATCAGCAGTAGTAGTATAAATACCTCATTGTATCAATGCCTGTGATCCTGTGTCTGTAATAATGATAAATTTTCAACATAACAGAGTTTGTTGCTAACTTAAAGGCTGGAGACTCAGAGGGCCATATACATATGTATGTTCAAATCAAGTTTTACTGTGTTTCAATACAAAATCTTTTTTTTTCTTGGCACTTGCCAAGTCTTTCATTACAAAATCTTTTATTTTTTGCCTGAATATCATGTGGAAACTACCAAACACTTAGACCCAGTCAAAAGATAAATCTGCTCTGAGCTTACAGCTAGCTGTTCAAAAGTGAGGTCCATTTTTCAAACAATTTCTGAGCACCCATGGAATACAAAATGGGAAGAATCCAGTCTATCGTATCAATATAATGAGCAAAAGCCAGTGGAGATATTGTGGGTCACAGAGTGTGATTGTGAATCAGTTGCATGTGGACCAAGCTGCTGGATGACAGCTGTAGGTCACACTGGTATGGTACGCAGTACTGTCAAACATGCTCATGCCCAATCATATGACCTGTTTATGAGCCCCAGTAATTTTTTAGATCTTTACCTGCATTTCCATTACAGTGCAGAACCTAACTTCCACATGGATGGGTGGATCCATGCATTGACACAATTTATGGTAATAAGGCAGTCAGCTATTGGCTGCCTTCAGAGGCCATACTTGGGGTATAACATCCTTGTCTAGCCCAGCAGTCATAGTGTTGCTGGAGCACAGCAACAGACACAGGCAGACAGCATGCTGCCAGTCCGACTGTAAACACAGCCAGTCACAGCCTCATTCAGACTCCAGCCACAAGGTGGGTTCATTGTTCTCACTTTATCAGTCATGTTTCACCTGCCAGTCCACTTCATATCTCAATTTTGCAAACTTTTTTTTTATTGATAAGCCAATGAAATGTTTTCAACACTTCAAAGGATTGGCTACATGTGCAGATTCATATAAATATGTATTGACACATGTGTTCACACATATGTGAGCTCATAGGTAAATTAAAAATTTTGTTTAGAAGTCATGGGGTGCCAAACATAACTTTACAAAATCCATACCTGTTAAACAGTCAATGGTGCAAATATTTTCTGACAAAGGTTAAAGAAATTTTAAATAAATTGGTTCTTGGGGTGATAAAACTCAATGTTAAATTTTAATGTGATAAGAAATTTTGCAACTGAAACTATTGTATTGTATTTGTGTCTTTTTGTCCAAAACCACTTCCCAGTAGTCATTACCCTATTCCGTAGTCCGAACTCTTTACTCTCCATAAGCTAACCTGTCCCTGTCTAACTTATATACATAGAAGTTCTATTGTCCATATTGCACACGTTCCTCTGTAAAATTTTGACATAGGCTGTATTAGCCCAAATAAATTAAAGGGTATTCAGCGGGTAGCTACTCAACATGTTTCGGAGCCTTTTATATGAAACCAGTTATTTTGATTCATGCTCAAATCCATTTTATGTTTCACACTTTACATGCAAGGATTTTCTCAGGCATATTATCATCATTACTATGTATATTAAAACTTGGCACATACTGCAAGGCATCAGTCACAAAGGCTTGGTACAACAAAGGCACTGGGAAGTGATACAACGTACATGCAGTGTGCACCAGTAATCCCAGCTTAACGACTGGGCAAGGAAGTGTGATACAGTAGGCAGGACTGGCCCATGGGTAATCCCCAGAGCATTATTAAGTCTGTGTGTGAACACAGACTTCTTGTTTTTCCTCAAATACTTTATTCTTTAGTAATTAATTAATTAATTAATTATTATTTATTTATTTATTTACTTACTTACTTACTTACTTACTTACTTACTTACTCACGCACTTAATTATCTACTTACTTAATAACTTATTTCCGTGTGAATTTTGTGGTCAGTTTTTCACAGGGACACTACAGTTCTTAAAAGTATAAAATTTGGCATGGTGATAGTCCTAGTTGTGAAGTTGTGCATATTGTTCGGAACAGTCATGATGTTAAATATTATGCAGATTAGGGGCAATTGAAATTTTAAAAGCTCCATATCTTCCAACTTAAAACATACATAGACACAAAATTTAAAGTATTACATGCCACTCTAATGGACAGTGAAGAAAAACTGTAGCATTTTCAGTTATGCTAATAAGGAGCACTTGAAACATTTGAAAGTTGAAAATCTCCAAAAGTATTATTAATATAAGTGCCAATTTAACTTCAATTTGTAGGTTTGTGACATAGCCGCATCTAATGAATCATGAACCAAAGTTGTAGCATTTTGTTTTTGCAAACTGGGTGAATACAAAAACTGAATTGTTGAATAACTTCTAAATTCTAATAGATAGAGGCATCATTCCAACTTCAATTGATAGGTTTGTGACATAGCCCCATCCAATGAAACATGACCCAAAGTTGTAGCATTCTAATTTGTGCAGTGTGGCGATTTATACCTAAAATTTAAATCTGTAATAACTTCAGAACTATTATAGATAAAGGTACCATTCCAACTTCAGTTAGTAGGTTTGTTACATAGCCACATCCAATGAAATATAAAGTTGCAGCATTCTGGTGTATGCAAATTAAGCAAATACACAAAATTTAAATCTGGAATAACTGTTGTCAAATGTACATGAGCAGTACCATACATGTATTTAAATTTAGTTCTTCATTTTACAATTCCACGGACTATTGATCATGTTGATAAATAACTATGTATTCATGATTGACTAATTAAATGCCTAAAGTTTGTTAGATTGCTTGATTGAATGTACACATAATTTGAGCATATTCGCTTCATTGTGATACTTTCCCCCTTTGAATACTCTACAAATTCAGATGGCAATATTGTGCCCCCCAATAATACATGTAAGTAAGAGGGTGATCCATTGCAAGAATTATTACTTTTTGATCAATAATCGTCGTACCAGGTTAATATACATGTACATATTCTGTAGATTAACCACATGAGAGAGACAATAACGTAATCTTCCAAACGCATGATGCTACAAAGTATGATAATAACGATAATCGGGCACCCAACATACTCATAGTTTCAAGCCTGACTTTCAAAGGCAAAGTTGTTTCAATTGTTTGTTGGAGTATGTCTGTCTGAACTACACAGCCATACATCTGTAACATCATTATTGCATGTTTGGTCTAACATGCATATAAGTGCAAGCAGGACCCTTAACCTCATGTCACTCTGCATGAACCGGGTCTCAACTTTTCATTGGTAACTTATACGCAGCATATGCCATGCCTCCAATGTGACACAAAGCGATAGAAGTTCATGTTGGTATATCTTTCGCGTATATTTTCTTATTTAATATTCTAACCTGTACATTCATTAAATGTTAATGGATGATGATGATGATGATGATGATGATGATGATGATGATGATGGTGATGATGATGATGGATACATATGTAGATATGAATTTTCTCCTCAAAAAACAATAGGTAGCCATTTATGTGTATGTTACCATGGTTACTATATCTCTTTTTCAGTTCACGGTCAGACTTTAATAGTCTTTAGACCAGCAAGTCATGTACAAACATAATGATTCATGATGTACCAGTCTTATATATATAATGATTTATGATGAACTTATTTTTGTATATGGGTTTCTCCTTTTATATTGAAACCTTATTTTGTAATATAATTTCAGTTTGTGATGTGTCCAGTTGGAGATCCTCTCCTGATAGCGAGGTCTCTCTTGTCCCAACACAAAGTGGACAACATTATTTTTATCTTTGCACCATTTTGCTTGACCATGTGACAGCTGAAGCTGAAACACCCACATGACCTCATGTTTGTTTTTTTCCTTTTTTGTATTTTCTTTATCTTTTTTCTCTGTTTTGTATTTTTCAAAAATTGACATTTCCACCATGTATTTAACTGCATGTAAAGCTCACACTTCCACTTTCACGCCGCATCTGACTTATGTATGACTAGTGTCCACACGGAAAATACTTTTCACCAATTTATTACCAAGTCACATTACAAAGTTGTGCAAGTCACTAGTTCCATAACAAAGCTGCTCAAGCAACCAGTTCCATAGTAAGTTGCGCAGGCAAGCCTGCTGTGCCTAAGGCTGTCAGTTCGCACTCTTTTCTACATCCTCTTTGTGGTGTCACCACGTCTCAGACACTCTCCCCGCCTGTACGTGACCCCTCTATTTTATATGTCCTGAATATTCTTGATATTGTACTCATCAAATTACATCTTAACTGGAATAGATCGCAGAAGGTTGTTTTTTTAGCCAATTATTTATACTGCCCTTGAGAAGAAGTCACGAGATAACCCATCTTTGTACCATCACGCGAGGAAAGTTACCGAAAACCAAACTATCAATTTAAGCGGCCTGTATGTGAACTAGTTCAAATACGTGATGTTCCCAACGTCCAATTTTTGACATAAAAACTTTCTGCTTTAACCACTTGGATTACATTCTTACATTTTAACATTTACTTTCCATACAAAATTTCCAAAATACAAAACAAGTATTTATGCGCATTTAAAAGAACTGGGGACAGTTCCCTACATGCAGAACTAACATGTGTCAATTCAGCTGACATTTGTGGTTCTTGTCTTCTCAGCACATACATTGCTTGCTGCACCTATATCAAGGAAAGGGTCCATGTAACATTCAATTTAGTTAGTGTTTCTCACACCATCATACCATGGAGTGATATTTTAAAAATTTATAATTGTATTTCTAGTAAAACTTTGGGAAAATGTAATTGGGTAAGTCTGCTTGGACACAACATGGGTAATTGTTCGTTGCCCATGTTGTGTTTAAGTAGGCTTTGGTTACTAAATCAAATCAGTTATACTGTTCAAGTTGTCCCCCGGTCGGGCTGACCCTCCCGTGCCCCCCTCTCTGCACCCAGATGCAGTGGGGGATCCGGGGGAGGGCTCCCTCTCCCTGGGGGCAATTAAACGTACATAATCAGGACTTAAATGGCATTTAACTTTGAACTGTTTTCTTTAAATATGAGAGGTTTGGCAGATGCTTTATAACGTAGATCAGTCTTCAACTGGATCAGAAAATCTCATCAAGGTATTTGTTTCCTCCTAGAATCTCACAGTACGTTTGAAGTTGAACAGGAAATGAATGGGGAACAAACATTTACTTTTCACATGGTACAAACAATAGCAGGGGAGTGTGTATTCTAATGCCAGTTAAATTGGACTATAAAGTTCAAAAAGAAATCAGTGATTCTGAAGGTAGATACTTAATACTAGACATTTTAATTCATGAAGCGAGATTTATTTTGGTTAATGTATACGCTCCCACAAAAAATAAAGAAAAAGAACAGATTGTATTCTTAGAAAATTTATTTGAATTATTGTCAGATTATGATGGTAAAAACATTATTATTGGTGGTGATTTTAATACCGTTCTAGATCCAAACCGTGATAAAAGGGGAGCAAGTTACACATCAATGTCTAAATATGGACAAGGAATAAAGGACTTTCTGATGGAAGAGTTAGAATTGGTAGATATTTGGCGCCTCAGAAATCCTGATTCTAAGATATACACTTGGCAACAGAAAACCCCCCTTGTTGAATGTAGTAGACTTTTGGCTGATTTCTTCTTTCTTATCTTTTTATGTTCAGAATGACAAATTTAAACCTTCAATTAAAACTGATCATAGTCTTATATCACTACATCTCCAAGGCAATCTTTTTGAAACCAGAGGACCAGGGTTTTGGAAATTCAATGCAAATTTGTTAAATGATATAGAGTATGTTCAGAAAGTTAAAGATTTAATACAGGATTGTAAATTAACATATATTGATTTGGAAGACAAGGGACTATTTTGGGATTCTGTGAAGTCCGAAATTAGAGGTATGACAATTAAATATGCAAAACATAAAATCTTTCAGCAGCGTGCAGAAGAAAAAGAACTGCAACAAAAATTAGATAATATACTCTCTAAAGATACACTGCAAGAAGACGACGATATTAGGGCATCAGAAATTAAGAACAAGTTAACCGAAATAAATGATCGACAAACAAAAGGCGTGATGGTTCGTTCTCGTGCACGATGGACAGAGCTTGGTGAAAAAAACACTCAATATTTTCTAGGATTAGAGAAGAGAAATTATAAAAACAAATGTATAACTTAACTAATTAAGAATAATGTTGAAATTACAGGTAGTAAAGAGATATTATGTGAAGAAGTATTATTTTATAAGAAATTGTATTCATCCAAAGAACTGGATTGGGATCAACTTATGCAGGATAATATGGCAAAAGAATTATTAGAAAACTCAGAGATGCCTAAACTTAAAGATATAGATAAAATAATTATGGATAATATTATAAGTGACCAAGAATGTTTAAGTGCCTTGAAATTATTTAAGAATGGAAAAAGCCCTGGTTCTGATGGTTTCACCGCCGAGTTCTACAAATTTTTTGGGAGTGATATTCATGAACTGGTTGTTAATAATTTAAATTACGGATTTGAAAAACAAAAACTATCCATTGATCAATGTAGAGGAATCATTTCATTAATACCCAAAAAAGATAAATCTCGTACTGAATTAAAAAACTGGAGACCTCTTTCTTTATTGCATAATGACTATAAGATTTTAGCAAAAGTTTTACCCTTGAGACTTCAGAAATGTTTGTCATATCTCGTCCATGAAGACCAGGTTGGCTACATTAAAGGGAGATTTATTGGTGAAAATATCTGAATTCTTTCAGATTTTATACAATATTATAAGAACAATAATCTATCTGGTTTGTTGCTCCTCATTGATTTTGAAAAGGCCTTTGACACTATTGAATAGAGTTACATTGATAAAGTGCTTCATGCGTTTAATTTTGGGCCTATATTCAGACAATGGGTACAAGTACTTTATAAAGGAGCTTCAACCTGTGTAATTAATAACGGTTATTTCTCTGAATTCTTCTCCATATCACGAGGTGTAAGACAGGGTTGTCCCCTTGCACCGTTTCTGTTTGTCTTAGCAGTCGAACCTTTAGCCATTATTATTAGGTCTAACAAAAATATTCAAGGGTTAAAATTTGGTGACCAAGAGATAAAAATTAGGCAACTAGCAGATGATACAACCTGTTACATTTCTGATCAAAAGTCAGCAAATTTGTTATTCAAAGTCTTAGATAATTTTGGACTTTTTTCTGGATTGAGTTGTAATATTGAAAAAACAGTTGTTTGTTGGCTTGGGGTACAAAAGTTTGATGAAGCCTGGGATTTACCTGTGTTTTGGAGTGAGGGCGAATTTTCTACCCTGGGTATCACTTTTCATAAAGATGCAAATCAAATGAGTCAGCTTAATTACACTACAAAATTGCAGTCATTTCCAGAAATTTTGAAAGTCTGGAAAGTAAGAAAACTATCACTTATTGGAAAAAATATAGTTTTAAAAAGTCTCGCCATCTCCAAGCTTCTGTACCCTATATCTACAATGCATACTGATGTAAATTTAGTCAGAATTGTGCAATCTTATATTTACCAGTTTCTTTGGGATGATTCAACTCATAAGGTTAAAAGTGCAGTTATGCATCACAGAATTGTAAATGGAGGCCTTAAAATTATACACTTTAGTACACAATTCACTGCTTTGCAGCTTAATTGGGTAAATTGTATTTTCAATAATAATGATGCAAAGTGGATAAAGGTATTCCAGTCTTTTATTCCTGACATAGATATTAAATATTTGTTTTTGAGTAGATGTCATTTTGATGTATCAGTTTAATTTGCCTTTATTTTATCATGATCTAATCTCAGCATGGAAACAATTTCGAAACTTTTTTCACCCTAATTCTGCCAGGGACATATGTTTTGAATGTTTATTGTTTAATCCTTTTATTACAGTAGACAGGAATACAATATTTTACAAACATTGGTATAGTAAGGGTATTAGGTTCATTGGAGATTTACTGGATAATGATGGAGAATTTTTGAATACTGAAATTTTGCAAATTATGTTCGACATTCAAATAAATTTTTTAAGTGTATTATTCACTGATATCTGCTATTCCTAGAGAATGGGAACAAAAGAATTTGAAAAGAAAAAACGGGAAAAGACATTTGGTCTCTCTTTTAAATGTACTATGGAAAGTAAATTGCAATCATTTCAGTTTTCAATTTTACATAGATTTGTTGTTCATAATTCTCGACTTCATAAAATGGGCCTTGTAGACTCTGAGTTATGTAACTCGTGTGCAGAAAAAGACAGTATTATACATAGATATTGGGAGTGCAGATATGTCAATGTATTTTGGTCATATTTTGAGGATTGGTACAACAAATATAGTCCAAAGGAAACCATAACTTTATCACTTACATATGTTTTTTTGGGCTTTTATCAGAAACCATCATGGTATACTTCAAATTATTGTCTGCTGGTTGCAAAATATTACATCCACAAAGAATTATGTAAAAAAAGAACAAATTTTATTTGCTGGTTTTTTTAATTATTTGAAATGCAAAATAACAGTGGAACAACACATTTTAAATTCCCAAGGTAAACATCATTTATTTGAAAAAAGATGGTCAAAAATTGTATCAGGATTCCTATAATCTTGTACATTGATATTGATGCGACTGACAATTGTATGCATGGACCTATATATGTGTGAGATGTTCAATAAAAAAATATTGAAAAAAAAAAAATCTGGAATAACTTCAAAACTATTACAGACAGAGGTGCCATTTCCACTTCATAGGTTTGTGACATCGCTGCATCAAATTGTAAAGTTTTAGTTATAACACAAGAATTGGGTGTCCGTTTGGAGGTTTTATTTGAATATATATGAAGACAAAAAGAAGACCCTAGAAAAATACAAAGATTAATACTAAGTACATACACTTTATATAGCATAACCATAATCGAACATGGTTCAATAAGTTCATAGACAGTGCAATACATAACAATAATTAAACATGGTTCAATGATAATTCCATAGACAACACAATACATAACCATAATTAAACATGATTCAATGATAATTACATAGACAACACAATACATAACCATAATTAAACATGGCTAAAATCTGGATGACACTTGCGATGGGAAGGCTTAGCTCTATGCATTATCCATGCTACTACACTGTAGCAGTACCTCGTCACTTGATGTACCAGTATGTTACAACTTAACAACTCAACACTGTTGTAATACAGGTTGGCATATAGCCAATAATATCCACTGAGACTTCTGTATTACAATATAGCAAACTGCTATCAAAATTGTAAGTTACAACAGATTCCCATCAATCTTTACAGTCAAAAGACTTCAGCTTAAAACCTATCATCCTATATGCAAGGTTCATATATCAATGAACAGTTCCTCACCGTGATTATGCACAAAGTCTATTATGACGTCAATGACCAAAGTCCCATCTAATTTAGTGAAATAAAATGTTACAAGTGATATAAATAGTCTGTTTTTCTCTCTTAAATGGACAGTAGGGGATAAATACAAAATAACCCACATCGTTAATCTGTATAAACCAAATGCCCCACATTGTTTGCATGCCTGTGCGCCAGATCACCAACGCGCTTCGCGCTTGAGTGATCAGGCACACAGGCAGGCATACAACTCGGGGATTCTGTTTGACAGAGTAACGACTCAGGTAATTTTGTCTATAAATCTATTATGACGTCAGTGACATCATTCTTGACCACCGGCTGGCCATATAAAATACTCTAAATGCATTGAAATCATTTCCTGATATACTTAGGTTTACAACACATTCCCTTTACTTGCACTATAAGGACAGCTACATACACATATATGAGACCATTTGTCACATTCAGTCATGAATATATACTTTTCATGTCATCAACTCTACGTAACTTTCAAAATTCTGCAAGAAATTATGTCTCCCCATGCAACGGGGGGGGGGGGACATATTGTTTTTGTGTTCGTTTCGTCCGCTTCTTCTTGTTCTTCTTGTTCTTGTTGATTTCTTCTTCTTCTTCTTCTTCTTCTTCTTCTTCTTCTTCTTCAACACATTGTTTCTTGCTTTGCGGACGCGATAACTCAAGAAAAATTTGAATTGGCAAGTTGAAAATTTTTGTGAAGATGTTCCTATATAAAACCTTGCTTAGGATTGCAGATGGGTGACCTTGACATATTTTTCAAGGTCACATGGGCATGTTATGTAAAATTGACCCAGACGCAATAACTCTGCAAGGATTTGACTTAAGAGGTTGAAATTTTGCATGATTATGTACCATAATATAAAATAGGTTGCGATTGTAGATGGGTGACCTTGACCTATTTTCAAGGTCACATGGCCACTTTTTAAAAAATCATTGCAGATGCACTCGAGAAAGACTGGACTTACAGAGGTTGACATTTTGTGTGATTATGTTCCTATGTAAGACTTTTGTAAGACCTTGCTTGTAACTGCAGATGTATGACCTTGACCTATTTGTCAAGGTCAAGTGGGCATTTTGTCTAAAATCAATTTGGATGTGATAATTCAAGGAAGATTTGACTTGGGAAGTTGAAATTTAATGTGAAGATGTTTTTCCATATGATCTTACATGGGATTGCAGATGGTTGGCCTTGATCTATTTTTCAAGGTCACATGGGCATGTCATCTTAAACTGACAGGGATGCAACAACTCTGCAAAGATTTGGCTCAGGGTGCTGAAATTTTGCATGTTTATGTACCATAGTACCCACTACGTTAAGATTGTAGATGGGTGACCTTGACCTATTTTCAAGGTCACATGGCGACTTTTTAAAAATGATTGCAGATGCACTGGAGAAAGATTTGTCTTAAAGAGGTTGACATTTTGTGTGATTATGTTTCTATGTAAGACTTTTGTAAGACCTTGCTTGTAACTGCAGATGTATGACGTTGACCTATTTTCAAGGTCACGTGGGCATTTTGTCAAAAATCAACATTTTGAATTATGTCAATAAAGAATGTACTTTCACCATATCTGTAGATCATTGGAATCGGTATGCCTATTTATAAAAGTAAGGGTGACAATAGTAAGGGTGCACGGGGAGACATTTGATTTTTCTGTAGGAAAATCAGCCTGTTCTAGTTTTGATTCTAGGCCATTTGACGTGGTATCCAAATGGTTAAATTTGTTACCATAGCCATCATATGTATACTTAATGGTTAATTAGGTTTATAAATTGTAGATATCTGAAATTCATATATGCATTCATATGCTGTACAAGGCCCAATGCAATGAGTGTCATTGCATTTATACTGTGTGTCCCTGATATCACTGTAACATGGCACCATGAAAGTACAAAAATAATCTCATGACTTACGAAAGTATTCTCATGACTGAGTTGAATAATGTAAATGTATACATAACTGTGATTACAAGAAATGGTCCCTAATATTTTAACACTCAACATACAACTTAAATACTTTTACAGTGGGCAGATTGTTGATAATTAACAATCTTTAATGACCAGGTAGTACATATTACCAGAATCAATGTAATTTCCTTGAAAACACTGTACTAGCTTCCAGTGAACACTCCCATACATTAATGCTTCACTTGATAGTTTACAGCGATAGTAGAATCATTCAAGGGTATCTTCACATATATTTAATATAAAATGCTCACTATTGTGGCCCAAATGGTTTGTTTGCTTGAACCCTTATCATACAAACAAATGTAGTGTGCTTCATGGCCATCGCCACAAGGAAAAACAAGCCCCTTTGCATCATTTATCTATAACTACAGTACAAAATATGGCTAAATACTGGATATATATAAACTTGTATTTAAGTATATGAACACAAATTTCTGTACCTTTATAATAGCACCGACATTTATATTCTGTTTAAAGAATGACGACAATTAATGGTAGTCACTTCAGGGCTTATTATAGTATCCTAGAATTAGGAAAGTTACCTTTGGCAAAGCTATGTCAACCTTTTTCCCAAAGAAAATTTGTTCCTTTGTTTGAACAGCATGGTATCCCCATGAGACTCACTGTAAGACAGAGAGCCTCAAATAGCTAAGCAAATTTTGAAAGAAATAATGGAGACACTTCCTTAAAAAGTTACAGGTGGTAACAGTGTTACCTCACAAACACTTTAACATGTAAATAAGAAATTAACAAAAATTTTTCCTACCTCTTTTGAACTCCTTTCTTCTCCTAGTGCCAAATAACATGCAGCCAGGTGCTGCTTCCTGTTGCACCTCAGACAGGAATACCTTCTGAACAGGATGCAAGGGAATGCATCTCCCACCCGCACATTCCAAAATTTAATGTATACATTTCACTACAGAGGGCAGCACCATACACAAACACATTGTGTTTACTGTAAGAGACTGAATGTCTCCCTCTTACACACTGCCTTACTTTATGGTTGCTGACCGAGTAACCAACATTTTTCATTATATAGGCACCAGTGATTCTTCCCTGACAAGATCAGAATAAAACTTTCCTAGATGGCTGTGTGACTACATAAAATGATCAGTGATTGTGTGTATTCCACCTTTCCATGGTGAACCAATTTCTAGGTTAAGGAGCCAAAGTATATATATATAATGAGCACATGTACTTGTAGACTCAGATTTTCCTGAATTTTAACAGTTTTACCTATTTCTGACCCATCATAAGTTGTACCATTAGGAGTTGCACCTGACATATATTTACCAGAACTGCTGGGTCAACATGGGGATATGTAGTTTGAGCAACCACTACGTTCTTCAGGTTCAGGACTGTTTCAACATGTTCTGTATGAACCTAAGACCAACTCCAGGTCCTCCAAATCATTGCAGTCAACAGCATTCCTCAGTGTAGGGCTATCTAATGATGCAGTGGCCTAAGGCTCAGCCCTCGGTGGCTCTTCGTTAACCAGGACTCGATATTCCAGAAGCTCTTTACGATGCACTGTCCTTGTGGGCTCATTTCCATCAAGAGGTTCCATGATGTAGATCTTACCATTAGGATCAGGCCTTCCTACTACTTCATAAGGCTCAGAAGCCCAAACATCCTGAATCTTGTTACGCCTGTAAAAACCTCTATTTTGCATGAACACACTTGTGCCAATAGGCACACCAGCCTCATTGACAGATACATTCATGTACCTCTTCCGCCGCAGAGCCTTTTTCTCCAGAGTTTGTTTGGCATCCTTGAAGGCCAATTGCAAATTCTGAGTGTGGTGGCTAACCCACTCATCAACACTAATGTCGTATCTCAGCTCTATTTACCCACTCATTTTCATCTGCACCCAACACATCATCCAACAGTAGTTTTGGCTCCCTGCCAAAGAAAAGATAGTAGGGTGAGTAATCCATGGAGGAGTGTGGTGTGCAATTGTGTGAGTACACAAGCTCTGGTAGGTGCTCAGGCCAGTGGCATTTCTTTTCTGGAGGCAAAGTACGGAGTCGTTCATGAAGGGTTCAGTTGAACCTTTCACACTGGGCATTTCCTTCTGGATGGTTGAGAGACGTTCTACATTTTGAAATTCCATACATACTGCACAGTTTTTGCACCACTGAACTCTCAAAGTTTCTACCTTGGTCACTGTGTAGCCTGTATGGAACTCCAAAATGGACAAACCAGTCATGGACTAACACTGGGGCCACTGTTCTGGCCTTTTGGTCTGTGGTTGGGATAGCGTGTGTGAATTTTGTGAATACGTCAGTCAACACAAGCACATTCTCTAGCCCACTGCTGCTTTTCTCCAGCAAGGTAAAGTCCATGGTCAGGACTTCCAGGGGTTTTCTTGTTAGAAAGGATCCCATTGTTGGCTTGACATTTTTTCCTGCCTTGGCAAGCATACAGCATTGACAGTCTCTACAATAGTTTTCAATATGTGCTGCCATGTTGGGCCAGTAACATCGAGTTTTGGCCAAGGAGAGTGTCTTCCTAGCACTTTGGTGACTGGTGCACTGCCTTGAGCACCTATTCCCAAAGACACTGTGGTACCAAGAGCTGTTTGACTGTCTGACCTCCCTCTTGAATAGTGCAATACAGGTCACAATCCTCTGTCTTGTCCAACTTATTCCAATCCCTACAGAGTCGGCGGGTATTCTTGGATGGCTGTTGCATTTCCACTCTTGAGGGGAACTTTCTTGAGGTCATGAACTTCATCACTGGCCCAAAGTGCTGGTCTAATGATTGGAGTCTTTGTAGTTCTGTTTTTTAGTATTGATGGGAATGTAGACATGGAGCATGGGAACAATTTGGAAGACCAGGTCTGGACTTCTTCTGACCATGCCTCTGTGATGTTTTCCTCCACCTTTTCCTGTAGTTCTCTAAATAACTGCATCCCTAAACATTCTTGCCTACCGACCAACATTCGAGCACAATGCCTTCAAACCTAACAGATTTTGGCTCCTCACCATGCTCCTCTTTCCTACCTAAGGAATCAGCATTTCTGTTACATCTTGCACTTTTGTACTCAAAGGTGAAGTCAAATTGGGCCAGCTGTGCCACCCATCTCATCCCTCTGGTCCCTAGCTTTGCAGTGGTCCGAATGTAGGTCAAGGGATTATTGCCAGTGTACACTAAGAATTTGGAACCAATCAAATTATCCCTGAATTTCTCTGTTATGGCCAATTTTAATCCTGGCAACTCCAATTTCATGCTGCTGTAGTTCTGCATATTCTGCGCATTTGTTCTGAGTCCTCTATTTGCATATGCAATAACAACAGGTCCATTGGCCTGTTTCTGGGACAAAACCACCCCTAAACCCTGGAAAGAAGAGTCTACTTCTAAAATGAAGGGCTTAGTAAAATCTGGGTAGCCAAGAATTGGAGCATTAGTAAGTCTTTGCTTCAGCTCCTCAAATGGAGCTGACATGACTTATCCCATGATTCTGGAAGATTTTGGTTTTCTGGAGCTAGGGATTTGGTTGCCTTTCTCCTGGCTTTCTTCCCTGGATTAAAATTGCCAGTCAGGGAGAACAGTGGAGCTGCAATTTTGGGAAAACTGGGAATGAAGCACCAATAGTACCCTGCAAAGCCCAAGAGCCCTCCTAAGGCCGTCGCTGGCTTTGGCAAAAGCCACTCTTGTCTTCTCTGAATCTGGTTTAATGCCCTGCTCATTTATAGTATGACCCAGATAACGTACCTTCGTCACAAATACGTGACACTTTTCTGGCTTCACTTTCAAGTTATTGGCTTCCAGGCGACCAAGTACCGACTCAAATCATTCCAGTGTTTCAGCAAATGTGGAGCCATACAAACATATATCATCAAGATAGATCAGCAATGCCTGGAAGTTTTGGTCACCAAAAAATTTGTTTGTCATGAAGGTCCTGGGTGCCCCACACAGCCCCAAAAGCATTTTGGTGTATTCATAGAGGCCGCCCATCCCTGCATGGAATGCTGCCTTTTCCATGTCCTCTGGGGCCATTGGAATTTGATGATACCCGTGGGCCAAGTTGAGGCTGCGGAAGATCCTTGCACCATAAGTGGCTTCCAAAGCCTCTTCAATCCTAGGCAAAGGATAGGCGTCTTTATATGTTTTTGCATTTACAGCTCGATAGTCAACACACATTCCCAGTCTCCCACCCTTTTTTTTCACAATCACTACAGGAGAGGCAAAGGACTGGTAGACTCTCTGATAATGCCTGTCCTCAGTGATTGTTGAAGATACTCTTGTACTTCTGGCCACTGGTGTGGAGGCACTCACCGATGAGGGACTTTGACCAGAGCAGGGTCTGTCAATGGGATTTGATGGTCAATTTGATGGCATCAAAAATCATCATCAGACATGCTGAAAGTACTTTGATATTTCTGGATTATTTTCTTCGGCTGTTGCCTTTGAACTGCCTCCACGTCATCCCCAAGGTTTAACTTGTCCATCAGCTGTCTGAGGACAGTCTTTTGCGGGGTATCCTTTGCAACAGCCTCCTCAATCCTAACGGTCCCATCATGGATCTCCGATACTGCCACTTCTGCTGGAAGATTTACCTGGGAAAGAACCTTTATTGGTGACCTGGATAGCAGGTCGCAATCTTCTTTTCTGAAATTTGCTACTTGGATGGTAATTCTGCCATCATGTTTAACTTGGACAATTGCTCTACCCATTGCAAACCTTCATGGCCCTGTAAATGCCAGAGATTGTTCTAGAATGATACTGTACAAACTATCCTTGGATGCAGGCTTGGTAGTAGCTTATCATCTTAGGCATCCTGGCTGGGACCAAGACTGGTTTCCTTCCTGCCATCCGTACAAAATGAGTCTTAGATTTTTGTACAGCTGTGCGCTTATACAGTGCCAATATAGGCCCAAAGGTTGAACCTTCAGAAACCTTTGTATCCTTACCCAGAATGGTCTTAATGTTCCTGAAAACATTTGATCCCACAACTCCGGGTACTATCTTTCTTTCTCTCATTTCCCCCATGGCTGGGTCCTGGACAATTAGAAAGCCCATGTTCCCAAACTTCCTGTTGGCCATGTGCAGTGGGAGCTCAGTATATCCCACATATGGGATTTCCAGGCCATGACCTCCAGTGATCCTAATGTAATTGGACACATCCAACAGATCCCTCACCTGAGCAAAGTATTCTCTGAAGAAGGATTCTATCAGTGTCAATACTTGGGCACCAGTATCCAGAAGGCACTGAACACTTTCTGTTCCCAATTTCACTGTGACTTCTAGACACTTCCCACAGCCCTTTGTAAAACTGAGTCAACTTCCATAGATTGCAGGCCTGTCACGTGGCTATCTGTGACAGGCATGGCTAGGATCTTAGTTCTGCTTGGAGCCCAGGTACTATCCAGTCGCTCAATATGGTCAAAAAGGCTGACCAATGCCAATGAACAGGCAACCATATCCTCATGATAGCCCTGTTGGTAGCCATAAAACTTCTGTTGCAGCTTGGGTATCATGTTTCCATCACCAAACACCTTCAGGAGTGTGGAAAGGATTACTTCTGGGTGTAATTTGACCTCATCACCCCTGCCCTCTATTTCCTGTCGAGCCCTACCAGCCAGGTGCTCACAGATAAAAGTAGCCTCTGCTGGTTTATCCATGCTCCTTGTGGCCAGGTGACTCCGGATATCAGCCACCCAATCTTCCACAGTAGGATCAGAGGAGGCCTGCAGGTGATCTTTGATACAATCTATTTTCCATACATTGATCAGTGCTGGATGACTGGTATTTGTCGCTGCCGTCTTGCTGTCTGCCTTCAAGCCATCACACTCTGCCTGTAGTTCAGCAAACCTGGCCATAACAGCACCCATTTGTTCTTTTGTGACTGACATGACGATCCACTGCACTACACTCAAATGCACCTACTTACCTGATATTGAATATACACAAAAGAAAAAGAAATGTTAAAATCTAAGAACTTGTTGCTTTATACCTGCAGAGTCATTCTTACTTCACTGGTGCAAAGGGGACTGACTACCCACACTCACCTCTCTGGGCTCTAATAATTGATACAACTAAATGCATCAAGTTACCTATTTTCACTTGCAACCCCGACATCCTGTCCACAATAAGTACAATATGTCCAATTAACACCATAAATACACCACCAAAACAGGCAAAGTTGTCAAATTCTTTCCCCATCCATCATGAATACCCTTTCATGTACATATAAAAAATTGATTCATACCATATGCAAATAGCGCATATATTATGATGTGTGCAACAATTACATAAAGGCTTTGTTCTCCTTATGTTTGCATATAACCATAATAGCAATGAACAACTTCCATTTCTGCATTCACATTGATAATGTCATGTGGTGAGAAAAAAACAATAAGCACAACACAATTTTCACTGCTGCATGACCACCTTCATGATGAACAATTATGCATACATGGTACAGAGAATATCAGTATCTGTTAACTGATCTGCACTGGCCAGTATGGTACCATCTCATCTGGCTCTCCATTGGTGGTCTTTCTTCTTTTTGTTCCCTCTACCCTGCTTGCAGCGCCAAAAAAATGAAACATGCAGCAAAGTTGTAGCACTTTAATTTGTGCAAATAAGGCAAATACAACCAATTTAAACCTGGAATAACTTCAAAAGTATTACAAATAGAGGTGCCATTCCAACTTCAATTGATGTGTTTGTGATATAGCCACATCCAATAAAACATGAAGCAAAGTTATATAATTTTAATTTATGCAAATAGGGCAAATACACAAAATTTAAAACTGGAATAACTTCATAACTATAACAGACTGAGGTGTGATTCAAATTTGAATTCATAGATTTGTGGGATAGCTGCATCCAGTGAACTATGGATCAAAGTTGTACAGCTTGATTTATGCAAATTAGGCAAATGCCAAAAATTTAAATCTTGAATAGCTTCATAACTGTACTAGATTGAGGTGCCTTTCCAACTTCAATTTATAGGTTTTTGACAAAGCCTCATTGAAAAGTTATTGTTGCAGGAGTTAATTACTGAACAGGCAATCTTGAAAAGTTTTCTAGCCACACAGACTTAAATTTGCCGACACACAAATCAAATTGAGCTAGTTCAGTCTGCTTTAACTGGTTCAGTTTCAAATTGCTCTGAGAAATTGCATTTAAGTCACAGAATGTCTAAGTTTCCAGAGACAAGAAAAAGGTACAGGTCAACAGGTCTCTCATCACCCCAGGTCAACAGGTCTCTCATCATCCCAGGTCAACAGGTCTCTCATCACCCGAGATCAACAGGTCTCTCATTACCCCAGGTCAATAGGTCCCTCATTACCCCAGGTCAACAGGACTGTCATCACCCCAGGTCAACAGGTCTGTCATCACCCCAGGTCAACAACTATCCTCATCACACTGTTGTGGTTTCCAAATGCACCACAGAAAGCTGTTGACTGAGTCTGCAACAGAGGAAAGCTGTTGATTATATCTTCAACAAATATAAGCTATTCCCTATATCTTCAACAGAAAAAAGCTTTTGATTATGTCTGCAACAGAGTTACGCTGTTAATTGAATCTGCAACAGAAGAAAGCTGTTGATTACATCTCCAACCAAGGAAAGCTGTTGATTACATCTCCAACAGAGAAAAGTTGTTGATAACATCTCCAACAGAGAAAAGCTATTGATTACATCTCCAACCGAGGAAAGCTGTTGATTACATCTCTAACCGAGGAAAGCTGTTGATTACATCTCCGACCAAAGAAAGATGTTGATTACATCTCCAACCGAGGAAAGCTGTTGACTGAGTACCAAGTTTCTACCCCAGCACTGAAAGGGTTAATGTTGAAAGGGTTTATTAAAAAAAATACAGTTTAGGGATGGGATTTCGGATCAAACTTTGAACATTCCCCTATAATCATGAAAATGCCAGGATTTTGCCATCATTGCGCACGTGTGATTTTGCTGTCCTGAAGTCTATGTTGTGAATTTTTATGTTGCAGTACTTTGGTAAAAAGGAGGCAAAAACGCGTGTATATATATATATATATATATATATATATATATATATATATATATATATATATATATGTATATATATATATATATATATACATGTATACAAAAAGAAACTGGCGTAACCTCATTAGGCCTATACGTGCACAATTGCAACAAAAAAGTTGCACATCAGAGTAAAGCCGTAGGCCTAGGCCTACACTTTATTCCACCATGCGGAACAGATGTGCAGAGCACTTGTGCCCATATATGGAGGTTTTGCCAAAGAAATATTGCATAGGCTGTAAAAAGGCAAGGGACATGCATGCATGTAGTAAAATCTGTTCTTCATGCAGTAAAGCTGTCTGTTTGAAATTAAATTGCACTGCACTCACAAGAGGAGCCGCAGCGAGCCATGCTTGGGTGAATGATGTCGTGATGTGTTTCCTTTGGCAGCCAAGTGTCTTACTAGGTATCATGTTAATACATTGATCTGTCAATTGTATAATATTTGTGTTTAGTAAGAAGTATCAATTGGTTTTGCACAGGACCAGGGAAAACTCTTGACTGTTTGGAATTTGATCACCCCAGGCCATAAAATTAACTTTGCTAGATGAGGAGATTGTATAATTAGATGACAAAAGTGGATCTGGCACAAGGTTTCCATGCTCTTCAGTACGGTGTTACAGTGATCTGTATCTAAAAAGGGCAAATTCAAAAGTTGTCCTGCAAATATGGTCTCATTTTATGAGAGTTAGCCTGCAATAACATTGAGAAGAGAGCAATAGTAATTGCAAATTATGGTCTCAGAAGCCATGTGTTCTCTCATTCAATTGTTCTTTTTAAGACTCACCACGTCTAGATTTGATTGGCCTCTTCAGTGTTAAGCTTGAAAGCTGTTGACCAGGACCTTCAGGTGGGTCAGGGCTGTTTTGTTTGTTAGTCCAGCTGATCTTATAGGATGGTCAGTTGTCCATCTGTTGTCATTCATCCACATTCCACAAGTTTGACGCTTGGTTCCTAAACCATGGCCAGATCTTTTGATGCTTGGTGGGGATCAACCCTGTGTAGGTCTATGCCAAATTTGTTCAAATAGTCAGCCTTCAATTATTTTTGGATTTTTTGTTCCTGTTTGGACAAATCTTTAAACATCTCCAAAACTGCTGGGCAAACTGTTTCAAAATTGTATAGGGACACTTCTGGGGACCCCTGGACCATAATTATTTCACCAAGTGGTGTTGGGTTTTTTTTTTTTTTGTTTTGTTTTTTTTTTTGAAGAGTTTTTGTGTGTTTGCTTTTTTTTTTAGCTCTGCTGACTTGTCAGTCAGGAGAGCTTATAGAATCCATTTGCATCCGTCGTCCGTCCGTCCTTCCTTCCTTCCGTCTGTCCGTCTGTCGTTAGACTTTTTATATTTTCGTCTTCTTCTCAAAAACTGCTACATAGAATGTTTTGATTTTGCACATGGATGATTCCCAGGTAGACCTCTACCAAGTTTGCGAAGGAAATGATGATGCAGTAATTTTTCTATTTTTTATGAATTTTTCAATTTATTTTTTTGAAAAAAAATTAAATTTCTTCATCTTAAGAACTACGAAGCCAATTGCTTTGATATTACACATAGGGTCATCTGGGATCAACTAGTTCTTATTTTGGCCACCAGTTGGCGCTGTGATTTTTCCCTATTTTTTTTTTAATTATTGCCTGTTAAGGCTATTTTCGACTTCTTCTCCAGAACGGCAGAACAGAATTGCTTAAAATTTTATCAGAATATAGTTGAAAATTAGGCAATGAAAGTTCGCGAAAATAATATGGATATGTTAATTTTAGGCAAAGTTATGGGATATCAAACTTCGCAACTGTAAGGAAGAGCTGCAGTTGTATATATATATATATATATATATATATATATATATATATATATATATATATATGTGGATGGCAATACAGGTCATATATTACACTATTGTATTTACCCTTTTGACTTCTTCTCAAAAACCGCTGTATGGAATGTTTTAATTTTGCACATGGATGTTGCCCAGGTGAACTTCTACCAAGTTTGCGAAGGAGATGATGATGCAATAATTTTTTTATTTTTAATGAATTTTTTAATCTATTTTTTGAAAAAAAAATTCTTCATCTCAAGAACTACCTTGCCAATTGCTTTGATATTGTACATAGGGTCACCTGGGGTCAACTAGTTCTCATTTTGGCCACCAGGTGGCGCTTCGATTCTTTCCTATTTTTTTTATGAATTTTTGTGTGTTAAGGCTATTTTTGACTTCTCCTCCAGAACAGCATAATAGACTGGCTTAAAATTTTATCAAAATATAGTTGGATATTAGACAATGAAAGTTTGCGAAAATAATGTGGATATGTTAATTTTTGACAAAGTTATGCGATATCAGACTTTGTGACTGTAAGTGAGTGCTGCCACTGTACATCGGCAGCCACTGAAACAGCAAGGTATGTCAATTGATAATACATGTACTGCCATGGACAAGTCAGGTCGCCCTGTTCAATTTTGTTTCCTGAATAAAGTCAACTTTGACCTTTTCTACACTGTCAATTTGTATCTTTGATAAATGCTGAATCAAATGTACATATCACATGAAGGGATTTGCTATCCGAAACAGACAATTAAGCAAGCAGCTACATATATCTAGTTTGCATTACAATGTTATGTAACATATATATATATTTGTTCTTTGTTAAAATGTCTATATATCTGTGCTATTTTGTTTGCTATTTTCAAAGTATAAGGATAAATGTTCCCTAAACTGAAATATGTGTGTGGAAGTTAAAAATTTTCTACAACATGAACATAAAAGCACAAGGTGTGCAAACCTCTTTCAGACATGTATATAGCTGTACAAATCTAGACTGCAGTCCATGTGTTCCAATACTGTAAAAGCAGATCCCAGTTAGCAGAGCACAGGATCGTCATGATCCTCTTGTTTGACACCCCAAACTATCACTCAGATTGATCTGAAACTTGGTGAAAATGTAGGTTGTGGAAGGGTCAAGCAAAGTTGTTCACCAGGTAGTGTTGCTGTTGACTCAGCTGACTGACTAGTCAGCTGAGTTTATAAGATGGTCAGTCATCTGTCATATGTCCATTGTGTCCTTTTTTCGGTCTACATTTGACGCTCTTGACTTCTCCAAAATTGTGGAACAGATTCACTTGAAACTTGACTAGGTTGTATCTTGGATGGGTCTCTGCCAAAATTGTTCAAAGACCATGATTCACTGATTTTAACTCAGCTTATTTCTCAGTCAGCTGAGGTTATGTGGTGGTGAAGCATATGTTGTCCGTCCATTATTCATTGTTCGCTCATCCTATTTCATCACTTGGGTGTAGAGGTGACTGTAGTCATTAACCTTAAACACTCACTTCACGATCATTGTTAAAAGATAAGTGTAACATACTAGAAACGTCCACTGTCAGTCAGCATCCACATTTCACATTTTTTCCTTCTTCTCCAAAAGCACCAAACGCACCTGTCAGATTTACCTCAAACTTGATGGGAATGTACATTGGATGGATCTCTGCCAAGTTTTTCAAATGGTCACAGTCCAGTGATTTTTGGAATTTTTATTTGAATTTTTTGTTCTTTTGGGGGGGCAAATCTTTAAAATATCTTCTGCAAAACTGTCCGGCCAATTGCTTCGAAATTCCTTTGGGAGACTTCTGGGGACTTTGAAAGCTTGTTCAATATGTGGTGCTGTGATTTTTAAAGTATTTTTATGTTAAGAAAAAGTGTGTTTTTGCTATTTTCGACTTCTCCAAAACCGTCACTTAGATTCTGTTGAAATTCGGTGTAGAAGAGCCAAACAAAGGTTTCACAAGTGGCATTGCTATGATTCCTTCATTTTTAATAAATTTGTCAATTTTTGTACTTATCGGTTAATGCATACAGTCCTATTAATTTCTATGTAAGTGAATAGGGATTGCAGTGGTAATGCACATTTTCGACTTCTCCAAAACCATTGTGTAGATTCACTTCAAACTTGGTAGGGGTATACCTTCGGTGCGTCTCTACCAAGTTTGTTCAAATGGTCATGTCCAGTGGTTTTGGGGCTTTTTAACCATTTTTAGCTCAGCTGACTTGTCTGTCAGCTGAGCTTACAGAATTGTCCATCGTCTGTACATCCTCTGCCCGTATGTCTGTCGTCCATCCATCCACAATTCACATTTGCGATTTCTTCTTCAAAACCATCAATTGTGACTTCTTCAAAACTGACAGCCAGATTTACTTTAAACTTGGTGGGGATGTACCTTGAATGGGTCTTAACCAAGTTTGTACAAATGGTCACGTTCCAGTGATTTTTACCCCTCAGCCCATTAAGGCTGGAGGGGTATTATCGTCACTCACCTACGCATCGTCCATGCGTTCATAACGCCAGATCTCCAAAAATACTCACTTCACAGTGACCAAATTTTTATCACAGGGGGCCATTGAAGTGTTTCAGGTGCCTATTGGAAAGTAGGTCAATAGGTCACATTTAGGTCACAGCACTACATTGAAGAAAAAACAGCGTTAACACAATACTTTAAAAATTATTGAATGTCGTTTCATCAATTATTTATGATAGTTGGTCCTAAGAATGCCTCAGCCATCTATCGAAAACTAAGTCGCTAGGTCACAATGCTGCGTTGAAGAAAAATGGCTGTACCATGATACAGTCAGGCCGCCTTTAACCGTCACTTGATAATTCGGCACCCTTGAAATTCGGCAACGATGAGCTTCGAACGGATTTCCCCCATTGATTTACGACATCATAATCCGGCACCCTTGAATTTCGTCAACGGCATGTTAATTGCAGAACAAAAGAGCGTTTTTCAATGTAATTTGCCTCTTTAATCCGTCACTTGATATTCAATGGAGCATATACCTTGCAATAACATACCTGATTGTGCCGTACCGCAAAATCAACAATCACCTGACGTGTTCCAAACAAGTTCCGAGTTGATTAGACGTTGTATTGTTCCCGCCTTAAATGGCTAAAGTTCATTGCAATGGCCGGAATCCAATGAGTGATTTTGTGGTGACGACGTAGGAAAAGATTGGCGCATCGAAGAACAGTTAAAAGGTTTGAAAAGTGAGCGCAGTAAACAAAAAAAGATTTCGGATTTCTTTGCGCCAAAATTAGCTATTAAAGGCAAAATATGTCCAAATACATGTGTGAGATTTACATTGGGGTTGGCACATTTATGCCCACTCGCTCCATTAATTTTGAACGTAACATTAATTGTACATATGGATATGGATATAAATACACTGAATGAATTTTTTTCCTTTTTTCCTATAATTTGCACGTTTCGTTATTACAATTTCATATGATTGGTAATACGTGTATGTGATTATGTTTTTATTTACTCATTATTAGGTGCAAATTTGGTCTCTTATTCTCTAGACATCCTAGTGAATTATACTGTGATTTGTTAATCTGGCAGCCTTGTTAATCCGGCAAAATGGCCAAAAACAGATGGTGCCAGATAAACGCGGCCTGACTGTATCTCCAAATATTAAATTACTTATTGTAGCTGCACCAGTTATTTATGACAGTTGGTCCTCAGGATGCCTAAGACACGTTATGAAAACTAGGTCACTGGGTCACATATTTAGGTCACAGTGCTGCATTGAAGAAAAATGGCCATGCCATAATATCTCTGCTCATTGCATTTGCACCAAAGCTTTGTCATTAGGTCAAACAAAAGTAACCTCCTGGTCTCACATGCAGGTACATGGTCTTCACCTTATTTCCCAATCCCAGGTATCAACCTTGGCCGAGGGGTTTTCGGTCTCTGATCGGCTTCTAGTTTGTTATGAATTTTTTTGTTCTTTTTTGTGGCAAATCTTAGAAAAAGCTTCTCTGAGATTGCTCACCCAATTGCTTTGATATTACATAGGAACACTCCAGGGACTCCTAGTTCCAAATTTTTTTCACCAGGTATTGCTGTTTTTCTATTTTTAATGATTTTTTGTGTGTTTTTAATATTTTTGACTTCTTCAGAAGTATCACTCACATTAAGCTGAAACTTGGTGGATATGTTCCTTGTGAAAGGTCAGACAAAACGTTTTACAAGGTGGCACTGCTGTGGATTCCTGATTTTTAATGACTCATTTTGAATTTGGGAACTTGTCAGTAAATGCATCTTTCCCATTGATTACTATTTTAGTCAATAGGCAGTCTTATGCTCCATATCGTATATTTTGTCCACCAAATATTTAAAATCCTCTTTAAACATTCTTAAGAATATTTCTCATGCTCCAGTGAAATTTATATTTTCAGCTCTGCTGACCAAAGGTCGCAGAGCTTATGTGTCCGCTCATGTCTGTCCGTCTTTCTGTTCATAAACTTTTGCTTGTTAGCGCAATACCGTCCAGTTTTCAAGTTAGCCCAATGTAACATTCAGGACTTCTAGGATGTATGAAAATTTAGGCCCCTTTCAATATTGGTGGTGCCACCTACATTATTATGCAATATAGGGGTCAAAATGTGAAAATCTTATGAATATTTTCTAGCATCTTTAATTAGGGGTGAATCTTCACCAAATTTGGTGGGATTGTGGGGTAGGTCAAAGTCTAAGTTGCTAGTTATACTAGTGGCGCCACCTATAATTTGAGGGAAATTATGAGCCAAAGTGTATTTTAAGATGTAAAGTTCCATATTTGGAAAAATAATTGGATCAGACCAAATTTATAGGATAAATAGACCATGGCCAAAGGTAGAATTTGATGTAATATCAGTGACTTTGAGCTATTTTTGTGAGGTCACCATTCCTGTAAAGTTGAAAAGGTGATATTGTAATGGCACGGTGTAGATTGGACATCAATGCCAAAGAAAGTTGAGACTCCAGATCAAAATTGCACTTTATTATATAATAAATAAAATTGTACTTGCTCACTCACATTTTGGGTCATTGTGACCCAGTAATGAGGGAGTTTGGCGATTGTCCAGGTTGATTGTTTTTGGTCAATAACTCAGAAAATTATCATCCATTTGAACAAACAGACTATATATGGAAAGCCAGATGTGGGGTGCATATTTTGAATCTAACAATTTTTTAATCCGAGTTAAAGGTCAAGATCAAATGGCCAGTTTGAATATAGGGGCTTCTCCTGAATGTTCTGCACCCCACAATTCTTGAGATAGGCCCATATAACGTTTAGGAGTTTTTTTGGCGCCACCTACAATATTATGCAATATAGAGGTCAAAATGTGAAATTCTTGTGAACACCCTAGTATCTTTAATTTGTAGCAGATCTTCACCAAATTCGGTGGGATTGTAGGGGGGGGGGGGAAAGTCTAAATTGATTATAATACTAGTGGCGCCACCTATAATTTGATGGAAATTATGAGCCAAACTGTGTTTTAATATATAAAATTCCATATTCGAAGAAGTAATTGGACTAGACTTGCCAAATGTATAGGATATATAAATAATATCCAAAGCTAGAATTTATGTAATATCAGTGACCTTGACCCATTTTTACGAGGTCACCATTCCTGTAAAGTTAAAAGTGGTGATTGTGTAATGGTAGGGTGTAGCCTGGACTTCAATGGCAATGTCCGCACGGCACCATGCAGGCCTATGGGCCTCTTGTATCACATAATCTGGGTGTCCTTGATCTTCTGTCCCAAGGTCACTGAGGACCAAAAGTTAAGGACTCACTCATTGGTGTCTTAGCTCATGCAACAATATTCATCACAGGAGTTGCACCAAAAAAACTATGCTTACATGTGGAGCAAAGTGCCATCTGGAGAACAATTTTAACATTAAATGTACATAACTTCATATGTTCAGAAGCCGTTTGAGGACTCATAACTTTGAAATTAACAGGTACAATATAGCCACAATGCCAGCAGAGCATTAGGCCAATGGGCCTCTTGTTAATGAATTTTTGTTTAATTGATTTTTCTTTTGGCAAATCTTAGAAATAATTCTAAATGTCATATGCACTCAGCTAAAGTTCAACACAGGTCTATTCAGTTGCCACTTTGATTTTGTGTAAAAGCTAATTCAACAAAGCACAGGCTGTTCACACAGCCTCCTGTTTATTTTGTTATTGTATGTGTGTATATATATATATATATGTATGCCTGTGTCTGTGTCATATATTGCCAAATTTACATTGCTATATTTATCTGGTCCAAATGATGGCTTGCACTGAAATATTGATCTTTGGTTATGAATGAGAGAGTGTTTTATCAGAATACATGCAAATAATTTGTATCGTAATGTTCACTGTTGGCAATGACGGTGCAGCATGTTATGAGTTGACAGTGCTCTGTTTTGCGCGAAACAAGGAAGTAATTTCCTGGTGGCCCACAGCAGCTACATGATTGGCTCGCTATACTGCCGTGGCACTGTGAACATTCAACTGCTCACATTATCATCAAACTTGGTATGTTCTTTAATTGTCCTGATGATTGGTCGCAGAGCTGATGCCATCACTCATGTCTGTCCGTCTTCCAGAGGTATGACCAAATACCTAATAAATACAACATTAACTCAAGAACATTAGTCAAACTGTGTCAAGATGGAGCTTAAAATGACAAAGTGTAATTCTCAAAGTGTTTAGAGTGGTAAGAGGGAAAGTACCCGGGGTAAAGTAGACATAACCCACCTGGGGAATTTTCTCTGGTCTGTCTTAAGTCGGAAACCCATGATTATACTCACTTTTTGCAGGATTTCTTTCTTTCCAATCTTCATCCAGTATAGTGGAAAAGGTGGCTTCCAGCTGATACCTTAGTACACTTTACCTCATAACACCTCTAGTCAACTTTACGGTGCTAAAAATTGTATTACTGTTTACCTGTTTATACCAGTATGGTGAAATAGTGTATGAAGCTTTTAAGTTTCAAAGGAGACGTCCATCCATCCATAAAATTTTGTTTGTGAGCACGATACAGTCCATAGTTTTCAAATCCCGTATGACTTCCAGGACTTGTCACATGTAATGTGTACCCAGATTTAGTTGTTAATGCAGGAGAGAAGGATTTTTAATTTATTCATGATGTAATGCATTTTTTTAATGATTTGGGTATTTCTGTCTTCATCTTGAATGCAATAACTACATGTATCAGCATGTATTGATCTGTACATTTTGTTTGGACCTTGAGTCAATAAACTACTACTATTATGACAATCTACATCAAGTTCAATACTGGTGGCACTACCTTCAGTATTATGTCCTTGTTCTTGATTTTTCACCAGGTGGTGCTGCGATTTTAAAAAAAATTAATGATTTTTTTGTTGGCTTCAGCTATTTTTGACTTCTTCTCCAGAACCGTCACTCAGATTAAGCTGAAACTTGGTGGATATGTTTCTTGTGGAAGGGTCAAACAAAGTTGTTCACTAGATGGCACTGCTGTGGATTCCTGATTTTTAATGATTTTTTTCAATTTGGGTACTTATCAGTCAATGCAGCTTTTGTATTGATTACAATGCAAGTCAATGGGCATCCTAATGCTTATTCACATTTTGGACTTCTCCAAAAAACCTTCATCCAGATTGACTTCAAACTTAGTGGCAATGTACCGTGGGTGGGTTTTTACCAGATTTGTTCAAATGGTCACACTCCAGTGATTTTGGGTTTCTTAAAATTTTTTTTTTTGTTCTTTTTTTGGACAAATCTTCAAAAATCTTCTTCTCCACAACCCCTCACCCACTTGCTTTGATATTACATAAGAACATTCCGAGGGAGTCTTAGTTCTTAATTTGTTCACCAGGTGGTGCTGCAATATTTTTCAAATTTATCATGAATTTTTGTGTTTTTCGTTACTTGTGATTTCTGCTCCAGATCCGTTACTCAGATTAAGTTGAAAATATGTGGATCTGTTCCTTGTGAAAGGGTCAAGCAAAAATATTCACTGGGTAGCACTGCTATGGATTCCTGTTTAACGATTTTGTTTCAATTTGGGTAATTGTTGGTAAATGCACCTTTTCTATTGCTCACTATACAAGTCAATGGGCATTCTAATTGTAATTCACATTTTGGACTTCTCTGAAGAAACTGTTTGTCAGATTCACTTCAAGCTAGGTGGCAATGTACCTTTGGTGAATCTCTACCAAACTTGTTCAAATGGTCACGCTCCAGTGATTTTTGGATTTTTTAAAAAATTTTTTTTTGCAAAAATCTTCAAAAAAGTTTTAATAGGAAAGTTTAACATGGGAATTTTTTGTAATGGTTATAACTTACACAATTTTTGTCAGATTTGTGCCAAACTTGGTAGGGATGTACCTTTTATAAGTGTCTACCTATTTTGTGCAAATGGTCATGCTCCAGTGATGTTTGGACCTTGACCTCATTCCCAAGGTCACAGGACAACTGACATGAAATTTACTGTTGACTTGATAACTTCAGATCTGTTTTGAGTTAGGACTTTGATATTGCATATGTTAATGTTTCTCTATGAAGATCATGCTTAGACAGTACATCAGTAATATTGACCTCGTTTCTACAGAGCTGCAAGTGTGATGAATGTCTGGGTCAGCTGAGCATGGGCTGTTCACCCAGCCCTCTTGCTACGTTTATCACATATTTACAGGGTTTGAATAGCTCGCTGGGTGGTACATGCCCAAACATGCATTGCACATTGCAGAATTCAGTAATGCACATTTCAGGCTTTCGGGTGTACTATGAAGGAGGCCAGATGGGTCCTGCTGCGTCACAAGAGGCTAAAGTTGGTTTTCAATAGCTTGTCAGGTGGCACACACCCAAACGTGTATTACTGCACATTTGAGGCTTTCGGGTGTAATATGAAGGAGGCCAGATGGGTCATAATTAGGCATGCAAAAATACAGGTATCAGAATAGATAACACCGTAGTTATATGATAATTCATGATAATTATAATAATGGTAAAATATGAATCTCATGACTGGGTAACTCAGACATCAAAGCAGTTTGTACAATAATATACTGTACAAAACATTGGCATTATTTTGTGATATGTTATTTTTATCAACCAGGAAAAGAATAGTTTTCATTTATTATCCCTTGGCAGTGATGATGGTCTTGTTCAAAGGTGATCTTAATATATTTTGAAGTTTCCCACAAGACCACTTAATTCAGTCTGTGCATGTAAGATCAGCTGAGTACAAGACTGTTGCAGTCCTATTGAAATCAAAGCTATTGTCGTCTACTTTAGAACCACAACTTAGATTGTGCTGAAACTTGGTGCTCAGTACCTTGTGCAAGGGTAAAATAAAGTCGTTAACTAGGTGGTGATAATGCGGAACCTTTATTTTTAAGGATTTTTTTTCTTTGCGGATAATTGTCAGTTGATGCATGCATTCCTATTAATTACTATATGCAAGTCAATGCATGGGTATTGCACAGGTATATAACATTTTTTACTTTTTCTCCAATAGCATCAGCCAAATTCATTTCAAACTTTTGGGAATGTACTTTAGGTGAGGTCTGTGTTAAATTGATTTAGTGCTCATGCTCCAGTTATTCATGAATGTATTTTTGACTTTTATGTACACATTTTGGTAAAATCTGTAAATATGTTCTTCTGCAAAAGTACCTGGCCAATTGTTTTAAAATTGCACAGGCACACATCTGGGGTCCCCCAAATCTTAGTTTGTTTGCAGGTGGGGCTGTAACTTGTTAACATTTTTTATGAATTTTTGTTTGTTTGTTTGTGTTTTTTTTTCACTATTTTGGACTTCCGCCAAAATGCAAGTTGAACTCTCGCCGAACTTGGTGGGTATGGACCTAGACTCAATCTGCAGTACTTTTGTTCACTGTATGACGCTGCTAGCATTTCCTGATTTTTAATGAATTATTGAAGTCAGGAATTAATAATAAGGGTGTATGTGCATGTTGGCATTTTTACTACATGTATAGGAATATCAGCACCTGTGACCTATTGTCTTATGTCGAGGTAATGGTAGATCCTAGGACCATGCTTACTCTATTTAACACTTATAGGACAGTACTTTTAGGGTTTCTTCTGGTGCTATTGATTTTAAACTTAAAAGGTCAAACTGACTTCATGGCTTATATTTCAGTACTGGTGGATCCTTGGGCAATGGTTCCTTTTTTTTTAGCACTACTAAGAAATTATGTATAGGGTTTCTTGTGTGTTTCATTTTAACCTTGAGTGACCTTAAAAGGTCAAACAAACATACTGGCTTGTCTCATGGTAATGGTGGATTCTGTCACTTTTCATATAAAAAATGAGGACTTCAACACTGTGAGTGAGGGAGTGACGACTTTGATATTGCAAACTTGGATGATAGTCTTACAGGAACATTACCTTGATATTATTTTGAAGGTCACAGGACACTTTAGTATCGGTATGGAGTCAGCTCAGCACAGGATTCTCACAATCCTCAAGCTGTGAAGTGGGTCAGTGTATGCGTTAAACTGGCTCTACAGCTTAGGGCTGTTTATTCTTTTCTTCTGTAGTTTGCCTATTTTCTCTGATTTAAACTCCACCATGTGATGCCATCATTGACATATGGGATAACACAATGGAGTCATGAATTTTCAGTGTGGCACTAACAGGCAAAACTGTTTAAGTTTGTTGGAAATGGCCAACGCTTTATTTGCTGGTCGGTTGATATGTTATATTGCAACAGCAGTTCTTTCGAGTTTGTCAACTTCCCACAAAGGAAGATCTTTAACTCCAAAAAGTATATTATCTTTGCTATTCAGGTAAAACTTGCCACCTTATCATTTAAATGATGCTAAGATGTGCTGCTGGTCAATTGCTGGTGTGAGACAGGTTGTGTGTAAAACAAACAAAACTAAAGAAACATTTTTTTTTTATCAGTAACGTGATAGTGCATGGTTTCAAAAAGAGTGCAAAGGTGCAAACAAAGATTTTTTTCTTGAAATGGCTTCATGTAAAAAACCATTGTGTCAGGAAGTGGCTGCATGCCATGAAGTAAAAACAAACTTCTTTTGCATGTGGTGTCTAGGCAACAGATTTAAACATAATCCAAGATATGCCTATTCCACATCACACCGTCTTAGTTGTGGCTGTTGATGGACTGGGTCATACCAATATTTGTAATGTTCTGTCTTATGTTTGAACAGGAACTGATGATTAATGGTGAGTAATTATAACATGATGGTTATGTTTGCTTTAATTGTGACGCATTAATAAACCGGGTGCCAGGATGTCATGATTAGCTGCACCTGAAGGTGTGGCCAGTGGCAGTGGGAGCCTCAGTGGCTCTGAGATGCTGCCAGCAGTGGGTTGTGCATCTGCTTTGGGGAGTGGTGTGAGACAGTAGACCACATAGCTCCCATTAATGATGAAGCCCTCACAGCAGTACCCCTATTCCTGTGCCTGACTGTAAGGCTTCAGGCTGCCAGTGCTGCTCTACGGAAGAATGGAAGTAAGTTGACAAATACAGTTACCTGTTTTTCTTGTCTTGCTTCCATTTCAGCCTGCCATTGTATGCAGCCAAGGTGGCTGAGTCAGTTGTGCTGGTAGAGGATACAGACATGTGACAAGTTGCTTGCTGCCTGGGACATCACCAGTGCTTACCATGGCAGTCCTTTAGGTCAAACCTGCAGAACCTGAGAGGATGTACTCCAAGGTTGGTCCCTGGGTCACCCTGATGCTGGTCACTCTTAGGATTGGCCCCAATACATGTCTCCACGCGCCAAAATCGCTGATAGGTGGTCAAGGAAGTAAGTATGGCAGTCTGGTGTAGTCATGGCTTCCCTCCTTGTGTCACAACTGACAGTTAATACAAGACAACACATAAATTGGTGCTAGTATATTCTAGGACAAAAAAGTGAATTTAATTTGTTGACATTCTTTTCTCTTATAACTTTATCTGCACATAATTTCCAGTTTGGGTTTTAATTAAACCCTGTGTATATATATGTACTTGTTATGTATGTATGTATGTATGTATGTATGTATGTATGTATGTATGTATGTACATGTATATGTATATATATATGTACATACACACACATATATACCTACATCTGTATATGTGTATGTATATTAGATTATATTATATGTCTGTGTGTGTGTGTGTGTATGTGTGTGTGTGTGTGTGTGTATGTGTGTGTGTGTGTGTATGTATGTGTGTATGTTTGGACATCTGAAGGCATGGTTCGACACTTTTCAGAATGGGAACAATGGACAGGACTAAAATCCTTTGAATCAGATCTTACTTTTTTTCGTTTGTAGCATTGTTTTCTCCCAGGAGCATCAACACTTTCACTCCTACGGACAGAATGTCATTATTTTAACCCGGTTGGCCTTTCATGCTCCAAATGTATGAAATTGGAACTGTAAATTTGCACTGTGTTTGAAGCATCATAGTTAAATTTTGCTTAAAGAAACCATTTCTGACGCACAAAAACCATGCTTTGTAAATACAAATTTAAGGAAAATGTATGAAACCCTATTAGCCAGGTCAACAGGATTTGTGAGTCCGAGATGGTTTAGTAGGGACACTTTGACTTACTAGGCCAGACATTAGAGTTTTGTTGCATTTGTATGGAGAAAGAAAGACACACATGCAACTGTTTTGGATTCAGCATCCAGAACTTGGGAACACCAGGGCTGGTCAGAGTTCTCATGAACACCAGGGCTGGTCATAGTTCTTGTGAACACAAGGGCTGGTCATAGTTTCTGTGAACACCAGGACTGGTCATAGTTCTTGTGAACACCTGGGCTGGTCAAAGTTCTTGTGGAGCCCCAGGTGACCTGCCTTTATGCTGCTGACCTGTCGACCATGTTTTGATCAGGACAGGATATTTGTGTAACTGACGTTGAACTATCCCATGTCAAACTACATATGTTGATGTTATAGACTGTACTGGAAAGACGACTGTCATTTTATCATGACATGTAAAATTCTGTATCATATACAGTGTGGAACCATATGGGTATGCTCATACCCACATCTAGCTCCTGACATTGTTGACCCAGTTATTAGTTTCTAGCTTCATGTCAAGGTGCACACATGGACAGCAGTTAAGAAGTGATGGCGTTATAACACACATATTTTCCTAGGACCGCGATGAGCACAACTTTTTTATTTATCTATTGTCGACAGTCAACAACTCAGTTGTCAACAATTGCAATATGTTGCTATCCATGTAACTACATTATGGGAAATTTTAACACAGAAGTTTAAAGAATGAAGACTGCTGCTTTATCCTTAACAGGCCAATGAATCATTGGTTTCATTTGTTTTTGTTACACAAGTGCCTCTGGCTGTGCCCATGTAACAAATTAAACCACCATGGGTTCCAAGATGGTTGTAGCTGTATAACCCAGTTACTTGAGTGCCTCTGTGATTGGTCTAGTAATTTTTGACGACAAACTTGAGACCCATATAATTTATCTAGATTTTGCTAAGGCATTTGATACTGTGCATCACACTAGATTAGTCCATAAATTTGGAAAGGCAGGTATTAAAGGCAAACTACTTAAATGGCTTGAGAATTTTTTGAAAGGAAGAAGGCCAAGAGCAGATGTCTGGTTGTCTGGTTGGCAAAATGTCTCAAGCAGAGTCCCTCAAGACTCCATATTGGGACCACTTTTGTTCCTTATTTATGTAAATGACATACCAGGTATCATAAATACAACTTGTTAATTATTTGCTGATGTGTGTTGCTCTTAAATTACACGAGAAAGATTTATGCCTGTACTTTGAATTGTACTAATGTGAACACAGTTTCGCAACAAAAAGACTTAGAAATCCTAATTTCAAACAATCTCCATCCAAGAGGACATATCCAAGAAATAATTACCAAAGCAAACCAATGGATAGGCTTAATGCAGAGATGCTATACCAGACTTGACAATAGAATAGAAATTGTATATAAAACCTTACAGTATGACCAGTGCTTGAATGCGGGGCCAATATTTGGAGCCCCCGGCAGCAGAAGGATACTAATGCCTTAGACGCAGAAGGATACTGATGCCTTGGAAGCAGAAGGATACTAATGCCTTAGAAGCAGAAGGATACTGATGCCTTAGAAGGAGAAGGATACTAAAGCCTTAGAAGCAGAAGGACACTGATGCCTTAGAAGTAGAAGGACACTGATGCCTTAGAAGTAGAAGGATACTGATGCCTTAGAAGCAGTTTAAAAACATCGTTTGAGACTCTCAACAAAAGAAATTTCTTTGGAATTTATCTATTTATTGAACATATTTACCCTGGCAAGCCCATTCAGCTAAGCTGTTTTTCAATGGAGCCCAGCATGGCATACATAAAATACAAGTAAAATATATTCATAAAACCCAAGCAAAAATAGACACATAAAAGCAATGTACAGTTGACACAATACAAAGTACAATGAAAACGAATGGACGTCCAAGGCCACATTAGGGATTGTGGAAATAAAACTGTTCGTACATCAGTTTAAATGACGGCAGATCCTCTGCTGCTGAACATATAGAATTTGTATTTTGGAATTTGGTTCCAGATTATAGCTCCCTGGTAGGCAAATGACCGTTTAATTTAAAACTTGTTTTGTTCACAGTAGGAACAATAACATCTAAAGACTTCAATCTTCTTGTATTTCAGATATTTACATCTGAGACTAGAGTGACCTGATCGGAAATATAGCTAGGGCAATTCCGTTGATACATTTATACATCAAACAGGTTGTGTGGAATTTTCGACGGTCACCTTGAGGCTACCAGCCTAGTTGCTTTACTAAATTATCTCCTCTTATGTTGATGTAGTCAAATTTCTTTAAAATTATTCGGGTTGCATAATTTTGTGAACGTTGTAATTTTTTAGTACCCCCTACTCCACATTCAGTGCAAACAGGGTTCA
Organism: Hermodice carunculata; assembly: GCA_964020975.1. Classification (NCBI taxonomy): domain Eukaryota; kingdom Metazoa; phylum Annelida; class Polychaeta; order Eunicida; family Amphinomidae; genus Hermodice; species Hermodice carunculata. Next base: position 9,043,434 of record OZ026630.1, read on the forward strand.
CGTAATCCAGATTGGGTTAGATATATGCAATATAAATACGGATTAAAGTGCTTTGTGGCAGAAAATTACTAAGCCTAGAAAGGGTTGCTAATTTACCACTGCAGAACTTTTACCGATTTGTGTGAAACTTACAAGATCCTACATGGACTGTACAAACTCAACCCCTGATAAGTTTTTATCACTTCCTGCTGGAATTCTGAGAGGTCACTCTTTAAAATTATTAAAAGATTTACATATCACGACACGATACCCTCAAATTTTTCTTTTCAAACAGAGTGGTTGATAGATGGAATGACTTGCCTGAAGACGTGGTATCTGCACCAACTTTGTGGGTCCCGTTTGGAATTGTGAAATATGGATATGAATAAAGGCTCCTGTTCCCATTTTGGATGAAAGTTTTATTTGGTGTAATTTGATTGATTGATTTTATGTGATATAATCAACATATAGTGATACATGAGTTTACATAAAAAGGATAAATGAATAAAACATGCAGGTAACTTCAGCATCGAAACGAACATAACATACATGTCCATGCAGGCAAATCATAATTATAATTAGCAATATGCCAATGGAAAAGAATTTAATGACTAAATAAATAAGTCCAAACTGCCCTGAGACCTGAGTGTAGTTTAGACTTAATGATAAGGTTACAGAAGGAGGAAATTTGATATTGACGAAAAGTTGTGGTTTAATTGGTGAAAACTCCTATCTTTGTCCCATTGTGTGTAACGTCTGCTGTCAGCACACTTCAAAATGCTTTCTTGAAAAACTTCAGAGTGTCATCCACTGCTCCAGAACTGGGATGACCATTACTTAGCTATAAAGAACAGCAGAACTTCTTTTGTCATGTAAGAATCTGAGATGGGATCACCAATAATGGTTAAGCTTTTGGTATCTGCTACTAGTACACTGGTACTGCCTCTTTACATGCTTTGTGAGTAAATATTACAAAGATGCTTGATTATTACTTCTGCTGCAGTAAGTATCTATAATATCATGATATTCAAGCAGACCATGTGTTTTCTGCCGGAGACATGCAGTACAATCAGATTCATCACTGTCAAGATCACGGAAAATGCTAAAACATGATCCAGCCATGTGTAAGTGTTATTACCATCACTAAGGCCAGCCTTAAAAATATTTCTGTTTCGTATAACGCGCCCGGTGTGCGCAAAACGTTGTTGTTGGAAAATTTTTTTCAACAGTGCAAAAAAAAAAAAATTTTCAGGCTTGATTTAACGCTACTCGCCCGCCCGGTTTTGCAGTTCTGTAAACGCATATCGTTTGCGTACCCACCATGAATGCTGTCGGTACATCGTAGTAAATTTGCGTATACAGTATTGGCAAGTTCCTTGCAATAAAAGGTGTTCCTAAATCAAATTCAAACGAAAATTTTAATATTTCAAATCAGAAATCAAGTGTGCGCACCGTCGACATCTTTCCTGCAACTGTACACAAACAGCTGCTTTGGCCATGTGGTCTGACGCACAACACATCACCCGATTGGTCAATTGAGTCACATGCAAAAATGAGCCAATCACGGCTCGTGCTACAATGTTTTCATCATGGCTTCCGCCCAGTGAACATGTGTGAATTAGTCGTAATTTACGGAGGGAACACACAAACGGGAAGCTTTGTTTATATTGCAGCATGCGTAAATAAAGATTCCAGTGTTAATTGCAACAATTATTTGGAGTCACAGGCAAATACGCAAAGGTAGGGGATAGCGGGAATAGCCGAATGTGTCCCAAATCAGTCCGTGAGACTTGGTCAGTTCACCGCAGATCCACTCCGCGCTGTCACTTGCGTGTGACTGGAACTTGAAGTCATGTCAAGGCACCTATTTTTTCCAACACTGTTAGAACCCACCGATAAATGGCATTTTATGTTAATTTGCAGATGAATTCGCCAAGCAAATTATATTGTATTTTGACCCTGCTTTGACATCGTTGGGGCAGATCACACTGACGGTGAGAAGTGTGACCCTGCTCAGCAAACCGATAATTACTGCCGGTACCTTTGCTATCGAAACGTAATCGTATGTTGATTGTTGTGTACGACAGTGAAAATGTCTGCTTGTGTTGACAGAGATAAAGTTCTGATGAATACAACTGCGGACCAACTAATTGTTCAAACTTGGAATGTTTATCAATTAGCGATTATTATCACCTATCGGCGCCCCACGCGCGTGCTGCGAAAGCTGATTTTTTAAGTGATTAGACCCTCCCCCCCCCCCCGTAGCCAGCCTTGCAAACAACTGCAACTGAAGGGCTTGATGCAAAGACCTGTTAAGTCCCACCTTTGTGAAATCGATAAAATGGGGTTTTAAAGTGCTGAAAATGCTGAATGTGTTTTTTTGTATTTTTTGCATCAAATTCCCTTTTTCTTCACTCTTAATCCAAAGTTTATAGGTAAGTTTTCCACGAAGATTGACCATGAAAACATCCCAAATGACAGATAAATTAAAAATTAATTATCATATTATTGCACCCTAACTAGACACAATTTCTAGAACATTGCAGCAACCACAAACATTATATGCACAGTTACCTCTTTTTTTTGCACTCCAATAACATATATCGGGCCCATGTATGATGCAGCAAACAAACAAATCCTCATAGAACTTAAGACTTTTTAGTAGTACAAAAATTGGGCAAGTGTATATGCATGTTTTAAGTACAACAGACTGATTTGTATGTCAAGATAACATAAGTTTGCGCTAACTCAGTTATTTTGAGGGAAATAATATCTTGTGCTAAAATATGTTAGGTATAAAGGACATGGTATTGCACACTTTTGTCTTAATGGGTATATTGAGTTAACATGAGCTTGCACTGAAAATTATCTACAATTTTGCTCAGAAACCTCCAAGATTTACACAGCAGGAAAATCCTGCCATGCACAAGGCAATGCGCCTAATTTCAGGCAAAGATCTGTAACTTGAGTTATCAGGTCTTTGCACCAAACCCTTCAACTTGTAACTGTGTCATGAAAAATTGAGGAATAGAGTTCCCAAAGAAAAAAAAGTTGGTTGCCCGACTGGGCAAGTACCTATTAATTTTTAATTGCCCGAGATTAAATCTGACTTGACCATAAAACTCTTAATCAACGTCCCTGCACATACACACAAGAGAGGTGTGTTCATGACTTGTAATATTTACTCTCGGAACCCTCATCATGCACCCCTCCCCTCCCCTGCTGTTGTCAAGTGAAAATGAAAACTGCACATTTGTATTTGATATCTTACTCTTTTTCTTCTGTGATATTTTAAAAAAAGGGCAACTTTATAATTACGCTAATCCTTTGTTTCTTGAAGCCCTGTACATGTACATGTTTAAAATAGCAAAAGACCCACCCCAATTCAAGCTAAGCCGAAGTGTATTTACAGTAGCGCTACTCTGTCTCAGCGCCAGCAAACCAGCCTGAAGCATATATTGTCCTGCTACAACCTCATCTGTGGCAGTCTCTTGCTTTAATACAGATTTAATAAAAAATTTTGAACCTGGAATCTTGTTTATCTTGTATCAATACTGAGTCCATCAGTCCCCGTACTGCCATGATGCCCATATTGCAGTAATACGTAGTATGTATGTGTAGTTTAAAAAAAAAAATTAAAAAAAAAAAAAAAAAAAAAATCCTCCCTGCGTCATCAAATTTTTCAAGGCCTTGCTATACGAAACAGAAATATTTTTAAGGCTGGCCTAAAATATGTGTAGTGTAGTACTTGATTGAACAATTAATAGCATTTAAAGTGGAACCATATACTGTTGTATTCAAGAAAGTCATACAATAGCTTACTATGTGCATACCAAAAGAAATTTTTACTGACATACCTGTGCCCCTGTGAGGACATCTACTGTATTCCATGTCCGTCTGCTGTATACATGTAGTGCACCTCTCCAGGGATAGGATTCAGGTGGTCTTGCAGTGACAGACCACGGTTAATGCATTGTCCACTGGAGAATGGATCACAGCTATTAAGCTGTACTTTACCTTACTGTGATGAAACGGGGGTTGGTTTGCAGGCAATGCTTGGGTTGGGGCTTCAGGCTGCCTCACTGCAGGGCTCAGAGGTGAGGTGTCAATCCTTAGAGGACTTCAGATGAACCCTTTGTTGTTTATGTTTGGATATGTTAAATGGCCTAACACATGCCCCATCAGGCCATTTTGCAGAATTGATCACTTGGGCACAGTTGTAAGTCATAACTTTACTGCAGAAAGATCCCATGAGCCTTGCCTGGAAGGCAGCTCTTACTTCAATAGGATTCTCATTCAAGTTTCTTCTATGAATTTCACATTGCCCTCCCAATTGTGAGATTTATCTAGCCAGCCAATATAAATATGAGAAGATAGAATTGAGCCAGATGTAGTTTTTGTCATGGTGCTTCCTGAGTATCAGGCGGGGGGGGGGGGGGGGAGGGTATCATGTACTCATGCAGGGATTTGATGAAATTTTCCCATTGCTTGGATCTGTAAATTGAGAAATTGTGTGGCTCTAGCTTCAGCGTGACACAAGTCAAGGCAAGTTATCGTAGACCTTTGACAGGATGCATTATGCTGGGAGTGTTTCTGACCTGTTACTTTGGCAAATGTGATATCATCTTCCAGGTCATCACCATTGTCATCATCTTCTGACACCACATGACAGTCAATAGAATTTGCCTGCTTGAGTGTCTTAATGTCTTCACCTAGGGCAGCGTTATGTGCCATAACTATAACAAGTTTGGCTGTAAGAGGCTTATTATTCTCTTTAACTTGTTTTAATATGCATTCAATCAATTCCCCAAGTTTTCTCACTGAGTCCACAAAAGACTCATCCTTCTCCGTTTGGTCAATTACTGTCTCAGTCTGAGTTATCTCTGGTGAGGAACACTTTGTCAAGCTCTTTGGAGTTGTTTATTAACAAGACTGAACCCCATATAACATATATCTGCCAGTATCTTATGGTTTACTTGGCAGTTGACCAATCGTGAAGCTTCTTGAATGAAAATATGATGTGATCAGGTAATGCATTATGCAGTAACCCCAGGGATTTCATGTCAGTGTCTTGTAAAGACTCTTTTATATCTTGGAAGTTGTACATAAAAATATTTTCCTACAAAGTCTTCTTTATACGCATGAGACTCACTTGTCTCATCAGGATTGTGCATATTTTTACCAGTACAGGTCACAGTGCCCTGGTCTTTGTTGGCCATGGTATGAGGGCTCTTTGTTCACAGGCAGATATGGTGGGAAAACTCAAGCTAGAACCAATTATTTTTGATTGTCAAAATCTGATGATCCAGTAAAATTTGGTACCAAAAAAGCAAACGACAAGAGTCTGCATCACATATAAAACCAATTGTATAACTGATAGTCCACTTTGTAGATCAGTTCTATGAATTCTATAGTTTTTTATCAGGCTCAGGTAAACATCTCCTGATCAATCGGCACATACACACATCATCATTTTGGTTGGAGTAAGACAGAGTGACTAGCTTCAGTATCCTTTACTGTATGTGTTTCTTTATGGTTAGGGTAAGACTGAATGAATGGCGCAGATTTGGCCCTAATGCCACTCTGTCCTAACAAAACTGTTGCCTGAAGCTTTGTTTTGTGACGCTACCTCGTGTACAATTTTAATTCTCGTACATGTTTTCATTGACGAGAATTAACCCTTAAAGTGCTGATTTAAGATCGAGTCAACAGCTCTCCTCGGGACACTTTGTGCGCATTGCGCGCAAAGTGTCCCGAGGAAAGCTGTTGACTAAGACTACTTTTTGCTTCAGACAAGGCTTGCTGGTATTTGAATGAAAGCTATCTTCATGAGGAATTTGAATCTTTTAACCATTTAATGTTTAATGGTAATTAGAAAGCAACTTTAGCAGTGATAAGCGCTTTAAGGGTAAAATTAAACCATTGAAGATTAATACTCGCATCAAGCAAAGTAATCATCTTGCAAGGCTATTCCAAGTACACATACATGATTTGTTTCTTTAGCATCTCATAATACTCATCTATATTTTAATCTTCAAGTAGCTCATCTATCGCCTATTATACGTATCACTTGGTTTAAACATATTTTATTAATCAAATACAATATAAACATCTTCACACTGTAATAACAACAATTGGGAAAGAGGGCTATGCCCTATATTAATCCCTCTTGTAGAGAAAGGACGCTTGGAACAGGACGACACATGACGCACAGCAATTACACAATCACACGTATCACTTAGCTGCATCATTTACCAATCACTAGAGCACTCTGCTGATATACTGTAAGTTTATAGTCAGATATCTGTAGGGTCCACCTACAAGTGAACACAGGTGTCGTCATTCACATGGAGGCATGGACAACCAGGTTTGGTCAAATGATCATGGTCCAATGATTTTTTTAAAGAATTTTGTATTCATTTTTGGGTAAAATCTTTAAGAAAAATTTTCAGTAAGCACACAGCCAATTGTTTTGAAATTGCATAAGGACACTTCTGGGGATCCCTGGATCTCAATTTGTTCAACAGGTGGGACTGCAATTTTTTTTTTTTTAAACAAATTTTTGTGTGTTGAGGCTATTTTCGACTTCTCCAAAAATGTCTCTGACATTGTACTGAAACATAGTGGATGTGGAGCTTGTGGGAGAGGTAAAGAAAGGTGTTCATGAACTAGTGATACTCTGGATCCCTGATTTTTAACAAATGTTTAAATTCCACCACTTGTTGGTTAATACATGCATACATTGATATTGATTAATATGGAAGCCAATTGGGATTGCAATGGAAATTCACATTGTCTACTTCTTTAAAACTGTGAACCAGATTCACTTCAAACTTGATGGGAATATACCTTAGGTGGGTCTCTACCAAATATGTTCAAATGGTCATGCTTCATTGATTTTGGATTTGTTATGATTTTCTTTGCTGAATGTTTTGGGCAAAATTTTCTCTGAAACTGCTCAGCCAATTGCTTTGTAATTGCATGGGGACACTTGTGGGACATGCAGACATTCATTTGTTCAACAGGTGGCCATGCAATTTTCTTTTTTTTTCTTTTTTTTTTTTTTTTTTACAAATATGTGTGTGATTTTCCCCATTGTTGACTTTGAAAAAAATTGTCAGTCAGATTGTTCTGAATCTTGGGGGAAATGATGCTCGTGGGAGGATCAGTCAAATTTGTTCACTAGGTGGTGACACTCTGGATCCCTGATTTGTAACCAATTTTCTTCAATTTGAGTAGCTGTTCAATTAATGCATGCATTCCTGTTGAACACCATGTAAGTCAATGGGGATTGCAATGGAAACTCACATTTTTTACTTTCCTCCAAAATACTCATCCCCTAGGCTAGAGTGATACTTCTTATATGTTGAATGTCAAGGTCAGCTGAGGACAGGCTGTTCACACAGCCCTCTTGTTAAGGATAAGGAAAGGTATTTTCTTCCAAAGTTATCCATGTGGAAACACAATCGTTCCCAACACAAGTGTGGAACGATTTTACGACTGAATTGAAATAAAAAAGACAATCCTATTGGTTGTTGTTTTCTTTGTAAGCCAATCAGATTACGTAAGATAGAGAAGAGTAACTGAAAGTTCTTTCTTGAGTGATGTACCTTCGAGGGGGGGGTGTATTGCCCGAAAGACCCCCTATTTTCAGCTACAGTCGCTCCCAAAGACCTCTGTTTTACAAGACCATTCTCTCTGAAAGACCCCTATTTCACAAAAACATTCTCTCTGAGGGGAAAAAATGGTGGTGGATGGGGAGGCACCCCCCCCCCCCGACTGCATGCCTTTGACACTTGTCAATGTTCTCTCCCAAAGACCCTCCTTTTTATTCAATTATGTAGCCCTTGTTGGGTCTGTATTTCAAACCCTGGGTGGCACCTACCTACATGAAAATCTAGGGAGTACCCCCTTCCCCGAGGATACCTTAGCAACGTTGACAGTGAGCAAAATGGAGTCGAAAAAGCTGCTGCAAGCACGCTAAACTAAGTAGGTTTTTGACAAAAACACGGGATTTAACGCTCTATGGGAGAAACAAAATTCCACATGGCCGTGTCATGGGGAATGGATTTAGACAACACTCGTTTCAAACCGTTGACTGCTTGCCAAAGGCTCGCAGTGAAAGGTTTTAAAACTCGTGCTGTCTAAATCCATTCCCCATGACACCGTCATGTGGAATTCTATATGTGATAGGTTTGCTTCCACAGCCAGGATTTGGCTGAATCCATTTTAGCCAAACTGGCTGTGGTGATAACATTCCTAGTACAAGCCATGCTAGCTTACCATTCCTTGACACCAAGACAAGCTTACTTGTAAATCAAAATCATGCTTAACATTTAATTCCCTTTAATGCGCATTTAATGTAAAATGTCAATTTAAAACAAATATACAGCCAACAACATAATTTCAACAATGCATTTCCCAAATGTGTTAAGATTCCTTAAACACAAAGCTCTTATAACACTTCCAATTACTTGTTGTAGCAGTCATGCCTAATTCCCCTTCAATTAAAACTTTTTTATATGTTTGTTTTCTTTGTGATAGAAATGCCCCAGTGTGTTAAGCTAAGCTAATATTTGCAGCATGGAATTTCATTATTTTTAGTTGACTGTGTCGCTGGCTGCAAAACTTGAAGAGCTGCTTCCAGGAATTTAATGTTTTGTATGATTACATTAATGATGTTTACTTCTTCATGGAAGATTAAAATTGGACCTGATTATCAGTGTAAATTGTGGATACATACATAATGTGCCTTTTGTTTGCATGGACTGCATGTCCAAGGTAATTACAACAGGAAAACTTTCAGACATTTATGCCACCCACGCAAAAGATATGAGGAAATCCTGTGTAGATCATGAGTTTAAATGATATTTTGCTGGGGTTATCTGACAGAGGAAATATATTACTTATTAGAGAAAACCATGACAGCTGACATGAGATACAGACACAAGTCGGATATGCTCCAGTGCTGTATCTGATTGTTCTGATGATAGACATCAGTTTATCTCAAGTAATCAATTGTGATGAGACATTCATGGTTTTATGAGATCCTTGATAGCTTCCTTGTGTCTGGTTTTTTTTTTTTTTTTTTTTTTTTTTTTTTTTTTTTTTTTTTTGGCACGTCCTGGTATGCATTTTATGCATCTTTATCATATATTTTATTCAATTTCCTTTCATTTATTTGATCATTCTTTCAATAAACATATTAAAAAGGACTAATAAATTCCTGGCTACAATCCGTACATACATGTACACTTGTACAGGGAAACTTTGTGACACATGATGTCATTATAACAAGTATATACATGCCATTGTAACAAGGTTTCACTACATATGTAATTAGTCCGTTTGAGTAGCCAATTAAGGGTTAGTGCATGACTAGGACTTGCCCAGAGGTCATACAATAGTGGGATTGACAAAAATTTTGTTTGCTTGTGCCATTCTTGGAAACTGGTGACCTGGCGGGGCTTGGAATGAACAAAGAGTCAAGTTAAATCCGGTTGCATGTTGTCGGGCTGTGGTCACAGATAGGGGCCAGGAACTAAGATAACTATTATTTTGGTGACACCTCCTTATAATGACACCATGTGTTCCCTGCAAAATGTGTCATATGATGAGTATATCAGGTTACAAATGAATCAAATAGAATACTTTTTCTTGATGTAGAGGTAGCTGTATATATATTTGGGTTGATATGGACATGTACTACTGAGTAATGCAAAGGTAATTGCTGGTTCTTGATTGATTGATCAGTCTCTGAAGTATACTCAAGCGGACTTGCAAGTGCAAAAATTGGTGCTGCAAGCTGATCATAAATCCCAATGTTTTGTGTCAGTCATTATTTGATGTTGAGAGACTTCAATTTAGCCATTAGTTTGTATCACATATGTCTGATATCTTTGTTTCGATCCTCCGCTGTGAAATTGATAGGTAGGCTGATACAAACATGTGGGGCGGACAGGACACAGTTGAAGGTATAATATTTTCAGGCTGTCCATCAGTCTTACTTTCAAGTAAATGTTTGTTACCACTGTATCTCAAAAATTTCAGGACGAATTTTACTCAAATTTTGGAGACTAGTACATACTTCATAAAAGCTGAGGTCTGTCTGAAATGTCTGATCAACTGTTTAGGGTGACATGGACACTTGCATCAATTTGTTAATGATTGATTTTTACCCTTCGGCCTCATGAGGCCATATATGGCCATCCGTCTGTCTGTCCGTCCCTCCGTCCTGTGGCTTTACCACCATAACTTCAGAAATTTTAGAGACAGGACTTTCAAATAGCACATGATATTACACTCCTACATGGCCTACTTTGTGTGCAAGCATAGTTGACCTTGACATAATTCTTAAGGTCACACAGTGGTCACATGTGCTAAGCAATGTTACCGCTCTAACTATTGAAAGCCTAAATCTAGCAATGTAAATCTTACACACAAGAAGCTTCATAGAGTGATCTAGAAACCTATTGAACATAGAGGTCATAGCTTTATATTTGACCTACTTTTTGAGGTTAAAGGTCAAGTGCACAATGGTGGTTTTGGTATAAATAAAGAAGTTTTTAAGTCAGTTACATGAAATTTTATACACACATGTATCACAACCAAAGAATGTGTCATAAATCAAAAGTAGGTCACTAGGTCCAGTATCTGGGTCACAGTGACCTGTTCCTTGAAATTTTGTTTACCCCACTATAACTTCAGAAGCTTTTGAGACAGGACTTTCAAATTGCATATGATAGTACATCACTGCAAGCAAAATTGACCTTGACCTAATTTTCAATGTATGGAACCCTTTAGAAACAACAGACGAGGAACTTTTGCAATGGTAGCTAGGAACGAAAACAGCAGAAACACAGACTTCCATACATACAATAGATTTCAAATATTTCAACCTAGACATGACACAGACCTATTGGACAGACAAAACCAAGGTCAGAGATATGAACTAGGTCTAAATGTAGAAATTGAAGAAGAGTTTCCTTCTTTAGAAAGAGGACCACGCCCAAATACACGATGGCGCCCTCTGCAAGAGCAAAAAGGCTACACAAATCAAAGAGGACAAAGACCACGAACAAGGCAGAGACAATCAAAAGAAACAAGAGACACCTACCAAAAAGAGCAAAGATACAACAGGTGGAGAGAAAGAGCGCAACAATACCCCCAACAGCAGGAGCCAAGAAGATATTAACTTCAAATACATCTACTTGTATTGTTAAAATTATAAACTTATCAAGCAAAAAATTGACACAAGGACAAGTAAAGTTGCTTAAAAAGGGATTGAAATTCCCATAGACACCAAGAAAAGAACAAGTGTGTGATATTTTAAACTTTTGTCGTACATTACGTCTGAAAGATTTTTTCCACAATACAGATAAGGAATGGGATGAATCATTGGTCAAAGGAAAGAGTTCTTTCGACCCTCCTAAAAGTCAAAATGAGAAATTAGAAAAATGTATTGACAGACTGAAAGTCCCTTCACCCACCAACAAAAATAATTTAACTAAAGAGGAGCTACAAGCTATGAATGAATTGCAAACTGATAATTCTATCATAATTAAGGAAGCAGACAATGGTGGAGTGGTTGTCATTATGCACACCGATTATTATGCTGAACAGATAAAATCATTATTAAATGATGAACAATTTTATGAGCGATGCGAACCAGACAGAAAAAACAAAGTAAGTGATAAATTAAGAAAATTTATTGACAAATATGGTAACATCTTTACAACGAAAGAAAGAAATTATCTGGATGGCTTGCAGTCAAAAACAAGTAATTTATACAGTTTACCGAAAGTTCATAAGTCTGATATTATCAAAAAAGCTATAAATGAACAAGATGGTATATATATGTACATATTATTCAACCTACAGATTGCAAATTCCTACCAATCGTCGCAGGACATGTATGCAATACGAGCAGGTTTAGTGAACTCATGAACGAAATTTTAAAACCGTACTTATTGCATGTCAACAGCTACGTGTGTGACAATATTGACTTCATCAATAAAATATCATGAGAGCAAGTCAAGGATCGGTATTTATTCAGTTTAGATGTGATTAATTTATATAGTAACATACCTCATTAGTTAGAGAAGCGTGCAATTGAATACTGGCTGAACAAATATCTTGACACCAAAAATCAACGTTTTACTAGAGAATTTATTGTGGTAGGTCTTTCACTAATATTAGAAAATAATGTGTTCAGATTTGATGGAGAATACTACATACAATAAAAAGGGTGTGCGATGGGAACTAAATGTGCACCAACTTATGCAACGCTTAGTCTTGGATATCTAGAAGTTTTATTATACGAAAAACGTAGAAATGCATCCGAATCCTTTCGGCAAAGGAACTGGAAACGTTATCTAGATGACTGTTTTATAATGTGGACAAAGTCGCTGTCAGGTTTACACGATTTTCACCAACTTTTAAATCAGCTTGAACCAAGTATTCAATATGAAACGAAATACAGTCAATGTGAATTAGAATTTTTAGACTTGAAAGTTCTTCTAAATGATGGAAAGATTTCATTGGATATATACTACAAGAGTACAGATACTCATAAGCATGTGCCATTCAATTCATGTCAACCACGGCACATTAAGACAAATATCCCGTATAATGAAGCAAGAAGGATCTGTACAATTGTAGAAAATGCAAATAGAAAAGCAACGCATCTGGATGAACTGGGAAATTTTCTAGAAGCCAGGGACTACCCATATTTACTCATTTCAATGGGTATTCTGCGAGCTTTAAGTGTAACACAAGAATCATAAAGAAAGGACCGCAAAAATTACAAGGGAGATGACAAAAATCTGGTCATGATCACAAGATGCAATCCTAACAATCCAGTGATAATACCACAAATACGTGAAACCCTTGAAATCTTGGAAATGGATCCCTCACTTGGAGAAATATTTAAAAATCTGAATTTTATTTCAAGCCAATGACAGCCTCGTAATTTAAAACAAATTTTTACGAGAGCAAACTTTCAATCAAGGGACAGTCAAGGCGGGAGCAAAAAATGTGGCCTTCCTCGTTGTAAGAATTGTATAAACATGATAGTTACGGACACAATTTCGCTGGACACAACAGTAAAGCTACCAAACTTTCAAATTAGAACAGAAATGGACTGTTTGAGTAAACATTTTATTTGTGCGATTGTCTGTAGAGGATGCAATGAGGTATACATTGGATCTACAGGCAACGAACTACGCAGGCGCATAACTGTCCACAGACAGCAAATACGGGTGCCTGAGACACGGCAAATCCAGCTCAGTGAACATATTGATAGTTGTCCTATTCTTGTGCCTAAATTCTCTGTATGTCCCATATATCAGATGTAAAATGATTCTGACATAGAAAGAGAGCAAAAAGAATTCATATTTCAGCGTTAATACAAGCTAAGACTGAATAATGTAATTTACTAATTATAGTAATCTGGGAAAAAATTATGCCTATTTTCATTACGAGACGTTTATTATTAATTGATATGGCAATGACGTCATAATATGCTTCTATGCTCATAGATTTCAGTATAACAACAGATAACGTCAAGATTATACTGGACTGAAAATTATTTCAACATCTATGCGTTATGGAGCTTGACTGCATAAAAATGCTGAAACCGGTCGCGTCTGAAACGCAAAAAATGCTTTGATACTTATATATATATATATATATTCGTCACCATACATAATAGAGGACTGGTAAGAATAGAAATAAATGCCGTGGATAACTGTGCTTAAAACGGATTTTCTCTTCTTTCATATAATTTTATATAACAAAAATCCTGAATGTACCCACCCACAAGTGTGTGACCTTCAGAGTAATGTCAAGCTCACCAAAATCTAATCATCATCATGCAGTACATAATCACCTTCAAATGGTAAAATAAAGCAAAGTGAGATTATACATGCAAAGAATGTGAAATTCACCAGGATGTATATGTGCCTTACAATGGAGGAATAATCTCTGCAGGCCTACCGGTTATATCCTCCACAAGGATGTGACCTTGAAAATAGGGTCAAGGACAAAAACAATCTAGGGATCAAAGGATGACCCAGAGGCATGTTTGCACCGTTTTTCAAGAGATTTGGACCATGTATTCATGAAGTATTGAAATTGCAGAAATGTAATACTTGATCTACAAGCTGAGCGCAGCAGCCCCCCTCTTTAAAAAAATCAAATCAATGTGGGTATAATAATGGCTTTTTTCTTGCCCGTGTGGATTCATTTAGCATTTATAGGTCGCATGAAGTTCATTGTGCCAGCTGTTAACTGGATACAAACATAATATGTATATTTCAAGTATAATTAAAATGTAGAGGCCAACTATAACAAAACATGATTCACCATATACAGCATGTTTGGGCCGTCTAGGTATAAAATTTTAAAATTGCAATAACGGGCTCCAGCTGGGCTTCTGGAAAGTCCATCATGCATTTTTGTTATACCTTAAGGTGTACCAACGCAGGTATAAAGGTTTCGTTTGGTGCCCTCAGATGGTACCAATTATCAGTCTGGCTCATGGACTACCTGGTCTATTTGTGCACTTGCCAATGCTATGGTCTACAGTATATGGGTCAGACTAAGTGCACATTGATGAGAAAAATGAGTGAACACTTTCTTTACATCAAGAACAAAGATGTTCACCAACCTCTAGGTAGACATTTCTGTTTACCCTAGCACTCTGCGGCTAGCTTGCCTTTAATCATTCAGATTCTGGAACACATTTGCACCCAAACCACCCCACCACCTCCCAAGCTGTCACTCACTACGGCACTGCAACTGGACAGAGAGAAATATTGGATACATCAGCTGTGCACTACTGAACCCTTAGGCCTCAATGTTATTGGCAGATAGACACGCTTGCTGAGTCTTGTACTAAAATTTATGTTCTGCGTCTATCTACATTTACGTATCAACCATCGGTCAATGCCTCGCACTGTGTAGTTTGGTACTTGTCTTTTCAGTAACCAGGTCGTGATTACCTGACAACATGACACCATCATGCCTATGAGACATTACGTTAAACCCCTCGACTGGGATGGTTTGACTGGTAGTTTTAGCATGCGTTTTGGTGTGCTCTTTCTGTAACATCTGCTTAATGTGTGTTAGAAACGTTACCCCCTGCTATATAAGCAGCGGTTTACAGCGTTGTAAACTTGCTAAGTTGCTGTCAGCGCAGTCGGAAACAAAATTCTTCTTGCTAAGCTGCTGCTAGGTTGGTCAGGAACAAAAGTTCCTCTGGCTAAGTTGGTCAGAAACAAAGTCCTTGCTGCTAAGCTGCCACTAGGGTGGGCAGCAACAAAATCCTGCGTCTAAGCAGTCGCTATGTAGGGGCTAGCCGCTAGGTCATTTTTACCCCTTGGCCCAAAAGGCTGAAGGGGTATTGTCGTCACCTACACATCCGTCCGTCCGCATATTTATGAATATGGGCCATGTTTTTCTATATAAGTGTATCATACTAGAGATGTCCATCTGTAGAACTTCAATTGTATAGTGAGGGACTTGTAGAGGTCTGCTCCTTGTATTTGATACTGTATAATAGTGATTCGATCACTGAACTTATTAATTACATAATGTTCCAGATTCATAGATATCACAAAAACGATATAGGCCTACTTTCTATTTTTGCTATAAACTGAGCTGATGAACTAGTCAGAAGAACCAATCTAGTGATAGGCCTACAAGTTCTCTTTTTTATTTTTTGCAGAAGTAATAAAATTTGGATTTTGAGTGGTTGGGCCTATATATATTGGAAACACTATAGTCTAAATTTAATGAAGAATATTTCAAAGGTTGAGAGGACTGGTTTAAAACCACCAGTTGCCTTTTGTGGGTGACTCCCTATCTCAAGTCAGGAGTGAAATTTGTTTCTTCACATTGGTATTGGAAGATGCATGTTGATGCTTTGGTAACTCTGGAATCTCTTTGCCGTCATTGATGGGTTTGATATTTATGAATATGAGTAATATTTTTCGACATAAGTGTATCATACTAGAGCCTTCTGTCATGGGCAAGGGGTTTGCGGTCGCTGCCGGCTTCTAGTTAGTCTTGCTACTGAGTTTATGCTTTGCAGCTAACAAGCGGCTGACTAATTGCTAGCTAGCCACAAACTAAATGGCTGAATAGTCAGGAGGCCCTAATGCTTAATTTTGAAACTGATGTAAATTAAAATGCTCCTGTTTAAGTGTATGGTACAGTTTTACAGCACTTAACACAGAAAATACGACTTCGCTCTAAACATGTCCTGATATACACAAGACTTCTTATTTGAGATCATATAAACAATATACATTTGAAAGTACACATGAGGATTAGTTTATCAAAGATAGTGAAATCTCTGTAAATGTTAAGAAATTGAATTTTAATTGCTGAACAAAAGATTTTAATTTTACCTACTTTTGCCTGAAAAAAATAGCCCAAACACCAAAAAGAGGTAAACTTTATTATATGGGAAACGAAGCAGAACACTTCTAACAGCAAAACAGTATTTTTCATTTTGGATTAGGGTTTTAGTTCAAAATTTACAGGATCTTCAATTAAAAGTTAACATTTGAACTGTGTTAAAAATGCAATCAGCAATAATATTACAACTAAGCCCTTTTTCAAAGATTTATAATACTTGTTTGGAGAATGTTATGTTCTTTCATTTGACACTATAAACTAAATCTGATTTTATTTTGTAAAATCCTGTTTTAAATCTCATGCAAAATCTGAGAATTTTAATTAAAATTTAATTACATCAATAGCAGAACTTAGATTTTATATTCAGTGCCAGAATCAAAGTTGGTGTTATGTTTTCTTATTCAGAAAATATATAAATTATTTTCATGGTGTGAGATGGTAGGTATAGACAGAAATTAACCTTTTTACACATGAAAGTCATAGCATGCCATTAAGCCACAAAGGTAATTATATATGTGCAGGGTGTTGATTATCTTCCCTTTCTAGACAATTGTATAATCCCTAGACACTCTCAACATGCCCTGGTTGATACCCCCTTACACAAAGTGTTTCCTCTATGTGGAGGAGTGATGTTGAAAATCGTACCAATTACCAGCATTTGAAAGTTTATGTCAAAAGTATTTTTAAAACTTAAAAAGACAGAAATTCTATTTGTATTTATGCATGTATATTACAGACCATTGTGTATTTAAGGAATATTGAACCAAAGTTTTGGCTTTTTTAATTATGCTTACGGGGACATTTAATATTTTGAATTTTATATCCTCAAAACTGCAATAGACAGAGGTGTTATTCCAATATCTGTGCATTTTGTTACTGACCATTGTATATCGGATGCATATTGAATGAAATTTGTGTAATTTTCAAATCTTATAACTAGCGACATTTAAAATTTGTAGATGTTAAATATATTCAGAACAATACAAGATGGAAATGGCATTCTAACTTACACACGACCATTGCACATCCAGTGAGTATGGAACAACAGTTGTAGCATTATAAATTGTGCTGCTTAGGGGTTTTTACAATTTTAATCAATGAATATTTTCAAGCCTTTGACAGATGCGAATTCTATTCTCACTTTACGCTTGTATTACGGACTGTTGTAAATCTAATTTATATTAAACTAAAGTTGAAGCAGTTTGAATTTAGCTTCAGTTGCAAGGTCATTTCAATTTTCAAATCTGGCGTATCTTGCAAACTATATCAGATAGAGATGCCATTCCAGTGTCTTCATATATGCTATGACCATTGTATGTTTAATAAATATCCAATAAAAGAACCTTTTAAAGGGTGCTTATTGGGTGCATTTCAAACATTTAATCTAAAGTATACATATAAGTTGGCCATTGTCCATCCAATGAACATTCAACAAAAAGTTTAAAAAAAAGTTAGACTGTGACAACTATGGGTATTAATTCACTTCTTAAATCTTGTACATGTAAAAGTCCTCAAAGTATGATTTGTGTATGATTCCAACTAGAACCCCCTGTTATAGTTATAAAGCTTTACTTTAGTTTTCATTTTTGAACATTTTGCGTGAAGCCTTCATGGATATTTAGATATATTTGTACAGTAGTTTAAACATTTTAATATATGAGTAACATATGCTTCCCACAGCAGAGTTGACTTGTGCACTGAACCAAAGGTCTACGTTTGTTACCTCTTGGTTTTTCTCCAAGCAACAAGAAGTACCTAACATTGTATGTTATACACATAGGCATGATCCTAACAGGACTATAATGAAGTACCTAACATTGTATGTTATACATATCAGCAGGATCCAAACTTGACTATAATGAAGTACCAAGCATTGTATGTTAAACACACAGGCAGGATCCTAACAGGACTATAATGCAGTACCTAACATTGTATGTGACACTCATGATACTAACTGAAGCAGCCTGGTTACACTGATAAATAAGTAATACATGGATGATTTTATGTTCCATCATCGTCTATCAGTCAGCAACTTACACCGACAACTGTTGCTCATAAACTGTAGCTGATGGAAGGATCCTCGTTAAATTTGATTGGAAAGTACCCGGGGTCTCTACCAATTATGTTCAACAGATCAATCAGCACAATTTTTTTTTTTTTTTGGGGGGGGGGGGGCTCAGAAACTTAAAGTCAGCTTAGGTTATAGGATGGGCCTGTGTCCATTGTTTGTATGTCCATATCCATCACGAATTTATGTATGCACGTACATCACCAATTTACATTTTCATATTCTCACAACTCTTAACCATATTTAAATTTTTAACTTTAGCAGTTATCACTCAGATAGTACTGAAACGGGAAGTGTAGCTTGTGGAAGAACCAAACAAAGGCGTCATGGTGTTGCTGTTTATCTACAATTTTTAATAAGTTTTTCAATTTGGGTATTTATTAATTAATGCATACATGCCAATTGATTGGTATGTAAGTCAATGGGAATTGCATTGGTAATTCACATTTTGGGCTTCTTCCAAAACATATGCCAGATCCACTTCATACTGGCTGGGGATGCCCCACAGGCAGCTTTCTGGTGACTATCTTTAAATGGTCTTGCTTCAGCTAGTTTTTTTTCTGTGAATTTTAACTTGTATATAGATATTATCTTGAGCGTTTCATTCTCTGGCAGCTGCAACTTAGACATAAAGTGACTGTCACGCTTTGTACTGGTGTCTGCGGCTGGTCGGCATCCTTACTTAGGGATATGTCCACTGGATGGAACAGGAAGATGTGATTGTTGCAGAGTGATTTGATGGACACTTATACAAACCATCATGAGCGGTGTTTCTGGTTGGAAAAAAATTATTCTGACGCGGAAACCACTTGCCGCTATGCAGTTCGTAGTTTCCACATGTCAGAATCATTGTGTTCCAACCAGAAACACAAGAGAAAGATTTTTTTTTAATTTATCCTATGATATTATGTTGGATATTTTGTCTAAATATTGCATTCAAAAAAATCGAATGCATTTGCAATAGGGAAAACCTTGAAAAATCTGTTGACTAGGGAACAGTGTTACACGTCGATGAATATTATCTTTTGGCCGGCAAATGTTGTTTATGGCTGACCTGCATGCAGACGATGTTTACTATCTATTTATAGTAATGACGCAGGTTAAAAAAATAGTTGGAGCAAGGTTCCAAATATGACAATTGTAACCAAATATGGAATTGCCATCATTTATGGGATAGCTGATTGCATGGGCGTAAGTGATGGCTTTATTAGTCTCCCATACATCCTATCATAGGATGAACAACTAGATCTGAAAATGAGGTTCTATGCGCATGCAGAAGCTGGACATGAAACAAATTTGACAAGTTGTCTGGTGTTTTTTTTTAATGTAGGGATTGTTGTATCTAGTACATGTACTGTGTATTAGACACTGCCTTGAATGATGCTTATGCAATCATCATTTGTCACTCATATTTAATTGACGTGGTCCTTGTAGCCCAAGCCTAAAATCTTTCTTGGGAAACTGATATTCACATCAAACTTGGTAGGGGTGTACCTTTCATGAGTCTCTCTCATTTTTATACAAATGGACATACCCTAATGATCTTCACATCGGGTGATCAATGGATTTTTTCCACTTTTTTGGGCAAAATCTAAAAAGTCTTGTTTGAAACTGCTTAGCCAATTGTTTTGAAATTGCACAGGGACACTGCGGGAGGACCCTACACCTTACAGTTTCTTAACCAGCTGGTGTGGCAAGTTGTTACCTCAGGTGACAAGTCATCTTAGGTTAAAGTATGGTCCATTGTCCGTTCTCTGAAATCATTGGCCAGATTCATTTCAAACTTGGTCAGAATGTACCTTGGATGGATCTCTACCAAGTTTGTTCAAATGGTTGTGCTCCAGTGATTTTTAGACTTTTTATAAATTTTTACCTCAGCTGACTTGTCAGTCAGCTGAGGTTTTTTGAGGGTCCGTCATCCGTCGTCCGTCCGTCCATCCTCCACAATTCACATTTTCGACTTCTTCTCAAAAACCGTAAACCAGATTCACTTTAAACTTGGTGGAAATGTGCCTTGGGTGGATCTCTACCAACTTTGTTCAAATGGTCACGGTCCAGTGATTTTTGGATTTTTAATGAATTTTTTTTGTTCTTTTTGGGTAAATCTTAAAAAATCTTCTTCTCCGAAACCGCTGACCCAATTGCTTTGATATCACACAGAAACACTCCTTGGGACTCATAGTTCTTAATTTGTTCACTCGGTGGCGCTGCAATTTTTCCCTAATTCTTTGTGAATTTTTGTGTGTTATAGCTATTTTCGACTTCTTCTCCAGAACCGTCACTCAGATTAAGCTGAAACATAGTGGATATGTTCCTTGTAGAAGGGTCAAACAAAGTTGTTCACTATGTGGGAATGCTGTGGATTCCTGATTTTTAACGATTTTTTCAATTCTGGTACTTGTCGGTCAATGCAGCTTTCCTATTGATTACTATGGAAGTCCATGGGCATTCGAATGATAATTCACATTTTCAACTTCTTCTCCAAAACCGTCATCCAGATTAACTTCAAACTTGGTGGCAATGTAACTTGGGTGGGTTTCTACCAATTTTGTTCAAATGTTTATGCTCTAGTGATTTTTGGATTTTTAATGAATTTTTTTGTTCTTTTTTTTTGACAAATCTTAAAAAATCTTCTTCTCTGAAACTGTTTACCCAATTGTTTTGATATCACACAGGAAGACATCTAGGGACTCCTTGTTGTTAATTTGTTCACCAGGTGGTGCTGCATTTTTTTCCTAATTTTTTATGAATTTTTGGGTGTTATAGCTATTTTCGACTTCTTCTCCAGAACCGTCACTCAGATTAAGCTGAAACATGGTGGATATGTTCCTTGTAGAAGGGCAAAACAAAGTTGTTCACTATGTGGGAATGCTGCGGATTCCTGATTTTTAATGAATTTTTTCAATTCGGCTCCTTTAAGGTAAATGCACCTTTCCTATTGATTACCGTGTAAGTCAATGGGCATTCTAATGCTAATTTACATTTTCGACTTCTTCTCCAAAACCATCATCCACATTTACTTCAAACTTGCTGGCAATGTACCATGGGTGGGTGTCTGCCAGGTTTGTTCCAATGGTCATGTTCCAATGAATTTGGATTTTTTTATGATTTTTTTTTCAAAAATCTCTACAGAAGTTTAAATAGTAAAGTTTAACATGGGAATTTCTTGTAATGGTCATAACTTTAATAATATTGACCAGATTAACTTCAAACTTGGGCGGGATGTGCCTTGGGTGGATCTCTACCAAGTGTGTTCAAATGGTCACGCTCTATTGATTTTTGGATTTTTTTAATGAATTTTTTTGTTCTTTTTTGGGCCAAACCTTCAAAATTCTTCTCCTCTGAAACCGCTCACCCAATTGCTTTGATATTGTACATAGACACTCCCGGGGACACCTAGTTCCCAATTTGTTCACCAGGAGGCGCTGCAATTTTTTTAATGAATTTTTTGTATGGTTTTGCTATTTTTCACTTGTTCTCAGAACCGCCCCACAGATTAAGCTGAAATGTGATGGATATGTTGTTGTGGAAGGGTAAAACAGTTGTTTACTAGGTGGCACTGCTTTGGATTCCTGATTTTTAAGGATTTTCAATTCGGGTACTTATCGTTCAATGCAGGTTTTACTCTTGATTACTATGTAAGTCAATGGGCATTCTAATGCTAATTCACAGGACAACTGCGGGAAACTTACTGTTTACTTGATAACTTGAGATCTGTTTTGAGTTAGCTACACATGTTAATTATTCTGTATGAAGGTCATGCTGAGACAGTACATGAATGACCTTGACCTCGTTTGTGGGGTCACAGTGCAACATACATGGATTTTACTCTTCATTATAACTTGAGAACTACTTGAACTTTGATGTTGCACATGTAAGTGTTCTTCTATAAAGGTCAGACTTACTCAGAACATGGTGTCCTTGATCCTTTCCCAAGTTAATACAGCTGCAAGTGAGATGCATGTCAAGATCAGCTGAGGCACGGGCTGTTCACACAGCCCTCTTGTTTGTTCATCTTTTGGCAAAATATTGAGAAATGTTCTCCAAAGTCGCTCAGCCAATTGCTTTGAAATTGCATGGGGACATTTCCGTTCACCCCCTGACCTTAATTGCTCAACAGGTGGCATGGTGATTATTTTCTTTTTCTTTTTTTTTTGAATATCTGCGTGTTAAGGGTATTATTAACTTATCCAAACTGTCACTGAGATGGCTGTAAAATTTAGTGAATATCTAGCTGGTGGGAGGGGTAAACAAATTTGCTCAATGAGTAATGATACTGTGGATCCCTAATTTTTAACAAATTTTCAATTTGGGCACTTGTCGGTAATGTCCAACCTGGCAAAGTGACTCCGTGTTGGATACCAGCCTCTAGAAACCAAGACCAAATAGGGAAAGATTATGGCTACTCCCTTTTGGGCTCCATTATCTCATGTAAACAGTGATGAATAAATGCCAACTGATGTAACTGTAAACAAGAACTCTTTCCCATCATGATCATCACAGGGAATGACTTTCTCTTTTGAATTGCACAGTTAAATTAAACCACCAGGGGCTATCGGTAGCAAGTAGCGGCCTACAACAGTTATAAGCTTGCCCAATTGTACTTGATATCTTGTTAAGAAATATTATATTTTCACTGCATTCTCTTGACTTAGATACCAATGACTTTTATTCTTTTCTGACTTTCCCTATAAATTTTGCTGTTAATGTGAAAAGATTATTAGAAAATTTGGTTGCAATAATTTACGGTTTTTAGACTTGTCTGTTTTGTTTCTTAACTTTATATTTTGGCATCATTCTGTTTTAATATTCACTTTCAGACAGTATAGGCTTACATGTTTTCTGTCAGTTAAACCCCCTTGCATGGGGCTATCGGTAGCAAGCAGCGGCCTACGACAGTTTCATGTTTGCCTAATTGTACTTAAAATCGTTTTAAGAAAAAATTGTTTTGGTAACATGTTTTTGGCATAAATGCTAATGACTTTTATTCTTTTCTGACATGCCTAAATGCACATTTACTCAATATCAAAAAAATTACTCAGAATTGACAGTATTTTCTCAAATGTCACAAACCTGACACATAACGTTGAGACATTGACTCAGGATTGGCAGTGAAATAGAGTTTGTAGACTTTCAAAGTGAGGAGCAGGTGTCATCAGGGAGTTTGTTTCACATTTCTGGTGCAGGATGTCCATTGTTGCACTCCTTGTTAGGATTTCCCTTGGTTTGCACAAGCGGTCTAGCTGCAACTGTTTTATTTTACAATCACTGGGACTGAATATAATGCCCCAGCTTGTTTCCCCTTCAGTTATACACTGGCAGGTGGTTTAACTAGGGTAAGCTATCCAGCTAGAAAGGATACATATTGGTTCAGGGGTAAGTCAAATTGTTCTGATTTGAACCTGTATGATACAAATTTAGTAATTATGGTTTGTTTGACAGGTATTCTTCTTTCATAATGAAGCTCTGCATTTATAAGGAAAACGTCACATATTTAGCTCATTCATCATTTGCCACGTTCATATCTATTCGTTATTATGTGGGTTGTCTTTGCCGGATATTTAGCTTAGACAAGGAGCCGCTACTCAGAGAGACATGTAAGGGTAATAGGCTCCGAAACATGTTCTGAGTAATTACCCACTGAAAACCCTTTAATTTATTTGGGCTAATACAGCCTATGTCAAAATTATACAGAGGAATGTGTGCAATATGGACAATAGTACTTCCATATGTATATAGGTTAGAGAGGGACAGGTTTGCTTATGGAGTAAGGAGTTTGGACTGCGGAAGAGGGTAATAACTACTAGGATGCAGTTCTGGGCAAAAAGACACAAATACAAAACAAGGTTAACAGCATGCACTGCTGCTGTTAATTGCATTCTCATCAGAGCAATTATCATAAAAAGTTGGAACTCTGCATTTAAAGTTGTATAAACACAAGTGGTTTGGATCAAAATATGTTTTTGTAAAACTTTGGACATTTCTTGAAGAATATGCAAAACAAAATGGTTCAATTTGTGCTATTATAATCCTAATACATGTACAATATTTTCAAAACTGTATCAGGGAATTTTCATAACTGTGTCTTTTTTTGTACAATGGTGATACAAAATAGTTGATTTTGTCAAAATTGATAAAGTTGGTGGACTCTTCAGTTTTGACACACATTTAACTCCTTCAGTGCCAATCACGTCTAAAGTCGATTTATTAAATTCAAACAAGTCTAAAATTATGATTAGGATCTCATATTCGTTTTCCTCATAAAAAGACCCTTCATTCAGTACCAGCATGCCTATAGTTCCGGAGAAAATATCCCAAGTCAACAGCTTTTCTTGGCATGCATTGTGCCCAATGTACGCTGAGAAAAGCTGTTGACTCAGTCCAAAATTTGACACTTAGAGTTAAAAAAGAGGCAATTTCTTAGAAAATGCCCTGTAATCATCTTACATGACATATGTCATACATGGTTACTATGTGAGTCACATCACATATGTCATACATGGTTACTACGTGAGTCACATGTAATTGTTTACAGCCTGGTATATAAGTTAGTGCAAACAGTCATTGCCTTCAATCCCTGCAGAGCAACATACACAGGGAACAGGGCCTGATAAATATAGCGTAACAAGTTTGTGGCCTTGGTCCTTGACTGAGACTCAGTCCTGCAAAGAGGACTGAGGAGCATCTGCTATAGGCCACATAGTGCTTATAATTTGGATATGAACTGAGCTAATTATGTGTGCAATTTTTAAACCATTTTTTGTTCAAAAAGGAGTATAAACCTGTAATAATTGTACGTTTTTTTAACTGAGGTTTTGTCATCAGTTAAAGAGCATGAGGCTTTGCAATAAGTGCCATCAGGACAGACGGCAGCACTGGGCAGTCGTATTTACATAGCATTTTCTCATTTGCATAACAAGAAATGTTTTGAAGCTTTCACTGTGTAAAAAAGAAAAAAATGTGCAGATTAACAGCTTCAGGTGCTGCCATCTGGTGGGCTAAACTTGACTATAAAGTTATTAACGTCAAACGTTCAAAGTGGTGCTAAATAACAGCATTTGTGTGTGATCAGTTTACTGCTGACTTGACAAACTGTGGATTGGCCAGCAGTCGCGTGCTTCCAGAAAAGGTTTCTTTACAGATAGAAAAGCACTGACATTTCAAATTTTGTTTCCTTATACTAGGAGTAAGTAGGATGGTTCTGTGAACAGGTATTTTTAATTTTGATACAAGTTTTCAATCTGTGTGATCATCACAAAACAAGGTTTGAGGTGTTTTACAGATGATTATGTTAAACTTATTCTCGAAGAAATAGCATACATGGAATTGACAAGACCAGAAGCTGTGCACAGCGGAGACGGAAACTGTGTAACCTGGCAATCAAACAAGATACAGAATACAGTTCACTGTGGTTTCCTTATCTTGACTTTAGGTAAAACTGGGAACATTAACTCATTCCTTACTATGGTGACTTGTCAGGCAGTGCCAGAACCACTGTCTTCAGACTATAGGCATGAAAGAGTTTTCATTCAAGTTGGTACTTGAATGAAAGCTCTTTTCATGAAGAATTTAAATATGTAATTGTCATCTTAAATTTTGGTAAATATACGGAAAAATCAGAGACTGGTATGGAATGAGTTAACATTCAATTTCCTGCCCAAATTGTTGAGGAGCATTGATGTTACATTGTGTCTGCTCCAATTAGCTCAGCTGACTTGTCAACCAGCCAGCTGAGCTTATAGGATGGTCAGTCATCCGTCTTTCACCTGTCCATCCCTCCCAAAATCACACTTTTGATTTCTGCAAAGCCACCAGCCATTAACTCTTTCAATGCTAACTGTAACTTAAGTCAACATTAACTCTTTCAATGCCAACAGTAACTAAAGTCAAACATTAACTCTTCCAATGGTACCTGTAGCTAAAGTCAAACATTAACTCTTCCAATGCTAACTGTAACTTAAGTCTAACATTGACTCTTCCAATGCTTACTGTAACTAAAGTCAACATTAACTCTTATACAACTAAAGTCAAACAATTATAATAAGGGTGCTAAATTCATGTTCCTTGTAAAGAGAGCATACATGTTCATTTCAGTCCTGCCGTTTCTGTAGTTACATTCAATGTCATGGACCAGATCAACAGCTTCACATTCCGCCCTAATCATGCTGAGGAAAGCTGTTGACTCATTCCACATGTCTACATTTACATACTTTTGGTCACAAATATCCAGCACATGACAAATTGCTTGTATTACAAAGTCCAACTGTTAAACATGAAGATGTTTGTGTCCATGATGGCATGAAAGCTTAATTGTCATTCCAAAATTTACCCTCAATGTATTTGTTGCTGTGAAAGCTTTTTTAGCTCAACTGATAATTCAGCTGAGGTTTTAGGAGGGTGAGGCATCCGTCGTCCGTCTGTCGTCCGTCGTCGTCAGTTCACAATTCACATTTTCGACTTCTTCTCAAAAACCGTCAGCCAGATCCACTTCAAACTTGGGGGGAATGTGCCTTGGGTAGGTTTCTATCGGGGTTGTTCAAATGGTTATGCTCTAGTGATTTTTGGAATTTTAATGATTTTTTTTTTTTTGACAAATCTTAAAAAAATTTCTTCTCCAAAACCGCTAATCCAATTGCTTTGATATCACAAAGGAACACTTTCTTGGACTCCTCCTTTTTTAATTTGTTCACCAGGTGGTGCTGCAATTTTTTCCCTCATTTTTTATGAATTTTTGTGTGTTATGGCTATTTTCAACTTCTTCTCAAGAACCGTCACTCAGATTAAGCTGAAACGTGGTGGATATGTTCCTTGTGGAAAGGTCAAACAAAGGTTTCGATAGGAGGCAATGCTGCGGATTCCTGATTTTTAACGATTTTTTTTCAATTCTGGTACTTATCTGTCAATGCAGCTTTCCTATAGATTACTATGGAAGTCAATGAGTATCCTAATGCTAATTCACATTTTCGACTTCTTCTCCAAAACCATCATCCAGATTTACTTCAAACTTGGTGGGGATGTACCTTGGGTGGGTGTCTACCAGGTTTGTTCCAATGGTCATGTTCCAATGATTTTTGGATTTTTTTTATCATTTTTTCCCCAAGAAATCTTCACAAAAGTTTCAATAGGAAAGTTTTACATGGGAATTTCTTGTAATGGTTATAACTTAAATGATTTTGGCCAGATTTACTTCAAGCTTGGTGGGGATGTGCCCTGGGTAGATGTCTACCAAGTTTGTTCAAATGGTCATGCTCTATTGATTTTTGGATTTTTTGTGAATATTTTTGTTCTTTTTTGGGGGACACCTTAAAAACTCTTCTCCTCTGAAATCGCTCACCCAATTGCTTTGATTTTATACATTGACACTCCAAGGGACACGTACTTCCCAATTTGTTAACCAGGTGGCGCTGCAATTTTTGTCTAATTTTTTTATGAATTTTTGTATGGTTTTGCTATTTTTCATTTCCTCTTACCGTTGCTCAGATTAAGCTGAAATGTGATGGATATGTTCTTGTGGAAGGGTCAAACAAAGTTGTTTACTAGGTGGCACTGTTTTGGATTTCTGATTTTTAAGGATTTTCAATTCGGGTACTTATCGGTCAATGCAGCTTTCCTATTGATTACTATGTAAGTCAATGGGCATTCTAATGCTAATTCGCAGGACAACTGACACGGAATTTACTGTTTACTTGATAACTTGAGATCTGTCTTGAGTTAGTACCGTGATGCTGTACATGTTAATGTTTCTGTATGAAGGTCATGCTTAGACAGTACATGAATGACCTTGACCTGGTTTCTGGGGTCACAGTACAACATACATGAATTTTACTCTTCACTATGACTTGAGAATTACTTGAACCTTGATGTTGCACATGTTAGCATTCTTCTACAAAGGTCAGACTGACTCAGAACATGGGTGACCTTTATCCTTTCCCAAGTTCACAGAGCTGCAAGTGTGATGGATGTCTAGGTCAGCTGAGCAAAGCTGTCCACACAGCCCTCTTGTTTTCAGATTATAATTGTCCCTGTGTGACCTTCATGGAGCAGTGTGATCCATAGTATTAGCATACATATGTGTGTTTCCATGACAGCTTGTACATGTATAGTTCTTTATCAATGGCAGGAGCCAAGATGCTGGGGGTAGAGGGCAGCACTGGCAAAAAAAGGTCACCTGACCTAATCAGACCAATTCTCTGGTCAGAGTCGGACATGCGGTACCGCTTGACCAGTGCTATCGTCTGCTATTTCCTGTTCCTGGACATATGCCATTGCCCACATGTGTGCCTTGTCAAAAACATTCCTCATCCACCACCGCGATGAAAGTTTGTCCAATATAAGTTATCCATGTGTGTGGTATCAAAAAAGTTTGTCCTTTGGTAATTGCTCATTTGCATGCCATGATGAAATTTTGGCCAATATTAGTCACCCATGTCTGTGCAATCATGCAAAGCTTAATCCAATATTAATTATCCATGGGTGTGCCATCATGAAGTGCTTAATCCTGTATTAATCATCCATGTGTGTGCCTTCAGAAAGTGCTTAGTCCAATATGAATTATCCGTGTGTGTGCCATCAGAAAGTGCTTAGTCCAATATCAATTATCCATGTGTGTGCCATCAGGAAGTGCTCAGTCCAATATTAATTATCCATGTGTGCCATTAGAAAGTGCTTAGTCCAATATTAATTTCCCATGTTTGTGCCATCAGGAAGTGCTTAGTCTAATATTAATTATCCATATGTGTGCCATCAGGAAGTGCTTAGTCCAATATTAATTATCCATGTGTGCCATCAGAAAGTGCTTAGTCCAATATTAATTTCCCATGTTTGTGCCATCAGGAAGTGCTTAGTCTAATATTAATTATCCATATGTGTGCCATCAGGAAGTGCTTAGTCTAATATTAATTATCCGTGTGTGCCAACAAGAAGTGCTCAATCCAATATTAATTATTCTTGTGTGCCAACTTGAAGTGCTTTATCCAATATCAATTGTTCATGTGTGTGCCAACATAAAGTGCTTAGTCCAATATCAATTATCCATGTGTGGGCATCAGAAAGTGCTTTATCCAATATTAATTATCCATGTGTGTGCCATCAGGAAGTGCTTTATCCAATATTAATTATCCTTGTGTGGCAACATGAAGTGCTTAATCCAAAATCAATTATCCATGTGTGTGCCATCAGGAAGTGCTTTATCCAATATTAATTATCCATGTGTGCCATCATTTAACATTGTTCCCCATTGACATATACTTGAGAATCATCATGAGAGTTGTCCTACCTCAATATATCAATTAATGCATGAGCCTTCATAAAAGCTACGTGTACAATGCTATCCCACAGTGGTTATCACAATGCCAACCATGTTGCCTTAGTGACATCATGACAATGTGAACTTACCCTATATTTGCATGCCCAAGAATAAGAGGGTCAAGAAATTGAACGCAAATTCCTAGTAAACAATGTGATTGCCCAGTATTTATTATAAAATAAAATACATTTGATCCACTAACTGTAAAAATGTACATCAGACTGTGTATTATTATGTACAAATTTTACTCTTGTAATTTTAAATAGAAAAATCCAAACAAGCCAAGTTTATAGATGCTATGTCGGGGTCCTCAGGGGAGTAACTCTGTGATGGGCCAGTCTTTCTGTGTGCCATACTAGACGGTAGTCTAGACAACATGTTTCTGTTTGTAATATTTGACCAAAATTGCTTGGCTCTATCAGGTATTTTTCAGGAGTCTTTTTAGTTTAAAGAAAAAATAGAGACATGAAAATATTGCATCCGACTTTGGAGATTTGTTACATAAATGGTTCCATTTAATTGCATATTATACGTGTCTTACACTTTGTCATTATTGATAGGCCATGCTTTTGTCCTGTATAAGTGGAGCTGGACCTGTACGTAACTGCTGTCATGAAGGCCTGTGTCATTGTAATATACACTGTATTCATGTGCCTTTCTAAGGTTCAGACGTCTCGGCAAATCGTCAGCACTTTCGAGGCAATTATTTTGCTCTCGGAAAGTATCGTAGTAAGTACGCTATGGTTTGTATGGAGCATGTTATCACCCTAACACATTACTTCAGGTGGGTAATGGGGGTGGTGATAAGTTTGGTGGTGGTGTCGGTAATACCTGTATATTAAACTTTTTAATGTCACATTGGTCTGCTATAATTTTGATCAATTACCTCTTTGTTTAGACTCATGTTTTTTGTGGGTTATTTTAATGGTTAGTTGTCTTTGTGTCTTTTTGTTGTCAAGAAAGACCTTTAAATCTACTTGCATGAACATATTAAAAGGACAATTTTATTTTCATTTAATTCATATTTATATTTTACCTGTTTGGCTTAACATTCACACACCTTGTGGAATGTATGTAGTTGTGAATGTAATGAGCTTAATATAGCCATGGATTTTATTTTAACAGAATCCATGATGTGAATGTTGTCAGCTTGATATAGCCATGGATTCTACTGTGTCAGAATCCATGTGAAGCTTAATCTGTCTGAGTACAAAGTTGTGGAAAAAAGATATGCATAACAATGACAATGGGATATGTATCTTAGTTAGCATTTGACTTCAAATTATCCTTGAAATCTAATTTTGAAGTTTATTTTAAAGCCTATATGTTGTGTAAATACATTAGATTTACAGTAGTACACTTGTACATATTATATAGCACCATCAGTGTATGTAGGGCGACCCTTCTCATTTGACCAATACTCCATGGGTTTGTAGCTGCTATACACATGCTCAGGCCTCAGTCTTCCCTAGTATTTCAATTTTGAATGTTCATCAGAAGCAGTGTAGGGAGTTGAGCATATATTGTATGGTGCATTGGTGTATGACTGTACCCAGACATATCCTTAATTCCTATTCACAACTTGACATCATGTTTCAGAACCAAAATCAAGACTTTTAGGGCCTTGAATTTAAATGCCATTTCTACGGCAACAAGTCTTCAATTGTATGTGACTTACTTCAGGTACAGGTAAATGTTAATGCATTGCTGACCACACTGAACCAAAATAACTAAATGATCACAGTGTTTATATTATTTATGCTGCACTCATTATTATTCTTATGTGGCAATTATCTTCATTTCACTCTGTCTTATATGATAAATTATATCACAAATGAGCACATTTATATGATACCATGTATGGCTGCAGATCCTGGCTTTGCCATTCTTGAGCACATAATTTGCTTTTATTACAAGTATTAATGGCTTGGTGCATCATTACTTCAAATGGTGACATATGATGGTAATTGGATTCGTGCACAGGAAAGAAAACATTGTCCCCTGCATCTATCCACCACATTCAGACTGCTATGTATCTAAACATCAGCACACATTTTAACATTTTTTATTTTGCATGATGGGAAACTTTGAAAAAATTTTTAGTTTGCTATAAAGCATGATAATTGTAAATTCATTTCCCATCGATTAAAAAAAAAAAAAATAAAAAAAAAAAAAAAATTAAAAAAAAAAAAAAAAACATGACCATCATTGGGCGCATGTCTATTTTGGTGTAACAGTGCCTCGTGCCTCGAGCCAACTGACATGTCCCAACAATGGCAGACTCACTCCCAAGCCTCCACCAGTCACTGGAAGCTTTATGGCTGTTGCAACGTGGGCAGCTATGGACAGGAAATAGGAGGTGTTCATGGTGGGGCCAGCAGGGTTAAAACAAATTACATTTTAACTCTCTAGCCTCCTTGATTTTAACCCAGCAAGTAAGAGTCCATGTGCGTTGAGGAAACCTTCTGGAACAAATGCTGAAAGAAGTCTTCAGAGATTACGGTGCTCACGGATGTAACTATGTCAATGCCCTCAAGATAAGGATTCAATTGGCAATGCATTATTAAATTTAAAAAAAAAAACGCTCTGGTTTCAAAAACAGTCTGTATAGAGCGTGTCACTGAGACTTGGGTGTACAGGTGAAGAGTAGGATGTCTGTGGAGCCCGTTGCAGGCTGGCGGGGGGCTGTAGTGCTGGCCTGGGGCATCAGACAGCAGCTGCCTGCAGAGCCAGTGACAAGACCATGCAGGCAGGCATGCTGATACAGTAACAACAACTCCTTTGTGCCAGGCATGCTAGTAGCTAGTGGAACAGCAACTATTGTTATAAAGAATTGCATTATGCAATGTTCATGGTAATTCCATGTGGATATTTAACTCTCAGCAATATGCAGTGAAGTGATATAATCATTTTTTAGCACAAGTACCTGCTGTCTGAGGTATACAGACTGTCATTGTCTGTCCCTTGTTATACACACTGTGCAGTCGTAGCACAAGCTCCGTTCGCTCTGTACAGGTATATCACTTGCTTTTTGCTCTGCTGTCATAATGTTTACCCAAACTACAGGTGCTGCTGCATATCATGCCACTTTAATCAGTTTCATTGAATTTGACATGAGATTAATCCCTCTTTTGGGAGACCACCTGCCTTTTGTGACCATTTTCACTGTGTAAGAGGATGTCTTGATGACGATTTACCTCTTTTGGGAGACCAACTGCAGAACGTGACTGCTTGTGGGCCAAAATGATCACAGAAAACCACTCATCCATACAGAGATTCCCCATTTCAGATAAGTAAAACCCACCTATTTTGTACAAGATGGAAAAAATCATGCCAAAACCAGTTTACAAATCCAAAATCATGTTTATTATCAAAGCAAAAGTGGCCATTGCATGGCATGTAAAATATTCACAGGAACAATATTTCAATGCACTCTTTGTCTTGATAAACAATATGAAAATTGCTATTACAAAATAAGATCCAAACACAAACAAAGAGACCAAAATGATCATTCCTGAGGTGCATGTGAACAGGGACTCTTAACACTACTGGGCAAAAGGACAATAATAGTTAGGATATTTTTCTTTTCCAGTTGTTTAATCAAGATGAGTGTGATGAATGTCCAGATCAGCTGAACATATGGGGTGCCCACTGCCCTCTTCTTTATATGGATCTTCAAGAAATTCAGTGGGATTGTGGGGCAGCTCAAAATCTTGGTTGTATATGATACTAGTGGTGCCACCTACAATTTGATGGAAATTATGAGCTAAAATGTGTTGAAAGATATAAAATTCTGTATCTTGAAAAATATTTAAGTTGGACATGACACATTAAAAAAAAAATTATGTCCAATGCTAATTTTAATACATGTTTGATATCAGTCACCGTTCCTGTAAAGTTGAAAGAGTTTATTTTGTAATGGCAGGGTGCAGCTTGGACATCAGTGGCAAACAGAAGTCAGCCTTCAGATCAAAATTGCATTCGAGGACATTGTGCACAAAACTCTACATGGTGACTACTTTTTGGGTCACCATGACCCAATTATTATGAAAGTGTGGTGCTTGTCCAAATTTGTTGTTTTTCTTCAATAGTTTGAAAAGTTATAGCCCAATTTGAACAAACAGATCAGGTACGGGAAGCTGAAAGCAAGGCACACATTTTAAATTTAACAGTTTTTTAATCGGAGTTGTAGGTCAACATTTTGCTACTTGAATATAGGGATCACAATGTGAAAATCTTGTGAACGTTCTGCACCACCCAATTTTTTAGTTAGGCGCGTATAACTTGTAGGACTTATAAAGTGTATGAAAATCTATATTTCATGTTCGGAACAAGCGGGACTCGAACCTGCAACCTATAGCACCAGTCGCCTAGCTGAAAAGGGAAACGCACATATCCACTTGACCAAATCTATGTTGATTTTCATATTCATGACACAACCTACAGTGTTATGTAATATAGTGGTCAAAATATGTAAAAATTTTTACCAACCTAACGTCCTTAATTTTTATGAATCTTCTAAAAATTAAGCGGGATTGTGAAGAGGCCAAAATCTCCAGTAGTTATGTTATATAATGTCAGTGACCTTGACCTATTTTGCGTAGATCACCAGGCTGGTAAATGTGAACGAGCTAGATGATGTTGAAATGACAGCGTGTAGCTTGGACATCAATGGCAAAGAGAACTGCATGAGCCTAGATCCAGATCGAAATTGCACTTGAGTACATTACATGAAACTCTGCTTGGTGATATGCTCTGTGGTTCACAGTGACCCAGTTGTGGAGTTTGGCAATCGTCCAAGTATATTGTTTTTCTTCTATAAATCGAAGTTATTACCTGATTTGAACAAATAGACCATTTAATGAAAGCTGGATGCAAGGCACACATTTTGGATTGAGTCATTTTTACCCTCAGCACATTAAGTGCCTAAGGGTATTGTCTTCCCCTGCGTCGTCCGTCAGTCTTGTCGACATTACCACGATATATCAAAAAATATTCACCGTAGCTGCACCAAATTTTTGCCACAGAAGGACCTTATAATTGGCTGGGTGCCTAATGAAAACAAGCTTCCTCTGATTAGCTTTAATCTTTTTATGACAGTTTTAATGTATTTATTTGAAGGCCATCTGATTGGTGTCAACCCTGATGGTATTAATGTGATATCCCAAAAAACATTGACCACACCTTTACCAAATTTTTGTCTGAGCTGTATCTTATGGTGGACCAGGTTTCTATTGAAAACCAGCTTCATGTGGTTATTTTGAAACTTTTTATCCACTTTTTAAAGTACATGTGCATTTGTTTGAAGGCTGTCTGATGGGCATCAACCCTGACGATGTTACCGCAATATCTCAAAAAAATTGACCACAGCTTACCAAACTTTTGTCAGAGATGTATCTTATGATGGACCAGTTCCTATTTAAAACCAGCTTCCTCTGACTATTTTGAAACCTTTTGTGAATTTTTAATGTATTTATTTGAAGGCCATCTGAGTGGCGTCAACCTTGACGACATTACCATGATATCTGAAAAAAATATTGACCACAGCTTTACTAAATGTTTGTCAGAGATATATCTTATGACCAGGTTTCTCTTTAAAACCAGCTTCCTCTGATTATTTTGAAATTTTTTATGAATTTTTTAATGTACATGTGTATTTAATTGAAGGCCATCTGAGTGGCGTCAACCCTGATGACGTTACCGCGATATATCAAAAAATATTGACCACAGCTTTACCAAATTTTTGTCAGAAATGTATCTTATGATGGACCAAAGTCCTATGTAAAACCAACTTCTTCTAATAATTTTTTACCTTTTTATGAAACTTTTAATGTATTTATTTGAAAGCCGTCTGAGTGGTGTCAACCCTGATGATATTACTGCGATTTCAAAAAAAATATTGACCGCAGTTTTACCAAATTTTTAGAGATGTGTCTTATGATGGACTGGGTTCCTATCTAAAGCTGCTTCCTCTGATTAATTCGAAACTTTTGATGAATATTGTAATGTACTTATTTGAAGGTTATCTGAGTGTCATCAAACCTGACGATGTTGCCGCGATATCTCAAAAATTATTGATCACAGTTTTACCAAAATTTTGTCAGAGATGCATCATATAGTGGACCAGGTTCCTATTTAAAACCAGCTTCCTCTTTGTACTTATAAACTTTTAATGAAACTTTGAAGTAGTTTAAGGTGCACAAGGGGACCACGTTACCGTAATATCGCAACAAGGATCCAACACAGCTTCACCAAATTTTTTTCAGAGATGCGCATTTTAGTGGATCACATTCCTATTGAAAATCAGCTTCCCCTTTAATTTTTATACTTGTTATGAAACTTTTGAAGTATTCATTTGATGACCATCTGAGTAACTCACAGTACAGTGGTCTCTGTCACCAGAACATGTCCCCATAACACATCCAAAAGTACTCTTTTTTAATTTCATAGACAACAATATGGAAATTGTATGTAAAATATTCTACTGCAGAATTGAGGAAAAAAAGATTGTGGGCGCCAAGGAGAATAGTACTCTTTTTTAATTTCATAGACAACAATATGGAAATTGTATGTAAAGTACTGCAGAATTGAGGGAAAAAAGATTGTGGGCGTTAAGGATAATACGTTCTCTGATCGCTGTTTTTTAATCTTAGTTGTAGGTGAAGGTCACATGGGCAATTGGAATTCATAGGGGTCAAATGTGAAAATCATGTGAATACTCTGTCATCTCTTATTTTTAGTGCATTATTTTTACCCTCAGCACATAAAGTGCCAGAGGGTATTGTTGTCCCCTGCGTCATAATTATGCATTTATTTGCAAGCTGTCAAAGTGGCGTCAACCCTGATGACATTAGTGTGATATCTCAATGGAAATTGACTGCAGCTTCACCAAATTTTTATCAGAGATGTCCCTTATAATGGACCAGGTTCCTACCTAAAACCAGCTTCCTCTGATTATTTTGAAACTTTTTATCAAACTTTTAATGTATTTGTTTGAAGGCCTTTTGAGTGATCTCAACCCTACTGATGTTACTTTGATATCTCACAAAATATTGACCATAGCTTTACCACATTTTTGCATTTTATGGTGGAACAGGTTCCTATTTAAAACCAGCTTCTTTGTATTTATAAACTTTTTATGAAACTTTGAAGTTTTTATCTACAAGGCTGGCTGAATGGTGCACATTCCTATTGAAAACCAGCTTCCTCTTATCATTTTTAAACTTGTTATGAAACTCTGGAAGTACTTATTTGACGGCCATCTGAGTGACACACAGTATAGTGGTCTTTGTCACCAGAACTTGCCCCACAAGTGCTCTTTCATTTCATAGACAACAATATGGAAATTGTGTATAAAGTATTCTACTGCAGTGTGTCCACAAAAAATGCAGAATTGCGGAAAAACAGATTGTGGGTGCCAAGGGTAATCCGTTTTGTGAACACTATTTTGAAATTTAGTGCAAGTATGGAGGTGAAAATCTTGATTGATGGAGATACTAGTGGCACTACCTAAAGTTTGATGGAAAATATGAGCCAAAGCATACTGAACAAGATAAAATTGAAAACCTCAAAAAAAAAAAAAAAAATTAAGCAAGACATTCCTAATTGATAGCTTATATAGATTATGTTCAACACTGTATTGTAGAATATGGGTGACTTACCTAGTATTTCTTCGCCACGAAGTTGGTAAAGTTGAGAGAAATGACTTGGTGATGATGGGGTGTAGCTTGGACATCAGTGGAGAGGAGAATGTATCCTCCAGATCAATATTTCACTTGAACTTTCCATTCTCAATCAACCAATAAACACATCAGTTTACCCAACCTGCTCTTGTTTTGTTTGAAGTCTTTATATTATTGTAAGACGTGACAAGTCAGCAGAGTACTAGACCTATGGGCTTTTTGTTGTGTATTTAGTTTCCAGGTGAAAACAAGGAAACATTCTGAGTCAGGACTCCCAAATAGCGCACAATTATGCATGAGCGTACTTGGTTCCTGATGCTGTTTGATTACCAAGGTTGCAAATAAAGGGCGGGGGGGGGGGGGGAGGGGGCATGGAGAACGCTGTGATTGTGTTGTAATTATTAATTACAACAAGCAAACCTAGCTTGTCATCTTAACTTCTTAATTATTTTTAGCTGTCGTCCGTCGTCCGTCCGTCCGTCCGTCCGTCCGTCGTCCGTCAACAATTTACATTTTCGACTTCTTCTCCGAAACCGTCAACCAGATCCACTTCAAACTTGGTGGGGATGTGCCTTGGGTGGGTTTCTACCAAGTTTATTCAATTGGTCATGGTCCATTGATTTTTGGATTTTTAATGAATTTTTTTGTTCTTTTGTGGGCAAATCTGAAAAAATCTTCTTCTCTGAAACCGCTCTCCCAATTACTTTGATATCACACAGAAACACTTCCTGGGACACCTAGTTCTTAATTTGTTCACCAGGTGGCGCTGCAATTTTTTTCTATTTTTTTATGAATTTTTGTGTGTTATAGCTATTTTCGACTTCTTCTCCAGAACCATCACTCAGATTAAGCTGAAACATGGTGGATATGTTCCTTGTAGAAGGGTCAAACAAAATTGTTCACTATATGAGAATGCTGCAGATTCCTGATTTTTAACGATTTTTTCCATTCGGGTACTTATCGGTCAATGCAGCTGTCCTATTGATTACTATGGAAGTCAATGGGCATTCTAATGCTAATTCACATTTTCAACTTCTTCTGCAAAACCGTCATGCAGATTAACTTCAAACTTGGTGGGGATGTACCTTGGGTGGGTGTCTACCAGGTTTGTTCAAACGGTCATGCTCCAGTGGTTTTTGGATTTTAAATGAATTTTTTTGTTCTTTTTTTTGGACAAATCTTGAAAAATCTTTTTCTCCAAAACCGCTTACTCAATCACTCTGATATCACACGAGAAGATACCTAGGGACTCTGTGTTCTTAATTTCTCGACCAGGTGGCGCTGCAATTTTTTACTAATTTTTAATGAATTTTTGTGTGTTGTAGCTATTTTCGACTTCTTCTCCAGAACCGTTACTCAAATTAAGCTGAAACATGGTGGATATGTTCCTCGCAGAAGGGTCAAACAAAGTTGTTCACTATGTGAGAATGCTGCAGATTCCTGATTTTTAACGATTTTTTCCATTCGGGTACTTATCGGTTAATGCAGCTTTCCAATTGATTACTATGGAAGTCAATGAGTATTCTAATGCTAATTCACATTTTCAACTTCTTCTCCAAAACCTTCATGCAGATTAACTTCAAACTTGGTTGGGATGTACCTTTGGTGGGTGTCTACCAGGTTTGTTCCAATGGTCATGTTCCAATGAATTTTGTTTTTTTTTATGATTTTTTTTTTTCAAAAATCTTTACAAAAGTTTTAACATGGGAATTTCTTGTAATGGTTATAACTTAGATAATTTTGGCCAGATTTACTTCTAACTAGGTGGGGATGTGCCTTGGGTGGATCTCTACCAAGTTTGTTCAAATGGTCACGCTATATTGATTTTTGGAATTTTTATGATTTTTTTTTTGTTTTTTGGGGGCAAACCTTAAAAACTCTTCACCTGTGAAACTGCTCACCCAGTTGTTTTGATATCGTTCATAGACACTCCCAGGGACACATAGTTCCCAATTTGTTCACCAGGTGGCACTGCAATTTTTTCTAATTTTTTTTATGAATTTTTTATATGGTTTTGTTATTTTTCACTTGTTCTCAGAACCGTCACTCAGATTAAAGTGAAATGTGATGGATATGTTCTTGTGGAAGGGTCAAACAAAGTTGTTTACTAGGTGGCACTGCTTTAGATTCCTGATTTTTAAGTATTTTCAACTCGGGTACTTATCGATCAATGCAGCTTTCCTATTGATTACTATGGAAGTCAATGGGTATTCTAGTGCTAATTCACAGGACAACTGACACAAAATTTACTGTTTACTTGATAACTTGAGATCTGTTTTGAGTTAGTACTGTGATGTTGCACATGTTAATGTTTTTGTATGAAGGTCATGCTCAGACAGTACATGAATGACTTTGACCTCATTTCTGGGGTCACAGTGCAACATACATGAATTTTACTCTTCATTA
This sequence comes from Hermodice carunculata, assembly GCA_964020975.1. Taxonomy (NCBI): domain Eukaryota; kingdom Metazoa; phylum Annelida; class Polychaeta; order Eunicida; family Amphinomidae; genus Hermodice; species Hermodice carunculata. The sequence goes on from OZ026630.1 coordinate 9,083,296, forward strand.
TAACTTGAGAACTACTTGAACCTTGATGTTGCACATGTTAGTGTTCTTTTATAATGGTCAGACTTACTCAGAACATGGGTGACCTTGATCCTTTCCCAAGTTCATAGATCTGCAAGTGTGATGAATGTCAAGATCAGCTGAGCATGGGCTGTTCACACAGCCCTCTTGTTTCTTTTTTGTTTTAATTCATGAAGATCATATGCACCTTTATGTTAATGTTTTATGAACATTGTATAAAGGATAATGCAATGATACAGCTGTCCACCTGTATAAGCTTGCCAAGTTATGATCTGTGTGTCAATTCGTTTATGCTGTTAAATTATAATTTCCGTATAAGCTCATAGCTTCCTTATTTGAAGCTTGCATGGGCAAGGGTGCCACACGTGGCTGACAAATGGGCCAGCATTGCCTCATTACTTCATTATCATTATGATCAGGGAAGCTGCGTGAACCAGTTATTCTCATTTCAAATAGGCCAAATGTGCTGAAATCATGCGTCTGAACAATTTATTAGCTCAGCTGACTTGCTGGATGCTCAGCTGGATGGGGATGTACCTTGGGTTGGGTGAATCTTTATCAGTGTTATTCAAAAGGTCGCAATTCAGTGAATTTTCATCAATAGCTCTGCTCAAGATAGGTTACAGGACTCCTGTGATCACTGATGTCTGTCTGTCTGGCCATCCATGAACTTTTGTTTGCGAGCGCGATACAATCCACAGTTTTCAAGATAGCCTCATATAATGTGCAGGACTTATAAAGTGTATAAAAATCTAGGTTGAGTCCCATATTTGTGGTGCCATCTACAGCATTATGTAATATATGGGTCAAAATGTAAAAAATTTTGTGACTACTCTAATATCTTTAATGTTTGGTAGATTCTGAAATTAAGAGGGATTGTGGAAGTCAAAATCTCAGTTGCTTATGTAAATGTACCACAAAATTAATGTGTATCATGTTGAAGTTTGATATTGCATAATGTGGTTGACCTTGATTAATGTGTATCATGTTGAAGTTTGATATTGCATAATATGGATGACTTTGATTAACTTTTCAAGGTCATGGAGGTAATACATTTCAGGAAATGATTTTTCGGTGTTGGTGGTCAGCCAAGCATTGGACCCATGAGCCTCTTGTTTATACTATTTTTACTAGATTTACTTGGTCAAATAGCTCTATAGCTAATGTTTTTGTTGTGCATCCCAAGGACAAATAAAACTTGAAATGAAATAAAATGCATGCAATGATAATTTTTTCTCCACCAGCTTCTTTTAATTTATCACAGAAGTCTGTATTCTCTGAAAAATAACCTTGCTTATTACTCTTGAATATATTTAGATTTACTCTCCAAGTACTTATTACATTGGCAAAGTAAATTCTCTTGCCTCTTGTAAAAGAGATTTAAAACCTGACACAGCCTCATTTGCATGTACATGTACATCCAATTCCTCACTCACTATACCCAATGATAATTTTAGCTCTGCTGACCAAAGGTCACAGAGCTCATGCAATCACTCATGTCTGTCCATCCATCCTTCCTTCCATCCATCCATCCTTCTGTCAATCTGTTTGTCTATAAACTTTTGCTTGTGAGCATGATACAGTCCACAGTTTTCATGATAGCCCCATGTAACTTTCAGGAATTATCAAGTGTATGAAAATCTAGGTCAATTTTGATATTGGTGATGCCACGTAGTATTATGTTTTGTGAACATGGAACGGCAGAGTCTCGAAGAAGCAACCTTCGGCACCAATCACTTAGCTGAAAATGAGAAATGCACATACCAACTGCACCAAATCCCCATTCCTGAAAAGAATGGTTCAATGGAGGCGGGTATGCATGAATGCCATAATTATGTAATTTTGGGGTCAAAATTTGAAAACCTTGTGACCTCTCTAGCATCCTTAAAGTTTGATAAATGATCATGAAATTTACTGGGATTGTGTAGCAGGTCAAAATCTCAGTTGCATAATGATACTAGTGGTACTACCTATAACATGATGGAAATTATGAGCCAATATGTGGTGAAACATGTAAAATTCCATATCTAAAAAAATAATTGAATTAGACATGCCAAATTTATCGGACATGTTTAGATCATGTCCAATGCTAATATGTTGTGTAATATTAGTGACCATGACCTATTTGCATCAGGTCACCAGTACTGAGAAGTTGTAATTGTCAGGTATAGCCTGGACATTGATGGCAAAGAGAATTGAGCCGCTAGATCAAAATTGCACTTGAGTACACTGTACTTAGTGACCTACTTTTTGGGTCAGCATGACCCAAAGATTTTGGGGTTTGGCACTGGTCCAAGTTTACTGTTTTTCTTTATATCCTCAAAAAGTTATTACTAAATTTGTACAAACAGACAATGAATGGAAGCTGGAAGTGGGGCACACATTTTGAACATTAGAATTTTTTAATCCGAGTTGACGGTCAAGGTCAAAGGCCAGTTGATACAGGATCCAGATACAAAATCAGATTTGAATTGACAAGGAGGATTTGCACCAGTTTTATGTTCATGGTTGGGGAGACCCTCATTAAGACAATTTATTGTCGCTATCATGAGGGCCACCCCATAGTGTAACAATAAGTATGCCAACACATGGCAATTTATTATTGTACTATGACAAAATACATGATGTGTATGTATCAAGAGATTAGCATAACATATTTTGCAAAATAAGTGAAGTCTCATTAAACTCCACCTTAGGCATTATGATAAAAACTGTTTTGATCATCAGCCTTATTTTATATGTCTTGATTTTACAGTACAAAAAAACAGATCACCAAAATACAGTGAAAACTTGTCATAATGACACCATCTGTTCCCTGAGAAATGTGTCAGATAATTTAATATGTCAGATAAATGAGTCGAATAACTAAGAAAATAAACCTTTTCCCATTAAAATTTGTGTCATTATATTGAATATGTCAGATATCTGAGTTTCGATGAGGTTTCACTGTATATAAAGATTAAGAAACGGTCTCCTTCTGACATTGCAAAGTTTGCCGAAGAATTGAGAGAAATTAGTATTTTGAAAAAAAAAAATGATAAAGACCCTCTTGAGAAAGCAAGCAAACAAAAACCTCAATGTCATGAACAGGTTAATAAGTGAAGCAGAAGAAAAGCATATGCCAATTAAAAATGTAAGATTCCGTAAATATAAGCATAAGAAACAAAAGTGGAGTACAACTGGTAGCTTACTTTCAATCAATTTTAGAGACAAGCTTTATAAAAGACTTAAATGTTCCCCTAACAGTTCTGCAATGCATTCAACCATAAAAAGCAACGTAAGTACTTATAGCAATATCCTGCCAAGAAATATGACAAGAACAAAAAGGGAATACTGTGACATAAGCTTTAAAAGATTAGAAAACAACATTTAAAAAACATTGAACACTATAAATGAAGTTTTGTCGAAAACCAAAAAAAAAAAAAAAAAAGGAGAGATTTCCTGAATGTGAGCAAGACCAGGAAAGTAGCCGCTGAATGGCAAACGCAGGTTCAACCGGTTTCGATACTGTGTGTATCTCATCAAGAACCGTTAAAAATAGATCAGACTGATTTTCCAACAGAAAATCAAATGTCTCGCGGTGGAACACTTACGTCTCTGAATAAGCTACAGGTGATAAATTACAAATGACCAAGTTTGCTGGGAAATTACAATCCTATTTTAGCTCTCACCTAGATACATTACTCTAGCAATTTTCATCAAGTTCTTCAAGACTTATTGCAGAGAAACTAATTTCACATAAATGACCCTGTGACCTTGAAAATTAGGTCAAGGTCATCCACATACAATCCCAACCTTGGTCTTACCTTGATACATAATCCTACCAAGTTTCATCAAATTCCATCCTGTTCTTCATGACTTATCGAACGGGAACCAATTTCACATAAGTGACCCTGTGACCTTGAGAATTCGCTCAAGGTCATCCAAATACAATCCCAACTTCGGTCTTGCCTAGATACATGCTCCTACCAAGTTTCATCAAATTCCATCAAGTTCATCAAGACTTATCGCACGGAAACCAATTTCACATAAGTGACCCTGTGACCTTGAAAATTCGTTCAAGGTCATTCAAATACAATCCCAACCTATGTCTTGTCAAGATACATGCTCCTACCAAGTTTCATCAAATTCCATCCTGCTCTTCATGACTTATCGAACGGAAACCAATTTCACATAAGTGACCCTGTGACCTCGAAAATTAAGTCAAGGTCACCCAAATACAATCCCAACCTAGGTCTTACCTAGATACATAATCCTACCAAGTTTCATCAAATTCCATCAAGTTCTTCAAGTTTTATCGCACGGAAACCAATTTCACATAAGTGACCCTGTGACCTTGAGAATTAGGCCTAGGTCAACCAAATACAATCCCAACCTAGGTCTTGCCTTGATACATAATCCTACCAAGTTTCATCAAATTCTGTCCAGTCCTTCAAGACTTATCGCACGGAAACCGAGTGTTGAAGAACCTGAACAACCACAACAACAACAACAACAACAACAACAACGACAAGAAGAAGAAGAAGAAGCGGAAGAAACGGGCACTAAAACAATATGTCCCCCGGCTTCCACCGGGAGACATAAAAACTGTTGATACCCAAGTATCGTGCTGTTGTAGTAACATTGCATGGGGGTTTGTGTTTACGTTTCAGCAGCACTATGATGTAATACAATAGTATGTTTGTCATAATCTGAATATGGTTCCCATTGGCTCTAATGGGTCCAGAATGGGAATCCCCTGGCTGGGGATCTCACTCTGATTTTGACCTGGTTTGGTGCAAAATATTCATGTTGGGTTAACCGGAAGGGACACCCTAAGGTTAGGTGGCCCCTGCCCTGTGTCGGGGCCCAGGAAAAAAAAGATTTCCTGAATATTTTAGAGATGACAGACCATGGATTGATGATAAGTTAGATATTACAAATAAGTTTAATCAATTCTTCATTGATGTTGGTCCAAATGTAGCTCGACAAGTAAATCCAAGTTGGAACATAGGGGCCATCTTGTGAATGCTCTGCACCCCTCTGTTTTCAGTTAGGGCCATATAACTTTTGGGACTCATAAAGTGTATGAGAATCTACATGGACTTTAATGTTGGTGGCACCACTTATATTGTTACGTAATATGTGGGTCAAAATGTGAAAATGTTGTGACCAGTCCAGCATCCTTAACTTTGTATCGGTCTTCATGAAATTTAGTGGCATTGCGGACGAGGTCAAAATCTTGGTTCCTTATGATACAAGTGGTGCCACCTATACTTTGGCAGAAATTATGTGTTAAAATGTCTTGAAAGATAAAAAATTCCATATCTTCAAGAATAATTGAATAAGACATGTCACAGCCTAAGGTTAGGTGGCCCCTGCCCTGTGTCCGGGCCCAGGAAAAAAAAGATTTCCTGAATATTTTAGAGATGACAGACCATGGATTGATGATAAGTTAGATATTACAAATAAGTTTAATCAATTCTTCATTGATGTTGGTCCAAATGTAGCTCGACAAGTAAATCCAAGTTGGAACATAGGGGCCATCTTGTGAATGCTCTGCACCCCTCTGTTTTCAGTTAGGGCCATATAACTTTTGGGACTCATAAAGTGTATGAGAATCTACATGGACTTTAATGTTGGTGGCACCACTTATATTGTTACGTAATATGTGGGTCAAAATGTGAAAATGTTGTGACCAGTCCAGCATCCTTAACTTTGTATCGGTCTTCATGAAATTTAGTGGCATTGCGGACGAGGTCAAAATCTTGGTTCCTTATGATACAAGTGGTGCCACCTATACTTTGGCAGAAATTATGTGTTAAAATGTCTTGAAAGATAAAAAATTCCATATCTTCAAGAATAATTGAATTAGACATGTCAAATTTATAGGATATATAGATCATATCCAGTGCTAATTTATTATGTAATATTGATGACTTTGACCTATTTTTGTAGGTCATCAGGTCTGTAAAGTTAGAATAGATGATTTTGTTACAGCAGAATGTAGCTTGGACATCAGTGGCAAAGAGAATTTTGTTTTTTGATGCTCATTAGATAATATGTCAGCAGAGCATCAGGCCCATTGGGCTCTTGTTTATACTTGTCCTGTGTATCATTTGAATGTGAAGCTAATGAGAATTTCATTCAATTCATCGTACCATTTATACCCAAGGGGATGCTGGGTTAAATTACACTGTACATGGGCTTCTACTGACAGGTACATGATCCACACGTAATACAAGATCTATTATACAATGGTCAGAGAGATGAGCTTACCATCTGTTTTACCCTAAAGTACTCACTCTGATTGTATTAACTATAATGAGCCAGTATATAAGTCAAGTACTACTCCAGCCTTACTCTTCGCATGTGACCTCCCCCCCCCAATCAGGTCACCAAATTTCTGTCCATTTAGTATTGTTAGACCACTAGACTTTTGCAAATTAAGTAACTTTCTACTTTAACAGTTTCTGACCTTGTTGTGACCCATTCTTGGCATCATGGGAGCATGAGAAATGTGCACATTGGGAAAGGAATGTGATTATCACCATCATTTATAATTAAATCGCGTGCATGTGCTGTCCTTCCATTAAAGTAGTCCCTCATCAGTATGTCACCTAAACACTGCTAAAGCAGAATACTTTACAACCTTATTTTCAACTTGAGTGAATATATCTGTATTTAATCTTTTGTATACATGTATATGTGCATAATTTTGTTCACTTTCAAACAGGTTTTTGAATAAACATGTCTTTTACTCTTGTGATACATAAGTCTGTTTATCATTTCATGTATTTGACCTTGTAGCACTCTTACCAAAGGACCCTACACTGCTTGTGGGTGACACTCTACGACTCAATTGCACACTCATAGGAAACTTTACACATCTCAATGCCAGTCACATGTACATCACATGGAAGAGCACTGTCCTGCCTGCAAAGTTTCATCATGCTGTATCAGCTAAAACCCTGATATATGAGAAGCCAAATATCCAGAGCAATCAGGGTGGAACCTACTTCTGCCAACTGAATAGGTCTTCAGAAGGAAAAGAAACTCCTGAGTACCTTGATTCGCAGTACGTTCAAATTGGCCGTAAGTGCACCTAATCCAAAATTGACATATCCTCTGTATGAAAATAACATATATCGTGTTAGCTTTCATTGTTTATATATATATATATATATATATATATATATATATATATATATATATATATATATATATATATATATATATATATATATATATATTTATCTCATGTTTGGGTCGATTTCAGTACCATAACAGACTTTTATATATGCCATATCGGCTAGGCCTTGGCAAAACACAGGAAGAGTGCTATATGCACAATTTTATAGAACTCTTCCGGGAGCACTTATAACCGGAAGAGTTCTATAACTAGACCGGAAATGATGTAGGCCTAGTTCAAAACGCAGCGTCTGCTAGGCCTACGTTGTCTTGAAGTAGCTAGATAAATTAACCATGGTGTTATTTGAACTTAATCGACACAAACATGAGATAAATAAATTATAGTATAATTTGTTGGCGATATGAAGTATATGGACTCGCACAGGATACCATAAAGCAGAACTCGTTCGCTTCGCTCACTCGTTCTGCTATATGGCATCCAGTGCTCGTCCATATACTTCATATCGCCAACAAAGTATACTATAATCTATACATATAGATAGATGAATGGATGGATGGATGGATGGATGGACGGACGGACAGACAGACAGATAGATTATAACATGGAATTGCTGTAGATACGAAGAATATCAATGAGCACTGGGTGCCATATATGCAGAACGAGTGAGCGAAGCGAATGAGTTTTGCTATGCTATATGTTACCCAGTGTGAGTTGATATTCTTCGTGTGGCCTACAAACCATGCTATGATCCGTTTATCTCATGTTTGTTAAGGCCTACTTCAATAAGTTATGCCACACCAGATCCCAAATGTTCCTTTCACTGACAGCAGATGATGCCATCTTTACGCAGGAAGTAGCTTATCCCATAATAGTAAATTGTATGTTGGTACTTCCGGTTATAGGTAATCTGCCGAACAGAACACCTATAATAGCACTTTCTAATGACTTTATTATACAGCCCATAGTGGTCTGGCCCATATGATATTCATACACACGCTTTACGTCATTAAATTTGATCCAAACATGAGATAAATATATACATACAACATGTGTGTGTGTGTGTACGCACCCACACATATATGTACATACATATATTGAAATCTGTATGAACATGTGTGTACGTGTATAGAGTGAGGTCTGTCTTAAAAGCCCATGGTTAAGGATAACCAAATAAGAGCCCTTGGAGATGGATCATTGGGGGTAGGGGTGAGGGTGAGGGTGAGGGTGAGGGTGAGGGTGAGAGAGATGCAATATGATGACTACTGGAATAAAGACCAGCATCTGTTTGTAATTTTTGTTGTAGGTAACTATGTTTTATTTATCACATTGAATTTGATGCAGTATTTTACCGAGTCTGTTTATTTCCTGTTTTATAAATTGATAAATAAGTAAGTAAATAGATAGATAGATAGATAGATAGATAGATAGATATGAATAAATAAATAAATAGATAAATAAATAAATGGATGGATGGGTGGATGAATGAATAATAAATAAGTAAATATATAAAATGAATCTATGAATGTATGTTTATTTCCAACATGGTTATATTCAAGAACAGTGCCAGTTCCTCGCATGTATTACAGGTGGTCCTTATTTCAGGTTTGCCAAAGTTGCCCGAGAAGCTAGACTGCATGAGTGACAGCTTAGAAGACTTGACCTGCAGTTGGTGTCCAGAAAATGTTGATCCCTTTGTCCAGTACGAGCTAAACTGGACTGTCAAGTAAGGCCAGGTTTTTTGCCATTTTATTCAGCAGTTGTTCACTTATTCAGGTGAAATGTTTATTCTATGCTTGACATAAGGAAATTTATGTACCTGTGGTGGCAACTTTTGTGTCAATTAATGCACTCACTTCATATAATTCCTGCTTTATATCTTCTAATTTTTCTGCCCGGTTTCTACACTTTTTATTTTGCCAACACCAGTAAATATGAAGGTTTTGCTTGTTCTAGAGCTGTATCCTGGGGCTGGATAGCCCAAAAGCTTGTTTACTTTCAGTCAATGTTGAGTGAAATTTGTTAAAGCTGAGAGCTTATCTTCAAAAGCCACTTTTCAGTTGATTACAGTGTGTTCGCTCCAAGTTGGCAAGGGCATGAATTTGTAAATAGTTCAAGCATCTGGTAAAGAGGCCTGGAAGTAGTGCCAGATACAGTCTTTTAAAACAGGGGACAACTAGCTGCATGTTTGTGCAAAGCATACATGCCCCTTTATCACCGATAAACAGTTATTATGGAGAGGTATTTAATTACTGACCAGAGTACCAGATAATGATGGCTGTGAATTATTTTCTTTTGTCTATCATAGGGGTATAGTGGGTTTGCTACTGGTCTTATCAGTATAACAGGTATATATGCACATGTTATGGAAAAGATCCAGAGGGGGTGCCGGAGAAGATGCACCAGCTCCTCCCCCCCCCACCCCCGCCTATAAAAAAAAAATGTTAAGAATATTTCTTAAAAAAAATATTGTCGGTGGGTGATCAGGACCTGTGTCTGGTTAAGGGAGGGGGGGGGGGCAAGGGTAGAGGGTAGAACCCAGGTTTAACCCCAGCAGACTGGCGGTCTGCTTGCAGCATCGCTCTCAGTTGCATGCTTGCATGCAACACTAATCAACACTTCACCTAGGTTCCAGAGATGCAGTGTGCAGCCTCTGTGTCCCACGAAAGCCACTTCCACTAATGCAAAAATTGTTTAGGTTTTGATCCTTTAAGTTTTCATGGGGAGCCACAAGTAAAAACTTCCTTTGTTGCTCTGTTGGATGTCACCCAGACTTATGTACCACTGCTACCATCGCAGTTCCTGGTCCTGAAAAAGGATACACCAACATCTGATTTCACATTTCCGAAGTCCAAGTGTGGAAATGAACAACGAAGCTTCCAGTGTACTTGGCTTAAACAGTACAACGGAAATAAATGGTCTTTCAATTTCATATATAGAGTTTTGCTTGCATGTAATTTCCAGTAACAATTCAAATAGGATTCTTCTCTGTCATTACAAGTTCAGTGTTTCACTGTTAACTGAACATGTACCTGAATAAAGTCAGTACAAAAGACCACCCGAGCTTCTCCTATAGGCTCCAGAAAAAGGTATTAGAGGGCTTGGAAAACAGCAATAATACTGGAGTTTCCAGGGGCTCTGCCCCTTGGACCTCCACTGGGGCTCTGCCCCAGACCCGTACCCCTGCCCAGGGGCTTGTAGCCCACCATCCCCACCCTGACTATTCTTGTGGGCAGGACCCCAGGTCTCAAATTTCTAGGTCTGCGCCTGTAGATAAAAGCTTAATCTGGACCCCACATTGTACCCAAGTAGGCTTTTCATCTGCTGGAGGTATGGAACTCTTCTGGCTTTAAGCAGTTGTCTCCAACATGGGCCTGACAGTGGCAAATAACATGTGTGCCTGCACATCACAAAAACCCACAGCCACATGCAAAATATACCAGTACTTCCCAAGGATAATGCACTTAGGTTTACAAGTTATAGTAGCAAACACTTATTTTGAACAGATAGTCTTGCAGAATGAAAAAAAATGAAACATTCGCCAAACTTTCATTGTTGTACGTGGCTTATATCATGGGCATTGAGATCATACTTTTCACATTAACACAAGTCTGAAGTTAGAAAGTGCTGTATGTCCAACTGTGCTTGTGTGAGTTCACTTTATCATCTGTCCTGATGGAACTCGGGAAACATGTGTTAGCGCTTCCTTCTCCTCTTATAGGTGAGATCTAGATAAAGATCGTATCTGGGTCACCTTGATCTAATTCTCAAGGTCACAGGGTCGCCTATGTGAAATCAGTTTCTGGGCAATAAGTCTTGAAGAAATCAATGAACCTCCAGGGTAGGAATATCTCAATTACCAAAGCACGGGGCAGGGTAAAAACAGAAAATTAATAAATTATGCAGTTCCAAAGAGCACAAGAGCCCAAAACAAATGGGGGATCAGTGTTTATCGGAAATGGGCTCGTTGGAAAAACGGCTTAAAGGAAACAAGAAACAGTGAATACTTTCCGGTTGATGTAGATATTACCGCGATGTCAGATGACAAACTTAACTACTGACTGTCTTATTTCGTACAAGAAGCGAAGCGTACTGACAGGAAACAATATCCTCCCCAGACATTATATTACATTGTGAGTGCCTTGCAAGGTCATCTTCCTGATGATTCTGGACATGTAAATTTCTTCACTGCAAATAATCCTACTTTTTCGGGAATGTGGAAAGCATTTTCATTGCAGCTTGTTCTTTCTTTTTTCTTTTCTTGATTCAATGAATGTGTTTCCCATTTTTAGCTCCCTGTATTGCAGGTCGTCCATGGTGTGGTTGCTGCTAAACTATGTGTGCAAGGATGTGGGCTGTTCTGGCCAGTCTTGCATGCAGTCACTCTCGGTCCAATCACAGTGCTTGCTTGGGTTCACTGAATACTCTGTAGAATATTCTTCTACAAGATTTAGAAGCAGCTAATGCAGCTGTCTGATTGGTTGTTTTGATATGCTCAAGGGAAATTGAATTCTGAGTAACATATAACCACTGAAAATTACAAATGGCCAGTTGCACATGTTTGTGTTAACCTTTGGCTGAACCCAGAGTTAACTTTGACATGAAGGAGTTGTAAAAATCCCTGATTATTGTGTTTGTGGGGGTGATCCCAAGATTAAATTCAGTGTGAAAGACAACTACACCCAAAAAATAAATAGCAGAGGAAGGCTTAAAACTGGAGTTGTGTGACACCAGCTGGTTTGCTGACAGTTCACTTAAGTGCAGGTTACACAACCGAGGTTGATGTAGGATTCATTACATTCCCATTGTTAATTCTTCCTCCCTGGTCCACATCGAAGGAAACTTTGTCCCACTTTCATCATTCTGGTAGTGTACACTGTTACAGGTGTACAAGTGTGAACATATTTCTTATGATTTGGGTAAAACATGGTTGGAAAAGTGAACTATACAACATTGGAAAAAGAAACTCTTTGGGAATTGGTGGAGGAACACAAAGATATAATTAAAAACAAAAAAATGATAGCAAAATGGTAAGAAAAACAGAAAAACTCAGGGACACAATAACAAGCAAATTCAATGCAAAACATGGCGTGTCAAAAAGAACAAAAAAGCAGTTGAGAGATGCTTGGAAAAACATAAAAAGAAAGACAAAGAGAGAGTTTGGCAAGGAAAAAAAGAAAAAGGGGAAAAAAGGAAAAGGGGGAAAACAGGAGGAAGAACACAGTCTGGTGGAATGTCATGCATGTCCCAAAAAGTGGTCAAACTTCTTCCACAACAAATCCTCAGTCTCACAAATGAATTTGATGATGATGCAGACTTGCATGGTCATGCTGCCTCAGTCGGAAACAAATGAGGCAATTACAGCTCATATTTTCATAATAAATGAATATATGTATACACAGGTTGCTAGGCTGATGAGAAATGCAAGGTCAGATAAGCAGTTGCATTCGCAATGTATGTACGTATGTGTTTATATATATATATATATATATATATATATATATATATGTATATATATATGTATATATATGTATATATATATATATATATATATATATATATATATATATATATATATATATATATATCTTTTTCATAAAATAATGTAAAAATTAAAGGACAACAAAATGATTCCTGAACTCCCTTAGCATCTTGGCTCTGTGGGGGGAAAATATGTGCTGTGTCTACAGCAACGCCAGTGCTCTGCTGCAATTCTTCATCACTCTGCTAACAGTGCTATATATGTACTCCAATTAAGTCAGCATTACCCCTTCCATAGAACTGCAGTAATACCAAAAGCTGGGAAACTGGGGGAATAGAACATTTTCTGCATACATTGCAGCTGTCTTTCTACCTACTGTAGAATATCTATAACGGCTTGTTTTGTAGAAAGAAAATGGAAGAGAAATCTGTCATTATTGTATATGTGAAACAGATTACTTTTATCCTGCAGTATCTTGTCTTCGTTAACAGCCTTTCAAGCCTTTCAAGGTTGTCTATCCACTCCAGACAGCAGCCATTTCAATCCCCACCTATTTCTTTCACTGACTTCACATTTAGCTTCACAGTGACCAGAACTTTATCGTACAACATTGTCTTACGGAATAGAAACACACAAAAAACCAACTTTTATTTGGTCTCCTTGGTGAATCACACTTTCTAACTGTGGTGTTAAACCAAGCAGATGGCAGGTTCAGTGTTAACTCAGGGTTCAGCCTTAGGTTAACACAACACCTGACATGCGTATATGGAAAAAAAATTCAACCCCAGGTTGAATCCAGAGTTAACTCAACACCAACTTAACACTGACGTCTGCAGCTGGCCATAAATGTGTTAATAAATCAACTAAAAATGACACACGACAGTCATCATGTGACAAACAATGCAGACTGGATCAAGTTGACCAAGACGTTTTGAGGACAGCTAGTATGTGGGACCATATTTTGCCATTGGAGGTATCCTGTTCAGCAGTAGTAATCGTCTTGCCAACTTGGGAGTGAACAGACTGTAGATTTGCAAAATGTGCATTAATTCTGCCTATACACTGGACATAGTGTGCATTTGACTGAATATTGTGTTGGTGATAGTTGGTGCCAATCGACGGAGAGTTACATGTAACTAGACTAAAAAGCTGTGAATCGACAAACTGTTATGACCCCTTCTGAACACAGCAAATACCTGTTTCTATGGCCAGACTCTCAGTTAAATTTTATTTTTTCTTAAATTTTTTTAAATTTTTTATTTTAGCTCCAAAACTGCACCACATTTGCAACATGAAAGCGCTGAATTTTCTCCGATCATAACCCAAGATGGGAAAGTGTTAGTGGCGTCACAAACACAACCTGCTGGCTAGGGAGAATGCATTTGTCATAAGCTAGAGTGCCATCAGTTAGCCAACAGTCGTGGCAGGTACAGCAGAGCCTAGTAATTCCGGATAGTCTGAATTGAGCTTTCATGTACATGGTCTGATAAGAATGAAGAAAAATTAATAAGAAAAGCTGCTGCAGCAGAAGAAAAGATCATTCAGCCTTAATAACCGACATGAGCAGGACCCATGCAGAACCTTGCCGTTACTAAATGAATACTGCAGGGATGGAAGCCATGGGACATCCACACAATCCCAACTTGCCTTCTGGGCAATGGTAATTTGTAGCAAAAGAGATATTTCTTATCAAAAATTACCCGATTCCATTTAACAAGAACAAGCATGCATGCAATAAATTGGAATTTGCATCAGGATAGGCTAGAGCTTGTAGTGTTTTAAATTCTAGCACTCACAAAAACAGCTACAGCCTATGCCTACAGAATGTAAAAGTCTGTACAAACAGTTAATTTCCCTTCCCATCTGTATGGTCTATGGATGATTAAATATAAGTTTGCATTTATGAATGACTTTCAATATCAAAACTCCCAACCTGGCAGTACCCTCGTGACCTTGGAGGGTAGTAATTCACATTTCCGTGTACATCATCACCAGAACATGTGGTTATTTAAGAAATGAGGGTCGCTTTTGTGTGTGTTATGGCATAATGAGGCACGTGATTGAAGCTGACATCATTTGCGTGGCACACGCCAGTGCGCCTCGCCCGATGCCAGCTTCAGTCACCCGCCTCATTATGCCATAACACACACAAAAGCGACTCTCTTTGCTTATATTTTATATGGTAAGGAAGAAGATAGTGGTCCTTGCTATAAAGACCACTGCTTGTGAGAGACTCATAAAAATCTTTCTTTTAAAACACTGGATCCTATTTCTATGTAAATTTTATGCTGAATTATAGACCACTTGCCATATGAGACCACATGTTATTGGCAGATGGTAACCGCAGGCAGTGCTGGGAAGTAATCAAGTCATTATTTGACTGTAAGCTGTTCAGTAAAATGTATTGTGCAGCTAAAACATATTTTTTGCTTGATAGCTTTGGTATGTTCTCAGATATATGCATCTTGCTGTACAAATTCATGCTTCTGAGGCTTAAATGTGTATAGAAGAATATTGTAAAATATATGGCCATCCTTTTGCTTCCAGCCACCTGCCATATGGTACAATGTTCATGTTTGACTGTGTAAATCACATTACCTTAAAATGTATTTTGTATCCTGTTTGCATGGTTATACCTGCTGCACCTGATCTGACAGATTTCATTAATATTTTATGTACTAAGTGGTCTCTACAATTTTCCAGTCTACAGGACTTAAGATTATACATTATTATGTGGTGTACAACTAACTTAAAAACTTTCTAGTCCACAGAAGCTATATATGTATAAATGCCCACATGAAGAGAAGTCTGGCAACTGCAAATTGTGTCAGTGGAAAGCCAAAGATGGACGACTAAACATCTACCGGCCTTTCATGACCTACACCATCATGTTGTATGGAAAGTCCACATTTATAAAAGGACGGCCAGAAAATGTTTCCAAAATCATTGAAGTCTAGCCCTGGTTAATAGGTACTGAGATGCTTTGATTTTCTGCTGTGTGACCCTTTTTTCAACTAAAGATGGTCCCTTAGTTTTATTCTCAGTGGTGCTATTTATGATGTCCTTTATGGTTATATTATCTTGCACATAGGCCACAATGTCTCTTCATGTTGACTGTCTGATGCCCAATAAGAGGTGTGGGTGAAGCAGGGGATGTGGAGCCCATGGTGAGGTGATGTCAACGTCTACTGTATTCCTCAACTGACCTCATTATTACACTGATTATCATTTTTTAACATTTAGGAAGCTCTGCCATGTCGCTATCCTTTGGAAGGTCACAGTGCATGGCAGGCATAGTTTATGCTCGTCTGAACTGTTGCTGTCAGTGGACAAATGTGACACTAAATGCAGATCTGGTACCTGCAGTGGATGCCCAGTATCTATTTATACTTTAGTGTGTTGTCTTTGATACAAAGCAAGCCTTCACATCTATGAATTGTTGGTTTTACTATAGTTAGAATATTGAAATGCAAGATTGAGGAGTGCTTTCAGGAGCTAACTTCAATTATTTTAGGCGAGCTTTTAAGGCGAGTGAAAAATCACACTCCTCAAACATGAAGGCCTGACAAAGGAAATTCATATGAATGTCAGTAGCTTTGGTAAAAGACCAAAGAAATTTTTTCACTGTTATATTAATAATATGGGATTGTATTTTATCTTCCTTAATTTTTGGAGAAGCCAAAACTTTGGTAATTACCAGATTGATTGATTGATTGTAATTGCTTGCTTGCTTGATGGTTTTTATGTCTCCCGGTGGAAGCCGGAGAAGATATTGTTTTAGTGCCCGTTTCTTCCGCTTGTTGTTGTTGTTGTTCAGGTTCTTCAACACTTGGTTTCCGTGCGATAAGTCTTGAAGGACTTGACGGAATTTGATGAAACTTGGTAGGAGCATGTATCTAGGCAAGACCTAAATTGGGATTGTATTTGGATGACCTTGAGCGAATTTTCAAGGTCACAGGGTCACTTATGTGAAATTGGTTTCCCTTCGATAAGTCATGAAGAACAGGATGGAATTTGATGAAACTTGGTAGGATTATGTATCAAGGTAAGACCAAGGTTGGGAGTGTATTTGGGTGACCTTGACCTAATTTTCAAGGTCACAGGGTCATTTATGTGAAATTGATTTCTCTGCAATAAGTCTTGAAGAACTTGATGAAAATTGCTAGAGTAATGTATCTAGGTGAGAGCTAAAATAGGATTGTAATTTTCAAGCAAACTTGGTCATTTGTAATTTGTTATCACCTGTAGCTTATTCAGAGACGTAAGTGTTCCATCAGGAGACATTTGATTTTCTGTTGGAAAATCAGTCTGTTCTATTTTGTTTTTTTTTATGTGGGGGAAGGGTGTGGGTGGGGTGGGCTGAAACAGTCTTGGGTAAAAGTACGAAACGATGACACAAAAGTCATTAACGCTTTGACAGACAGATCGATGCCAATTGGAATTGTACGTATATCTATAATAGTTCTGAAGTTGTGCATTTGTTATGTACAACTTTTGTTCATATTTCAATGAATGCCTCTGTGCCACCAACCTATCAATTGAAGTTGGAATGAGACCTCTATCTGCATTAGTTTTAAAGTTGTCCAGATTTAATTTTGTGTGTTTTCCTAATTAGAATAAATAAATTATACAACTTTTTGTTGTGATTCATTGGATGCGCCTATAGCACAAAGAACTAGACTGAAGCTGGAATTGCACTTCTGCCTGTAATAGTTTTGAAAATTACTGAACATAATATACTTTTCAAGTACCCCTGATTTGCATAATTTAAAATTCTATGACTTAGGTTTGTGGCTAATTGGGGGCTCTGTAGCACATACCTATAAATAAAAGTTGGAATGGTACCTCTACCTTTAACAGTTTGGAAGATATTCAACATTTAAAGCTTTTGAATGCCCCTAATTTGCAGCACTAAAATTCTACAACTTTTGTTTGTGGTCTATTGGATGCCCCTTTAGTAGAAACCTATGAATTAAAATTTGAATGATACTTCAACCTTTCACAGTTTTGAAGATATTAAACATTTAAAACTTCAAATGGGCATAATTTGCATAATTTTCAACATGGTGACTATTCCAAACCAGGTGCTTCATTTCACTGCTAGGTCAGTCACATGCAGGTTTGGTACTTTTCAGAACAATAATGTCCCAAGAAAAACATGGAGGACAAAATTCAAATGGAAATGAATGAAGGAATGGATAAAGAAATAAAGAATAAAGTATTTGAGGGAAAACAAAAAGTCTGAGTAAGGACACATTACAACACCATAGATCACTTAAGCTGGTCCTGAAGCGCTGTAGGTGCTTTGTCAGAGCTCCTATAATTTTCTGTGGGTCCAGTGCGAATCCATGCTGCTGCAGAGACTGATGTCTAGGTCCTGTGGTGTGGCATAGCACCCCTGGCAGTAGTAATGTTTTCTAGTGAGCATGCGCATACCAGTTTCCTACGCTGGCATCCATCTATGGTTGACTAGTTTTTGTTGAAAGTTTTCACTATTCTCTTACCTTTTTGGTAACTTTGTGGTTTCTTCATTTGTCATGAAATAGGTGATAGGTTCTGTGGAACTGCTCCTATCTCCAGCTTAGTTTGTCCATGAATGTTGTTGTCTTGTTTGATCCATGAACTTGGATGATCAGTTTGACATCCATTAGGACGCCAACCATCACAGGATGGCTTATTGGGATGACCATCCTGCATGACACTCCTGTATGCATAGTATTGGTGTCTTCTGCACTGAAGAGAGTCCATGTAACATGTGTCAACGATGGACTCACTATCACTGGCAGAAAGTCCATTAGGTGGACACGAGGTCAGCCAGATGAAGGCTCCAACATGCAGAGTCATGCTGTGAGTGAGAGGACAGTGTGCCTCTTGAGGGGCCCTTTATGGCATGCGTCTCAGGACATGATGTGGTTCCAGCCATCCAGGCACCTGGCAGCTTGTATGGGGTTCAGCGTCCTGCAGGCTGATCCTCGATGCAAGGTGCGTCCTCGAATTGAGGTCCCTATTGGTGGGGCAACCAGTGTGAACAAGCAGGTTCATACTGATCCTTGATTTGAGGCCCCGGATCCTCGATTCTTGGATCAGCCTCGAATCCAGGCCCCTATGGGGAAGGAGCCAACCACTGACACTGAGCGGACTGTGGTTAAGAGGTCCAGTTCACGGGTTCCCTCCACAGTCATATCTGCTAAAGTGAGCAGGTCTGTGGGCAAAGGTCCCTCTCATCCTGCCTACCCTACAGCCAGTGGGGCATGGGTAGCTTGGCGAAAGCATGCTACCTTAGTGATCACAAAGCCTGTGAACACTAAGGTGGGAAGGAGGTCAGTAGTGACTAAAGTTGGAGCACGAGTGATGTTGTCATCGCTCCCTGTAACACCTACTCCTCCAGGCTTCCCTTCCTGTGCCCCGTGGGGTCAAGCTTGAGCTGTGCAGTCATGACCAAGCAAATTACTTGGACTGATCCAAACACTAATAACTTGTTCCTTATCTGTTGTTCCTCATGTTGAATAAAGTTTCAGTGAGTTTCCAAGCGTACGGTGCACAACACACTTACATTACTGTCGCCGACGCCTGTTTTGTCCAGAATAGAACCCCACTTCGCTCTTCATGGGTACCCAGTGGTGGCTTCACAAAGTTGTCCAGGTTGGTTATCAAGTGCAATGCCTTTTTTGCGGTTGCATCAGCACACCAGCTATTACATTGCCATTTGCACTCTTCCCGGTCATGAAAATGGAAGATAAATAGCGAAAGTATCTGGACAAAACAGGCGCTGGTGACAGTAATGTAAGTGTCTTGTGCACCATACGCTTGGTCATGACTGGATCATCATTAGATCATGGTCCAATCATGATCCAGTCACTCAGGATTTAACTAGGGGTACACCCTGTTCATCCACCCTCTCGATCCTATTTCACAAGGAATATGACCAGGCTGCCAAACATTATCTTACCAAGCTATCCTCCAACCCAACCCATAAATCTGGTGTCAAATGGTAGATACTTAACCCTGAAAGTGCTGATTTAAGATTGAGTCAACAGCTTTCCTCGGGACACTTTGCAAGCTGTTGACTAAGACTACTTTTTGATTTAGACTAGGCTTGCTGGTATTTGAATGAAAGGTATCTTCATGAGGAAATTGAATCTTTAAACCATTCTATGTTTAACTGTAATGAGAAAGCAGCTATAACAGTGATTAGCACTTTAAGGGTTAATTAATGGCGGCTGTGCTCAAGCGGATGACCAGTGTGTGGCCTGTTGCAGTGGAAAACTAACATGAAGATGGACAGTTCTCAGCCACATCCCCTACTGCTGGTCCAAGCTAGACCCATTAAGCTATAAGGTACAATCATACCTCCATGTATGGCCATGGCCTAGTCATGGGAACTAGGACTTCTGTGAAAATTGTGATAGCTCCCATGTGTGGCTGGAATGTCCAACTTGAATGAGCTCTATCTTTATGTACTATATACATGCACACCCTGGTCTGAGTGTCTTGAACTGGAGCTATCCATACAATATTTGTTCCCAAATATCGGCGTATCATTCCCAGTTAGATCATGATTTTGATCTGACCATACTAATTTCAACATTTGTTACAACTTCAACTCAACTTGCATACTTTCACAATGAGGAATGTTGCTGAAAACTCGAGAAATGTGGTTGTTTACATGTTGACTTTGAGCCATCTAATTAATTCTTGACTCAAAATGGCCACCATTCATGACACCAGATCGAGGCTGCAGGTTACACTGCTCAGACTAAATTGACATTGAATCCTATTGTGTGGCAGGCAGATAATAAATGATAGACAAAATATCTACTGCTGCATGGTATTTGTGTGTGAATGGCAACCATTAGGCAATTGCTAGGAGGTCCTACTTTTTGACACTTTTCTTTTATGCTGTGCTGACCAAAGGTCTGAGATGTCATGTGATTGCTCATGTCTGTCTGTGCGTCCAGCCTCTTGTCTGTCCTTCCATCTATAACCTTTTTCCTTGTGATTGTGATGCAGTCTATAAATGTTGGATTAGGCTTAGGAAACTGTCAGGACTCGTGACGTGTGTGGAAATCCAAGTCAAGTTCAATGTTGTTGGTGTCAGCTATAGTATTATGTAATTCATGGGTAAAAAATGATGATCTTATGAATACTTTACCATCAGTAATTATGTCTCATCATGTACTTATGGAGATGCAGAGCTGCAAAACTTGCTGCCATGGGTGACAAACCTGTGTCTAACTGTGATGAGAACCTCTCACAGCATTCTAAAAATCTGATCACTTCATCAACGGATCCCAAACTTGACTGCTGATCCACATCAGCAATGTCCAAATCTCCTCGATCCATGGCTGCATAATCCACCACTTTTGTCTGTCTTGAACCCAAATGCTTGAGTGTTCTTTGGTTCATAACCGGCAATGCACACAGAAGAAACGAAATCAATCCTATCAGCAACATGACACCAATAGTCCAATAGATCCCATCATACATATAAAAAAACCCATATCCAAGCAACCAGACACATCCTCACGGTTAGAAGACACAAAGACGAAAGAAAAAGAAGTTAAACGGCGGGAAAAAAAAGAACAAAGTAAAGAATGATGTAGATAATCCCAGGAAGAGGAAAGAGGGTAAAGACACCTTTTATCGTTCACCAGCAATTAACAATTTTGATAACCAAAATTTCGATGTGTCATGATGCATTATGTCTCCACTACATTTGGGCAATCTCTATGAGATAGTTATATATCATCAGAAAACATTTCTCCATATATGTTCCTCTTTGCCGGAGGCCCATGGTGTGCCCTCCAGCAGATGATCTCTTTGCCGTGTATTTGACCTCCAGTTTTGACCAATCACGTCAGTTATCTTTCTTTGGCAGCTTCTGCATCCCTCTGCTTAAACTTATCTGTGGTTCAAGGTTAAAGACGAGCACACAAAGGAATTTGAAATTTTAAAGGCTTTACCCCGCGGCCTTC
This sequence comes from Hermodice carunculata, assembly GCA_964020975.1. Classification (NCBI taxonomy): domain Eukaryota; kingdom Metazoa; phylum Annelida; class Polychaeta; order Eunicida; family Amphinomidae; genus Hermodice; species Hermodice carunculata. The sequence goes on from OZ026630.1 coordinate 9,104,900, forward strand.
TAAGCGAGAGGGATACTGTCGTCATCTACACTGTCCAGCTGTCTGTCCATCCATGCATGCTTTGTTGATGCCATATCTCCAAAAATACTCACTTTACAGAGACCAAATTTGTATCACAGGGGGCCATTGAGGTGCTTCAGGTGCCTATCGAAAACGTACGTCACTAGGTCTCATATTTATGTCACTATTAGATTAAAGAAAAAAACAGCATTAACACAATATCTAAAAAAATTGAATGTAGCTTCATCAATTATTCATGACAGTTGATCCTAAGGATGCCTCAGAAGTCTATTGAAAACTAGTTCATTGGGTCACATATTTAGGTCACAGTGCTGCATTGAAGAAAAATGGCAATATCATGATATCTTCAAATCTTAATTTACTCATTGTAGTTGCACCAATTGTTTATGACAGTTGGTCCTAAGGATGCCTCAGACACATAGTAAACAGTAGGTCACTGGGTCACCTATTTAGGTCACATTGCTGCATTAAAGAAAAGTGGCCTTGTCATGATATCTCTCCTCATTGCATTTGCACCAAAGCATTGTCATTAGGTCAAACAAAAGCAACTTTGCCCTACCCAAGGGTATGTTGTCACCTATGCGTCCATCTGTCGGTCTGTCCGTCCTGGACGAGGGGTTTTCGATCACTGATTGGCTTCTCATTCAAGTTCTGTAGGACATTTCCTGTTCTGTGCACAAGTCAACTTGATGGTGCAGTTCCACCTCATTGTTGTCTCCAAGATGGCGTCTAGTGATGGTTTTGGTAAACGGGATGCTGAAGGACATAGCCTCACTAGTTGAAATGATCACAAGCACAGCCATCAGTGCTGAAAGCTAATCAGAGAGTGTGTCAGATGCTGCAAGGAAGGCTCCTGCAGCACATGCAAGGATTGGCCCCAAGAACATTGGCAGAAGGTGGCCAAAGCAGATCACGTCTATGGAGAAGAAGAAAATACAGGCCATTACCAGTCAGGCTGCAGCCTCTCATTCCCCTTTGGACCCATACTCTATCACTGGTGCAGCAGGCATACGCCAACAGTCACTTGCCTGTCCAGTTCCACATCAGCAAGAATTGTGTCCACTTCCTCACCAGCTACACAAGAAGCTGGATTCATTCCATCTAATATGTACAATCAGTTGGCACCAGCCCAGCCTCTGGCTACAGTTTCTGCAGCACCTGGTGAGGATGAGGTGTCACTCCAGGTGTTTGTAGTAAGCACCATCAACAGGACCTCCTCCAGGCTTCAATGCGGGACTGGTCACAGGTCCCGGCACAGAAAGACCAGCCTTTGAAGGCAACCAGTCTCTCTCCATCACAGAGGACCCAGGCTCTGGAGTCAATATCTTTTGTGCCTCCCTCCAGGGATGACCAGAACCAAGAGAAAGCCTGGCACCATTACAAGCACAGGAAAAAGAAGTGGGGTGGTCACACTCTCAGTCTCACACCCCATCCTCATGGGTTCAGTCTTTGTCGCCAGGCCCACTGGGCCTTCAGCTATAGAGCATGTATCCCACAGGCCTAGAAAACCATCCCCGTACCAGTCCCCACCTCGCCTGGGGTTGATTCACTCCCTTTTGCAGAATGATCTTTGGACTGACACTGTCTGTGTAATATATGACCTGCCTAGATTTAGGCCTTATAGTGAATTTTCTTTCTGAAGTTCAAGCTAAAGCCATTCCAACAGTTTATGGTTCTGGGCAACCTCTACCAAACAGTACTGCTTGTTGGCAGACATTTGGAGGACCTCTTCAAGAGGCTTCAGATGATCCTGAATTGGTTTTTACCCAATGCCGAGCTTCCCATGGGCAAGGGGCTGAGTCTGATGGGCATCTTAAAGGAGAAGGTGGAACTAATCTTGATTGCTCCATGGAGATTGTATAGCCCAGCCTGGAGCCCCCTTGAGCTCTCCCAGCCTGCTTCATTCTGCTGGATTAACCTTCATCTGGCATTTTTCACCTGATCTGACTGTACTTCATCTGCGCACTTGGAGACTGTCACAGAGGGTTTTTGCAGATGTTGGATCCTCAGACAAGGTATCAGCACAATTTGCCAGAGGAAAGCTTTGCACCACTTCCCTGAACGTGTGTGCATGGCTCCAAGTGGGCACAGTTTGCCACGTGGTGCGTGGAACAAGAACCTAATATTGATGCTTGGAAGGCATCCACTGTAAACTTTTTTATGTACTTTTTCTTTGACCAAGGTCTGGAGGTTCACTCTATAGTAGGCTCTTAGTCTGGGATATCATCATATTCGGACATGAAAGATACCAATGTTGGCTTGAACATGCAAAGGTACTGTCTCGGCTGGTTAAGAGCTTTTAGGTGGATAGGCCAGTAAGACGCAACATTTTCCCTGAATAGGACCTGTATGTGGTTATCCATGGCTTATGCTCAGTTTTTGAGCCTCAAAGCATGGACTCACTTGGTTTAGATTATATGTCTTATAAGGCAGTCTTCTTGGTTATGTTAGCCTCTGGGGCAAGGATGGGTGAGATTCATGCCCTTGAGCACACTGAATTAGGCCGGTCAGAGGACTGCACAGAAGTATTTCTAAAATCTGACCCTTTGTTCATGAGTAAAATGCATGGCACTGATTGGCTAGTTACTGTCTTGTAGGCTATTCCATCAAAGCTCTGGCTGCTGATTTGGATTGGGAAGAGCCATACAGATCACTGTGTCCAGTACAGCTCTTAAGATCTATTTGAAAAGGACAGAGCCCTTCAGGAAAGGTAGACATCCATTTTTGCTCCCTTTGGAAAAAAAAAAGACCATTGTTTTGTCAGATTGTCCAGGAACCTGCATGAACACTTTCTCTTACTGGGTTACTAAGGCAATCAAATTGTCCTGTGTAATGGCAGAAAAATCCTGGCGTTCGAACAGTTGCACACCAGTTCAGAGCTCACGAGGTCATGTCAGTGCCTCCTCCTGGTATGCTCTTCAATAGTTTGTGTTTAGCTGCATGCCAGCTAATGGAGGTCCCACAACACCTTCTGTGACAACTTTGTGCACTTAAAAGCATGCCTACAGCCATGATCTAGTTTAGGATCCTCTGACTCCACTTTTCCTCGGGGAAGGGGGGAGGGGATTCTTCATGTCAGTTGTAACTTTAGTCCCTTAGGGCATCTGTTCTTTTGAGTGGAGCCTTTTAAGGAACAATTCCTGTGTCCTGGGGCCTGAATGATTTCCCTCGTCCACTTGGTAGGTAAATCTAGCAAATGTAGTGGATTGATAATATATTATGACACTTATCTGGGAAACTTATTTTAGTTTTCATATTTGTTTTAATACTTACATAGACCTATCCACAGCACAAAAGCCCACCCAGCCAATTTGCATCAGATCATTGTGAAGTTAATTTTTTGTGAAAAATTGATGTGATTGGTCAATACCAGAGGTCAAGTAGGGGGAAAGGAGGTCATCTCAAAATGGGGCACCATGGGTTTCGAATCCAGAGGAACATTAACATATAAATATTTTTAGAATTTTTGGTTTCATGCAATCATTCTTGAAGCATTTTACAAAAATTAATGAAACTTGGTAGGATTAGGTAACTACAGATACGTGAGACTCAGGTTTGGATTGCAGTGAGTAACCTTGCCCTTATTTTCAAGGTCACAGAGCCTTATATGATATTTGGTCTCTGTGTGATAACTCCTGAAGGATTTTACGAACTTTGTGAACATAATTGGATGATAAAAATATGTAATGACTAGCTTGGGGTCGTATTTTGTACTTGGGTAATCTTGACCTAATTTTCACAGAGTCATACATGGTTGTTTTATGACATGGTTGTTCTGTTTCTATGTAATGACTAGCTTGGGATTGTATTTTGTACTTGGGTAATCTTGACCTAATTTTCACGGAGTCATACATGGTTGTTTTATGACATGGTTGTTTTGTTTCTATGTAATGACTAGCTTGGGATTGTATTTTGTACTTGGGTAATCTTGACCTAATTTTCACGGAGTCATACATGGTTGTTTTATGACATGGTTGTTTTGGTTCTATGTAATAGTGTTGAGGAATTTCATGAGACTTAGTAGAATCATGTAACTACATGTTATATGTACATGTATGTTCAAAATACTATAGCTACATGTATGTTTGCTTTAACAATTTGACTGGCTGCATACAGATATGTAAACATCCAGCACACTGCCAAATAATTTACTCAATTTTACATTTTAGGTCGTGTGTCCTATTTTAATCATTTGCCATGTATACAATTAAGGTGTCCATTGGGAGACACTTGATTTTTCAATGGAAAATGAGGCTGATCTAGTTTGTGGTGGATCTTCATGAATTTTGTGGTAATGTGGACAAACTCAAAACATTGATCACTTATGATACTAGTTGTTCCACCTACAGTTTGATAGAAAATTCCATATATCAAAAATTTAAATTAAACATGCCAAACTGTATATGGCCTTTTCTACAAGTTTAAAGCTATGCAACATAGGTTACAGGAGGTATTCATCCAAACAGAGGTGAAAGCTCTACCTCCATTTGCTTTACATGGAGAATCTGTCTAAAAAAACAGAAAAAAAGCAAAAGTCCAATTAATTCTTGTGACCACAAATGGTGAAAATGTTTTACTTTATCAAGAAACTAAGAGCTTATAACATTCTGGATTGATAGCAAGAGTCAGCACCCTTTTACTAACTGTGTCACATCAGTGGGGCCTGCTCATTGATTTCAGACACATACATTTTGATTGAAGTTCTATATGTATATTTACACCATGCCACAACGTGCATTATGAATGGTATACGATACCAATATGAGATTTGCATATTAATTTGCCACCAAGATCTGTGAGCTTGTCAACAGGCAATGGTGACAGTGTGCTGACATGATACAGGCATACTGGTACAAAACTAATGGCTTTACTTACCTGTGGGAATAAAGGCAGCTCATTCCAAACATGTATGATGACTGCTTCTTATAACAGTTTCAGTGTGTGTTTGAAAGTATGCCCTCCTAATGGAGCAAAACTATTGTTGTCTATCACCACAGCAGGAAACTATCTGGAAAAGACATCCCATTTTTTTGGTAAATTCCTTTTCCGGACAAATACACTGTTTTCAATATTTATTCAGAATAAGTATTATGAATACATGTATTCAAAGTTCAACTTGATAATCCTTATCTTTTTTTGACCATGTCACAGTTAACTTGACTAACAGTTTTTCAGGGCTTCTGATGAAAACTGTATACATTTTTCTGTTTTCAAAACAAGACAGCTGGAATGCACAACCTGACTTAGGAAGCAATTTACAAGCCAGAAAAATAAATGACATTTAAATTTGATTGTGTTTTAAATATACGTTAAACTAGTAGGGCAAGACCGTGGCCATTCACGTGTGAGAGTTTTTTAGAAGCCTAGGTGGATCTAGAAGACAGATGCAGGATTAGCAGCCGTGGGACTAGCCAAAAACAAAATAAAAAGGACCGAACAACACCTAGGTATCCAGAAAAAATAACACAAGTTGAGAAGTGTGAATGTGAATAAAGAAAAATAGAGTAAACACAGTTGGCAAGAAACAACAGAGACTTATATATACATATATTATTTAATTTTTTTTTAAGGCAATGAACTCATATACAGTCAGACATAATATACTCTAAAAATGCTATACATTCTTATGTAAACCACAGTAAGATGCACAATGATGACCACAGAGGGCAGCACCAGTCTCATCGAACTTTTGATAGGAACGTTTGCCAAAACGAGCCTCAATAAAGGCACCCTATGTGTATGATCAGCCTTATAAAGCAGAGCAGCCTCCCATCCCCTGAAGAAGGGCCACTTAGGGCCTGAAATGCGTCGGGAGAGGCTGCCCTAGATTTTTCTTTATTCAGATTCACACTTCTCGACTTGTGTTATTTTTTCTGGATACCTAGGTGTTGTTCGCTCCTTTTTACTTTGTGTTTTAAATGTGAACCTGATTTGATGGCGTTCATCCTGGACATCACATGTTAATCCCCCTTGTCTTTCTTGGTTTAATTGCCTGTTTGCTAAGCACTTTTTCTCATAGTATATTGTTACTTCCTGGTATAAATGATGCAAACAGATACATTTTGCCGACTATTTTAAGCATTTTACATGTTTTAATTAAAGAGGAAGCTTAATCATGTGACCTGATGGAACAGGCATAATGTTTCGCTGCCATTTCTTTGGCTTCTGCTTCTTGCTGGTGTTCTTCATCTCTTTCAACACTTAATTTTGCTTTATGTGCAATAAGTCTTGAAAATCTTGATGAAACTCTGTCGGTATGTGTGTGTAAGTGAGACATATGTTGTGATTGTTTTTAGGTCACCCCGTAACCAAATTCTCAAGGTCATAAAGCCACATATGAAATTTATTTCTGTGCAATAAATACTGAGGAACTGAACAAAACTTGGTGAAACTTGGTAGGAATATGGATTTGTGTAACACATAGATTGGGATTTTACCAGGGTTTAACGTAATTCTCAAGGTCACAGGATCACTTTTAATATCTGTTTTCATGTGATGACTAATGAAGAAAATTGATGGGATTGTGTATCTAGATGAGACCTCGGTAGGGATTATAGCTGGGTCACCATGACCTAATTTTCATTCAGAGGGTCACTTACACGAGTTTCACTGTTGTGTAATAACTACTTACAAATTTAACAGAACTTAATGGTATTATGTCTCTGTGTGAGACCAAGTTTGGGTTATATTTCACTCAGCTTGACATCATCTCCAAGGTCACAGAGTCACTCATATGATATCGGTTTCCCTGGGATTTCTTCTAAAGAGCTTCACGAAGCTTCAAAATTGGTAATATTGTGTATCTAGTTGAAACATAATTTGGGAGTTAACCTACACATGTAATTATCAAGGTTACAGGGTCATTTTGTGAATTTGGTTTTTATGGAATAATATTATCAGTTATCTCCATCAGAGGCAAAATGTTCCACAAGGAGACATTTGATCTTGTTCAAAATCAGTAACTTCTTGTTTGTAAAATTTTAATTGTTTTTCAAGTACATGTAGTTACATAAATGAAACAATGGGACATTTACTTACTTATAGTTCTGTGTCCCAAAACAGTTGACTGATATTTAAAGCAGTTTACTTTGACATTTTAGGCTGTCTATGGTGTTTGCTAGACAGGCAGTGACATCATGCACTCTGCAGGAGTATGCAGTCAGATACAGATATGTGTTGGTCCTGTCTGCACAATGCTGCTAGACTGTCACATGCTTTTAAGGCAGTCACCTTACACACTCAGCGCATACATTTTTACTTACTGTCATACTACTGTTGCCAATAATGTTTTTGCATTGTTGGGAATCAGTACACAAGCTAAAACTGGATACGACTTCAATTTTGTTCAGATTGTGAAAGGTTCTGTAAGGGCTAGCATGACACTGCATATGGGTCATCTTTACCTATTTCCTAAGATCAGATGGGATACTTTTCAAAAATTGTTTGTTTTGCTTGATAACTTGACAAATATATGAGCTTTGACTGACATTGTCAAACTTTTATGGAATCAAATAATCTTAAGTGCTCGCATGAAAATTAAGTCAACTGAACACATCACAGTCACAGCCCTCTTGTTTATGGTGAAGGCATTTCAAAGTGTCACTCATCTTTACCCAATCACACATTATTTGCCATGTGTCAGGTTTGTTGAAATGAAATTCAAGAGATATAATATGCATGTATTTTTAAGTGGTTTTATTTTTATGAGTTTACCCCCAAAAAGGGGATCCATTATGTTTTCAGGTTATCTGTCTGTGTGGTTCTGTCCATCAACTATTTGTTTGTGAACACAATATCTCAAGACTTACTGGCCACCTGAAACATCAAATTGACCTCATTTGTACTTTGACACCATTTCTTCAATTGATAACATTTGTCTGACCTTGACCTCACTTCCAGTGGCACAGGAGCCATGTAAAGGTGGACCATCAGTCAAGGCTTAGCATTGACATGCCTCTAGTTGTTGTTTGATTTTCATGAATTTCTCTGAAACTAAATTGGACACGTCAGACAGAATAATTGTCAACTTGTGATGAAGAGAAGCTGTGACAATAGTCCATTTAATGTTGAAGAAAACTGTCCAACAGGTGGCTGCTTGGGAATGTCTTGCTTGACCATGTGCTGGCCATACACACGAGCAATAGGGCAGAGGGCATGCTTGGTGCTGTCCAGTGATTGGCTGGCAGAATTATGCAACAGCCCGCAAGACTGGTCGCCTTTCATCTTTGCCATCTTGCACCTAAAATTCAAACCATACCTGTCAAGTCTCCCCCATAAGGTGGGAGTCTCCCACTTTTTCACCCCAATTTTTTTTTCTTTATGTGCAAAATTTTGCAAATTTGGCAGAATCTCCCCCATGAAGATTTAGTATTTTCTATTATATTCTTTGTTAAAATACAAATCTCCCCCATGGATTTTTAAAATCTACAGAAATCTCCCTATTTTGAGGTGTGGAATGTTGACAGGTATGTCAAACTGAAAATCAGTTTTCAGTTCATTTTGATAGCAGCAAGACATTTTTGCAGTATTTCTCCACTTTGAGTTTATTTTCTTTTGTCTGGGATTTTGTTAACTCTTCTGCTCCCCAGGTCACCACCTGTAACATACAAAATAAATGGAAGCTACATGCATGTAGGTTTGTTGGGTGCATTCTGGCCTGCACTTTTTCACCTTTAAGTCAATCAAAGCCTTTGCAAGTGGTCTTCATAAATGGTTCATAAACACAGTCAAGTCCTTGCAAGATTGCCCAGAGACCACTCTACAAAGACAGGTAGACCAACATTGTAAATCGTGCTTCAATAAAATCCCAGCTAGCAAGCAGTTAACCTGCGAGCCATTTTCAGCTAAGTTTATTTTCGTATTGACTTTCTGCAAACACGCAGGCATAGGTCCAGGTAGCATATTGTATGTGGTATATACACAATTCTTCTTTGACAATGATGACTACTATTTGCCTACAACTGACGTCTGTTTGACATTCACAGCTGTGTAATACATGTCAGCAAGAGTCTTCACAGTAGATATACCAGAACTGATACAAATTGCTACAAAGTTCAAGATATAATTTCAGACTATGTATCACTATGACTACTTTACTAGTCAGGAAGTAGTCTGTACTGAAGTGCTTCTTTGAGCCATGGTCTTCTGATTGATTACTTTGTAGGTATCCCAAGTCTGAAGGGAGGGTCCAGCTTTATGATAAATGTACTCACATTCTGGGGAATGTTTACCAGTATGGGTACTATGTGTGGAATATCGCAGCAAAAAACAAGCATGGGAGCTTACAAAGAGCCTTCCTTGTGACAGTAGGAGCTAACATAGGTACAAAATAGTAAGGGAATAAAGCATGCCTGCCATGTATACTGGTGTGACCATGAAGCCTGCCCTGGCTGCCTGGAGCAACTGGCATTTCATAGTAATAATAATAATAATGCTGTATTAAACCTCCAATGAATAATACTGTATTAAACCCACAATGAATAATACTGCATTAAACCCCCAATGAATAATGCTGTAAACCCCCAATGAATAATGATGTATTAAACCTCCAATGAATAATACTGTATTAAACCCACAATGAATAATACTGCATTAAACCCCCAATGAATAATGCTGTAAACCCCCAATGAATATTACTGTATTAAACCTCCAATGAATAATAGTGTATTAAACCCCCAATGACTAATGCTGTATTTCACTGGTTTCAAAGTTATCTTTCTTATCAAACTCAATATGTCGATTATGATGGTATATGCTCTACAACATGACCTATTACTACCGGAGTGTCAAAAGAAAGTTTTAAAATCAGGTCTTAAATTTTAGGTCTATACAGTGATGATGACATATTACTAGTTAAGGATATAATTATGTCTAAACTTGAATGGACAGACTCTGACTGTTCATGTACATTCTGCATAGTCTGATTCCAGTGATTTTGTTTTGCAGAAATAAGAATATTCATTTTGTTCTTGGGCAAGTAAAGAATAAATTAAGTCATACTGACTATGATCATTTATATTATACTCTATTAACAGATAAAACTGAATCAATATCAAAACAACATATTTTTAAGGTCCAACAGTCATTCCTACATTAATTTGTAGCATGAGTAGGATATCACTAATCACTAATCAATGCTATGTGCAAGATTGGACTGGGGGGAAAGTTATGGGGGGGGGGATTATACTGTTACACTAGTCCCTTGTGGGAGATTCTATTTTCAATCAATTTTAAGAAATATTATACAGATTTTCATCGTGAAGTTCCAAATATGGTGAGCTAAGTTAGAAATGCCGTAAGGTAACTGGTGTTGAAGGTTGCGGGTTCGAGACCCGTCCATTCCGTGGTCACAAAATGTGTATATAGTGAGACAGAAAAGTGTTGCTCTGATGGGAAGATTCTGTGTATTAGTAAAATTTACACAAGATGTTGTATACACGTTTTTGAGAGGAAGTTTTATCCAAATTGGGCTAAATTTTGGCAGAAATAAATGTCAAAAAAAAAAAGGAGATGGAAAGTCTGTGCCTGTTGTCAAATATCCTGGGACATGTCTTGTGTGCACCTTGTAATCTGTAAATTTTTATCTCATAATCACTGCAGAAGTAAAAGTAGCTGAAGGTAACTATTTTCAACATGTTGAGGTTTAGCATTCCAATACATGCTGTTTGTAGACCTATCTTGATTAAAATCCTGCCTTCAAAGAGACTCAGTGTTACACGTCATGATTCTGATCTTTTAAAGTGCATATAGGTATTCATGAACTGCTGTGAACTGAGAAAAACATCCAATTTTAAAAACTTGACTTTTTGGGCAGGGATATACTTGGGATCAGTGGCAACTTGTCGATTACAAAACTCACATACAAGATTCAGTTTTGGGTGAACATGTATGATCGAGTGTGTTCTCATCACAAGCGGAAACAGTGATACGTACCTGACATACAAGATACGTTTTACATATAGAAAGACAAGGGAAGTGTGTAAGTGCTACTAGCAAGCCAGGCAGACATGTCATTTACATTGCAGGTGGTGCCTCATCCTTGCCTCACCCATATTGTATCATCTTAATGCTTGGCAAAGAATGGGAACATCTGGTGTAATACGGCAGTCTCTCCTTGGTTAGACCGCTCCAAAAGCATGTGTAAACATGGTTACATAAAGCAGGTGGTCTCTTGATGGAGGTGATATGAGAAAGATGGCAGTCAGAACTTAACAAATGGGGTCAGATGGTGTTCCATTGGATTGGTCTCTTGAGGTGAATCGGAAATAAACAATGTAGTTGGCTTCATTGTCTGCCAGATATGGAAAATAAAGTTGCATAAATTTGTACTTTCAAAATAACTTTTAAAATGGAAATTTTGATCAGACTACAAGACTAGACTTGTTAGACAGCTTAAGACATGCATGGGCCTGAACAATGTCCTACATGCTAACCTGCTCAGCAACAGAGCTAGGGCAGTAGCTCATGGTCACTCCACCATACACTTTACAGTATCATGTGTGACAAGACTTCACATGTATATGTTTGTAAGTGTAGCTACAACCTCAAAATGTGCCACCTACAGGGCTTGCTTAATGTAACAACTATTTGTCATAGCAATTCTGCTTGTGTCCAGAACTAGTCAAATACGTCTTGTGTTACCTACTCAAATAGTCAAATGTGTCCTGTATTACCTACTGAACTAGTCAAATGTGTCCTGTATTACCTACTCAAATAGTCAAATGTGTCCTGTGTTATGTACTGAACTAGTGAAATGTGCCCTGTGATACCTATGGAACTAGTCACGTGTGGACGTCCTGTATTACCTACTGAACCAGTCAAATGTGTCCTGTGTTACCTATAGAACTAGTCAAATGTGTCCTGTGTAACCTATAGAACTAGTCAAATGTGTCCTGTGTTACCTGCAGAGCCAAAGTCAGCTGTGTCCTATGTTGCTTACAGAACTAAAGTCTGTTGTGTCTTGCATTACCTACAGAACTATATAGCCTGTGTCTTGCATTACCTACAGAACTATGTAGCCAGTACGTGTTGCCCTTTATTACAGAGCAGAAGTAGTTCATTTTGCTGTGTATTCATTTGTCATTCATGTTGCTATAGAACTGTGGAACACACTGTTTGTGTCAATGCTGCAGATCTTCATGGTGTACTGGCGTACATGTACAGAGCCGCATTGTGTTGTATTGAAGGTCACGGTTACCTGGTAACATGTTTGTTCTTGTCTTCCATCAGTGATAATTGTCCATGTGTGTAAACTATGCCTCTACTGTATGACTGTGTTGTGAACTCTGTGAAAGTTGATACACGTTTTGATGATCCAATCCCAGTGTAAAGTTGTATCTAAAAAGTCAAACTGGTAATGGACACCTTAGGGGTTTTGACATCAAACATCCTTTACAGCATGGTATTAGATGAACTTGAAAAAAGTTCTTTGTACCTGTTTTCCTGAGTCAAATGAACTTACACTTAGTGCACATTTTCCAAAATCAAGCTCTTATGCACATTTTTCTTTTCAGAACAATACAATTTTTAGGCAAATTTTGATGACCGTCTCGTCTGCTCTTTTGTCTTGTAGGATGCATGGCAGAGTAAAACGCCAGGGTCTCTGTCCAGCCTATGTGACAGAACATAAGTGTGCATGCCACTTTCAATCAATCGACCGCTTTAATCCGTACCTTATGAGTGTCACAGCCAAAAACTATTTTGGACAAATCGAGGCCACATATACAGTTACTGTAGATTTCCCTATAGGTACAAATTACAAAAAGGGCTAGAGAGTTGAGTGTCTCAGATCATTGTAGTTATGAAATGGCACCAGTGTCAGTCTACATTAACATCTGGTTGTTATAGCCCTCCCCCATACCTTACCCCCTGCATGACTTCACTCAGTCTGTTCTCACATATTCAAAATATGCTGATTGAATTTGCCAGTAATTGGATACACCAGTAATAACATCAAATTGGCTTCACATCATTGCATTCCTGTCAGCATTGTTATATTAACCCTTTCTCGGTCAGAATAAAAGTGAATCAATACCTTTCCTCTGTGTGGGTTGGGCCCCTTAGACTCAACCTGTGCTGATGAAAGCTGTTGACATGCCATCATGAAAGGATCTTATCTAGAATTCTCAGTGAAAAATGTTTCTGTCAACAGGAAATTTAATGAAGGACATAAAAGTGGATCACAATTGACATCCGAGTGCTTTTGGCAGATTTGAGTGGGAAAGGGTTAATTTTATTATGGCCATCAAGTCTGGTGTATCCCTCATACTGCAAAGTTCTGAGACACAGACTGCAATAATTATTGTATACAGCACCCACGCCTTTGAATGAACAAACTGGCAGTTTGTCCAAGCATTGCTTATAAGAGCCTTCTGGTTGGTACCTGGTGCCATTCCTAGCCTGTGGGTACTAACCGTTCAGCACTTCCTGCTTGCCAGTTGCAACAGTTGATTCACTTAGCATGTACAGGTATGTGGTGTGATATAACCCCGGCATGTTACTGTGAGCACACATATTTTTGTGTCATAATTCATTACCTGTCAACTGCATGTGGTATAACCTCTTTGAGATGGTATCTACTCACAAATTTTATCCCATCAAACACCTTTCTTTGTGTATGTTCCCCTGGACTGGTGGCCCGTGGTGCGCACTCTTGGGAGTGCCCTCCTTGCCCCATACTTCACGCCCAGCATTGACCAGTAACATCAGTTTTCTCTCTTTGTCTGCTTCTGCATCCATGTCATTTTCTAGTCTGTAGAATTTTTTCTTGGGTTCAACTCTTATCATGGTTGTTACCTTGTCAAACATACCCTAGTTTGAAGATTATGGACTAGTGCACTATCAGACTTGGACATTGTGGAGTTCCGTGGGACAGTTCCTTGCTGTGCACCAGTCAACTTGGCGCAGTTTCTGCCTCATTGCTGTCACCAAGATGGCATCTGGTGATGTTTTTAGTTAACAGGATGCCAAAGGACATGCCGTGGCTATTTAGGACCATCAAGAGCACTGCCCTTGCTGCTGGGAGCTAATCGGAGGGTTCAGGGAATACTGGTAGAAGCTTGCCAGACCCTATCTCCGTCACGAGTACCAGCAGGCAGCAACCTTGTGCTAAGAGTCACTGGCCTTTCCAGTTCCAGATCAGCACCAGCATTTCGACCTTCCACACCAACAACACAAGGAGCCGGATCCATTCCAGCTATATATATTAATCAATTCTACAGCACCAGCCCAGCCTCTAGCTGCAGTTCCTGTGGTACCTGGTGTGGCTGAGGCATCACTCTGAGTGCTCATAGTGGGCATAACCAACAGACTAATCTCAGTGATGTTATAGCAGCTCCAGGCTTCCCGGCAAGACCAAGCACAGGCCCTGGCACAAGGCCAGCCTTTGAAGCCTCCCAGTCTCTCTCTCTCACAGAGGACGCAGTTCTGCAGTCCGTACGTTCCATGCCTTCCTCCAGGAAGGACCAGACCTGGGAAAAGGTATGGAGGAGAGAGCATTGGCACTGTAGCAAGCAAAGGAAGAACAAGGAAAAACGGGGAGGTCCAACTCCAGGTCTCGCATCCCATCTTCACAGGTTCTGCCTTCATTGCCAGGCTCCACTGGGCCTTCAACTTATAGTTTATCAACCTTGTTCTACGGAAACGGATTTTGTGAATATCACAACAATGGATTATTATTATTACCTAATGCATAACCCTTTCATCAATATACCTTACTTTTGAGGCATATGTGGTAGCTATATGCACTTTGTAGTTCTTTTCAGCTGCATTTTGGGGCATTTCTGCAGCCGCAAACAAAACTTAGCGCAATCCATATCGTCCAAGAAATGATAAGTGCGCGTGCGCACGCGATTAACAGGTCCTTTTAAACTGCCGGTATCATTCGTGAGTAGACCGCAAAAACGATAAAATTGCTGGTTACAGAAATAAATACAAACCACACTGCAAGCAAATTTCTTTCAAGAGCAAGGCAAACTGCTCAGATTTGTTTATGTATGAAATACATGGTCATTTTGCCCACTATTTACGAAATTTTCGAGAAATTCCCTTCTGTAACTCAGGGTTGATCGACTACAGGAGCACACTTCCTGAAGGCCTAGAGGACCATCACGGGACCAGCCCCCACCTGGCCCAGTTCACACAGCAAGGGCCTGTCTCCAGCCAATCCACCTGTATGCGCTCCAGGGCATTCACTGTCTCAGCCTCATCATCATTATCCTGCCCATCATCATCTCACTGATTGCAGCTGCCTGTGGATCATCTGAAACTGCAGTTATAGAGCAAGGTAGGTCATCGGAGAGACCCAACCTTTGCAGGGTGGACCTCATTCTCCATTTCTGTTGTCTCTGAGGAGCACACGTCACAGTATACCCTCACCAACCCCAAGGATTGCATCAGTGATTGTGAGGAAGACCATCAAGATTACCAGAAGCAGTGTTCCAGTTGAACCTGAGCCCACTGCACCTACCTTACACCCCATGGACACTGACGTTGACAGACCACCTTCAGTGCCAGCCTCCAGTAGATTGGGAAGCCAGGGCTTAAAATACTGACACTTAAACTTGGTGGTAAAGTACCTTAGGTGGCTCTCTATTTGTACAAATGGCATGCTTCATTGATTTTTATATTTTTTATGAGTTTTTGTGTAATTTTTTGGACAAAATCTTAAGAAATCTCCGATGAAACTCCTTAGCCAATTCCTCTGAAATTGCATAGGGACACTTCTGGGGGCCCACCCTACCTTAATTTGTTCAACAGTTAGTGTCGGGATTTCATAAATCCCCCCCCCCCCCGTGTTGTGTGTTAAGGCTACTTTTGATTTCTCCAAAGCTGTCACTGAAATTATTTTGAAATGTGGTGGGCATGTAGCTTGTGGGAGGGGTAAACGAACTTCACTATAAGTAGTTATAGTGTGGATCCCTGATTTTAATTATTTCTGACAGTTAAACCTTTCTAACTGAACACCTCCATATACTGAACATCTCTCTGTACTGAACACCATTTCTTGGTCCCAAATATATACTTTCAATGCTGTCAAACCTCCCTATAATGAACACCTCACTATAATGAACATTTTTTCCGGTCCCAAGGGTGTTTGGTATGGGGAGGTTTCACTGCATTTTAATTTTTTTTTTTTTTAATCTTCTTTGATCAAAATTCTTCTGAGAAACCGCTCATCCAAATTGTTTTGAAATTGTATGGGGACCCTCCAACCTTAATTACTTCAACAAGTTACACTGCGTTTTTTTTTTTTCTATTTCTGTACGAATTTTGTTTGTTTTCTTCATTTTTGACTACTTCTACAAAATTGTGACTCAGATTCCCGGGGGGGGGGGGGGGTACTCTCCGGAATTTTTGGTGGGTAGGCTCCACCGAGGGTACAAAACCCCGACCCAATGGGAGCGGAACCAATGTGAAAATGGGGGGTCTTTTGGAGCTTGTATTGAAAAAAAAAATGAAATTTTACATAAAATTTGGTGTATTTTGGGGCAATTTGGAGACAGGAATTGAAAAACACAGGGGTCTTTGGGTGAGACAAGCGAAAAAGGGGGGTCTTTTAGAGCTACAAGCAGGAAAAAGGGGGGTCTTAGAGAGCGACAAGTACCGAAAATAGGGGGTCTTTTCCGCGGCGCCTACCCGTATAGCAAGGTATAGGAAGTACCCCCCCAGGCTCAGATTGTTCTGAAACTTGGGAGAAATGTAGCTTGTGGGTAGATTAATCAAAATGTTTACTAGGTGGTGATGCTCTGGGTCCCTGATTTCCAATGAGTTTTTCAGTTTATGTACCTGTCGGTTAAGGCATGCTTTCCTATTGATTACCATGTAAGTCTACGGGATTGCACTGGAAACTCATATTTTTTACTTTTTCTCTGACATCCTCATCTGCCTGATCAGAGTGGGTCTTATTACAGGTGGAATGTCAAGGACAGCTGAGGCTGGGCTGTTCACACAGCCTTCTTGTTCTCCAGAATCAGGCTGTACACATCTGCATGCTTGGACATTGTTATGGAGGTCTTTGCAGATGTCATATTCTCAGACGAGGTAGTGGCACAAGTTGCCAGAGACAAATCAGCTTCGCGCCATCTCCCTGAAAGCGTACGATTCTAAGTGGGCAAAGTTCACCATGTGTTCTGCGGATCAGGAACCTGATATTGACCTTTGAAAGGCATCCGTTCAGGACATAGCATATGTTTTGATGTACCTCTTTGATCCAGGTCTAGTGGTTCACACCTTAGTGGGCTGTAGGTCTGCTATATTATCATCTTTGGACGTGAAAGGCGTCAGTGTTGGCTCCAGCATGGTACTGTCCTGGCTATTTGAGAGATTTTTCCTGATCAGGCCTGTAAGATGCAAGATCTTCCCTCAATGGGACCTGTCAGTGGTTATTGCTGGCGTACACTCACCAGGTTTTGAGCCTAAGAACACAGACTAACTTGGGTTAGACTCTCTGTCTTATAAGACAGTCTTTGTTGGTAATGTTGGCCTTTGGGGCCAGGAGGGGTCAAGTTCACACTCTTGACCACTCCAGGTTAGGCTGGTCAGAGGACCACACACAAGTATTTTTAATGGTCATCCCCATAAGGGGGACCCTTTCTGTTTTTGGGTTATCCGTCTGGATGTCTGTCCAGATGTGTGCATTCTCGTTACAGCAATATCTACTGAATGCCGTGATATATTTTGCTCAAATTTGCAATATGCTTACCTTACCTGGCGAGATGAACTGATTAGATTTTAGTGCACCATGAACTAATTTGAGCAAACGGCGGACCCTTCAGTCAATGCTTGCGTTGAAGGTATATCTTGTTAAAACCTAACCCTTTGTTCATGAGTAAAATGAATGCTCCTGATCAACAGATTACTGCCTTTGTGGGCTTTCCCATCAAGGCTCTGTCGGCTCATTTGGATCAGCAAGATCCTTGCAGATCACTTTGTCTATTTAAAGCTGCTACGTTCTCTTTGAAAACGGTGGAGGGCCATTATTCCAACCTTTAAAGAAAAAGAATTTGGTTTAACACCTTTAAAGAAAAATACTTTGGTTTGACTGGATTCTCCAGAAGTCTGCATGAACACTGTCTCTAGCTGGGTTACCAAGGGAATCAAAGTGGCCTATGTGGTGGCAGACAAAATCCCGAAGCGCCAACAGTTGCATTGGATCAGAGCTCACAAGGTTAGGGCCATCCTCTTCTCCTGAGATGCTCTGAAGCAAGTTGTATTTAGCGACATAGTGGCAACATGCTGGTGGAGGTCCCATAATACTTTCTCTGATTCCTATTTAAAGGATCTGTCCTATGTTGAGGAACAACTTCTTGTGCCTAAAAGCATACCTACACCCTCAATGGGTAAGCCATGATCTAGTTGGTGATGCTCTGACTATACTTTTCCTCTGTGTGGGTTGATTCTTTATGTCAATGCAGTAACTTCTGTCCCTTTAGGTAATCTGTTCTTTTGAGTGGAGTGTTTTCAGGAATAAATCCTCTTTTCAATGATCTGCCTCCTCCACGTGGCTAGTAGATCTACCAAATGTAGAGGATATGTAATATATTATGACACAAATCTGGGAAATTTGTAATAATTTCCATATTTGTTTTAGTAATACTTACTATCCACTACACAAAAGCCCACCCAGCCAACCCTGATTCAAATCATTCCGAGGTAAGTCTGTCGTGAAAAACTGATGTGATTGGTCAATACTGGAGGTTAAGTATGGGGCAAGGAGGCCACCTGGGAGAGGGGGCACTGTGGGCCTCCAGTCCACAGGAACCAATGCAGAGAAATGTTTTCTGATGGGATAAAATTTTGGAGTAGATACCATTGCAAAGAAATCATACCAATGTAGTGGATAAATAAGTATTACTAACCGATATGGAAAGTAGAATAGATATCTCAGTTTATTGGCATGGGTAACATAGGGTATGTGTGGACCTTGTGCATAAGTTTATGAGAGTAAAACGAGTGTCCCCACCAGGCATGTGAGCTTTTTACATTTGATGTAAGCTACTTAATTATTGCAAAGAAAGGGGGGGGGGGGAAAGAGAAATATAAAGCCACCTGCATGGACAAGTAACAGTACATGTATTACCTTGATCACCTGATGCATGGCATGGTTGGTGACACCTTTAACTTTATCACCGGATGCATCGTATGATGCAACACCTTTGACCACATGACCCAATGCATGGTATGATCTGTCGCACCTTTGACTTTATCACCCGATGCATGGCACGGTCCTGCACAGAGAGTGTCTTTGAGAAACAATGATCCATTGTTTCTGTTGAATCCTGTAGGTTTTTATCAGCAGGTGCACTGCTCCAATGTTTATATGCCTGTTGCCTGTGGTAGTCTGTGGCCAGTCCTTGCTCGGTGGCCTGGATACAGGCTGACTGGCCAAGCAACAACAGCCTTTCGGTGCAATGTACCTGACTGTCTTGCCTCTGTGCAACTATGTCTAAATTTTAAGACTAGAAATTTTCTTCTGCCTGTACATAATAGGTTAATAAGTGGAAGGCAGGTGAATTACAAGTGCACACTGCATGGCCATAGTATATGTATTTGGAATACCTTATCTGGTCTGTACATGGCATGTTACCCAAGTAGCAGTTACGCGTGCATGCTGGCATACTTCACGGGTCAGAGGCCACAGATCCAGTGCTATATACATATACTCAGAATTATACCACAGAGATGAAAACATCCACAGCTCCATGTCAGTGACAACAAGATTAGTGAAGAAACAGAAAATAGATAAACAATATGGAGGAAAATTCTGAATTCTGATCCAGAACAAGTGCCGAAAATGGGCAAATTTCCCACTGATTTCCGACACTGCCCCTGTGGATGATGGACAATTGGCAACAATGTACCAATGTTCCACAGAAGGAATTGTAAGTCACTTCAGTGAGATGTGTACCTTACCTATGCATAAAAACAAATATAGAGTTTGTTAGAGGGCATGGACAGAGGATAACATAGAGCACATGACAGGGAAAACTAACATCTCCATTAATGCAGAATATGATGCAATTACTCCTTGTGTTTTGTGGGGTCATTGGAGAGTCCCACAGTGGACTCTTTTGTTTGCACGGAATTACAGGTACATTTATCCTCCACTGACATATCAGTCAGCTCAGCCTCTTCTCTAAAACCATTCTAGATCCTCTTCAAAGGTAGTGGGGAAACAACTTTGCTGGTTAGATACCAAGTTTGTTAAAAAAAATCGTGGTCCAATGATTTTTTTTTCTTCAATTTTTTACTGTAGTTTTTACTGTTCCAAACTCTGCATGTACTCCACATTATGTTGGTCATATTGTGTGTACAGGTGTGTGTGTGTATAGTTACTTTTTCTCTAATAATAGTGCCACAGTACTCGATCAGCTTGGCCCAGGACCATTGTCAATCATATATATATATATATATATATATATATATATATATGCTTGACTGTGGCTGTGTAGTATTGTAAAAAGAAGTTGCTATCTTTCATTATGTTTGGGTGTAAGGAGACTCAACAGAACCAGTGTAGCCTTTGCTAAGTGTGCTGATTCACACCAACTCAAAGGAAGATCATTTTACAGGTAATTTTCTCATGGCACAATGTCAGTTCAGATTTTTGCTGGTGGGTGGCAGTACTGGCTTCTGGTTGATAATAATACATTGTATGTCATGCAAAGTGTCATAACATTTAACAGCATTCAAATCGGAAAGTTTGCATGAAATTGATCCAGAATGAAAACAGAATTTACCAAAAAACAGTTGTAATGATACAGTCATGGCAGTTTGCCAAATGAATTGCACTTTTAAGAGATTATAGTCACAGTACACTCACCCTTCACAGTACTTAGGACTTGCATGCTATGTGTAATTACTGCTGCCAGGAACAGTGCTGCCCTCAAGTGACCGGTCAGCAACATCCACTTGTACTGCATTGTGCAAATGAAGAATCGGTCATTTTAAAACAAGATTTCAGCAGATTGTGTTGTGTCCACCTGGTGACCTGTATCCCGCCATGGTTCCATTGCTCCCTTGTACATATATACATCATCATCATCATCATCATCATCATCATCATCATCATCATCATCATCATCATCATCATCATCATCATCATCATCATCATCATCACTTGAATGTGATTGGCCTTGAAACCTGCTTTCACATGCTTAGAGGAACCACTAGATGGCAGTGTTGACCAGCTTGTCCAATTCTATGGAGTGATGTGTGTAGTATTTGTATATTACCTATGTGCATTGTATGTGCTTACTTGATATAGCACAAATCAAGTTAGGTATGATGACACCCATTGTAATAGACAGACATGCTTGAGCTTGAACTGTCAAATTCAATTCTTTTATGTGTGTTTGTGTGTGTGTCTGAGTTCAAATTATGGCTTTTAGTGATTTGGTTATTTATTTCTATGTAAATGACAAGTCTTATGTAAGAAAAGTGATTTATTCAGTGGATATGACAAGTATATGTAGTTTGAATTAAGTAATGTAGCACCACTGAATTAAAACTTTTTTGTATTATTATAAAATTGTGTTAAATATTTCTTTACAATATTTATTGATTTCATGTACATTTGATGAGTGGAATAATTTTAAAGTATGGATTAGAACAACATTTAAGACCTGATGAAAATATCATTATTCCTCTTTAGCAGCCACAGCACCTTGGAAACTGAACAGAAAAAATAAGATGCAAGTTCAGACTACACTTTGAATATATAACGCTGGCTTTTTGTTTGTTTGTTTTGTTTGTTTGTTTTTTTTTGGGGGGGGGGGCAGAATCAATGGTTAAATTTTAAAATATTGTAGAATTTTGGACTCAGACAAGTGGGAAAGGTAGTTTGAAGGGGCAGGCACTAAAAAGGAATAATATGGTAACTGAGTTGAACCCTTTCCTCCTTAAAGCAGCCAAAACCAGCTGATGGTCCAGTAGTGTTGTCTGCTGTCGCGTTTTGACTACTTTTAATTGTAATGAAAAACAATCAGTTGAGACCTAGCAAGATAACATACCCTAGATCAACAGCTTTCCTTTCTATGCCAAGCCAAGGAAAGCTGTTGAGGGGGAAGGGTTTAACTTTGTTTTCTTAACTTGTTGTATGATGTGTTTATTATTGGATTGTATGCTCATGATTGCCCAAAAGTACACACAAATTATATATTTTGTTTAATGTTGTGCTGACTTATCCTGAAAAGAGACCAATAGAAATTATGTTATAAACGTTCTTGATCTTGTTTTGAATATTGTCATACACTGAGTTATAGACTTAAAATGATGCACTTTTGTGCAGTAAACCGATAAATGTCTGGCAATGGTTTCCTGCAATAATTTACAAATAATATGGATATTTTCATACAATATTTGGATAAACTTTGGAAAATGAATATAGACTAATAACTTGGGCACAGGTACATGTACATATGCATTAATAACTGCAGACTTTCCCTCCTTCATATTGTCAAAAATTAACTGAAGTGAGCCTTCATGATTCCAAATGTGAGAAATCATGCATCCTCTTGTTATATATTCCTTTGTAAAGTCTCAAATTCTTTGCATGTTAACCCTTTCCTCTTAAACTGGCCAAGAACGGCAGCTGGTAAGATGTTTTCTTTTCAATGTTTTCAACTAATTTCCACAGTAAAGAAGAGTTTGGAGAAGATTTGTAGAAGAGACATATCAAGACATGTCACATGGCAACCGCTACGTTTGGGACAGTGCCCAATGCAGGCCAAGAAAAATCTATGGTCTCTGTCTTACATTTAGTGGGAAAGAGTTAATTTCCATATGGTGACAGACCCCTGTCTTGAAACAGCATTTTTTTGAGGCAATATAGGGGCAATGGTTCAGGCCAAGAACTTCTTACCTCAAATGTCTACAGAATTGAATCCTTGTCAGCCGAGGGTTTAGTCTGTGACTTATTTTATGACTTCTGACAGACACTGCCATACGAAAATGTTGCACAATGTAATTCTGTGGGCCTGAGGTATAAACAGGCATCTGACAAAGTTCATCCAAATATTATACCAAATTTTGAAATTTATTTTGGTTTAATATGAAAACTATGATAACAATTTAAAACAAACTAGTAATGGTGATGATGATGATAATAATAAGGCATGCATAAGTAAGGTTTACCACATACACTTGGTGCCATTGACTTTGAAAACAAGTTTGAAGATTTCAATTTTAACCTAGATACTGGAATTTGATGTATAGAATCAAATGTTAATGGGTGACTGAGTGCACTGAACTATCATCTTGATGCAGTCAAACCTGGAAAGGTGCAGAATCTGCGGACTGAGGACATCAAGAGACGGAGGATAATTGTTCAATGGGATCATCCAACTGGGCTGCAACCAGATGTACTGCCACTGGTCTACCAGGTCCATTTCTCCTCCCAATGGGGTGATCATCAGGAGGTATGTCAAACGCTGATTGATCGTCAGTTAACATGTTTATGGTAAATCTAACACCATGGAAAATTTAGTCTGTAAATCTCGCGTAAAATTTTCTCTGTGTTTGCTTAGAGCCTGGTCAAAATCTCATCAACAATCAAATCATCTGGTATGTGATATGATGAAGGTGTGCCACTGTGGTCTCGTATCTGCGAGTGTCGTAGCATGCAAGTGTCCCATGGAGTCTAATGCTGCCAGTCTGTTATTTTATGCAAGTGGACCACTGTAGTCTGATATCTACCAGTCTGCCGTATTGTACTGTGTGCCACTGTAGTCTGATATCTACCAGTCTGCCGTATTGTACTGTGTGCCACTGTAGTATGATAACTACCAGTCTGTCATATCGTGCAAGTGTACCACTGTAGTCCGAATTCTGCCAGTCTGTCATTTGCAAGTGTCCTACTGTAGTCTGATATCTGCCAGTCTGTTATATGCAAGTGTCCTACTGTAGTCCGGTATCTGCCAGTCTGTTACATGCAAGTGTCCTACTGTAGTCTGATGCCTGCCACACTGTTATCTCATGCAAGTGTGCCACTGTAGTCTATCTGCCTGTCTGTCATATTGTGCAGTGTACCACTGGAGTTTGATATCTGCCAGTCTGTGATATCCTGCAAGTGTACCACTGTTATCTGATATCTGCCAGTCTGTCATATGCAACTGTCCCGCTGTAGTCTGATATCTGCCAGGCTGTTATCTAATGGAAGGGTGCCACTCTAGTCTAAGATCTGCCAGTCTGTATATCATTCAAGTGGGCCACTATAGTCTGATATCTGCCAGTCTGTAATATATCATGCAGTGTGCCACTGTAGCATGATGTCTGCAAGTCTGTCATGTTGTGTAGTGTGCTATTGTAGTCTGATTTCTGCCAGTCTGTTATCTCATGCATACGTACAACTGTAGTCTGATATTTGCCAGTCTGTCTATCATGCAATTGTACCACTGTACCCTGATGTATGTCATATCATGCAGGTGTGACACTGTAGTCTGATACTTACCTGTGTGTCATATTGGGCAGTGTGCCACAGTAGTTTGATATCTGCTAGTCTGTTATCTCATGCAAGTGGGCCATGGTAGTCTGATATCTTCCAGCCTGTCATATTGTGTAGTGTGTGACTGCAGTCAACCTTATATCAGCCAGTCTGTCATATCATACAGTTTGCCACTTTAGTCTGATATCTGCCAGTCTATCATATTGTGCTGTGTGCCACTTTAGTCTGAAATCTGCCAGTCTATCAGATTGTGCTGTGTGCCACTTTAGTCTGAAATCTGCCAGTCTATCATATTGTGCTCTGTGCCACTTTAGTCTGAAATCTGCCAGTCTGTCAAATTGTGCTGTGTGCCACTTTAGTCTGATATCTGCCAGTCTATCATATTGTGCTGTGTGCCACTTTAGTCTGATATCTGCCAGTCTATCGTATTGTGCTGTGTGCCACTTTAGTCTGATATCTGGCAGTCTGTCATATCGTACAAGTGTTCCACTGTAGGCTGATGTCTGCCAGTCTGTTATACTATGCAAGTGTTGCATTGTGGTCTATCTAATAGTCAGTCATAATGTGCAAGTGTTCCACTATAGTCTGATATCTGCCAGTCTGTCATATCGTAGTGTGCCACTATAGTCTGATATCTGCCAAGTAGTACAAAAACTGAGCGATAGGCATGACCTTTTCACCTCATCTCGTGTACTTATATGGACAGTGAAAAATCATATCACAGATCTGAGTTTGGGAAGTTCTATTCCAATCAATAAAAAATGGGATTATAATTGAGTAAATTCTTGGTAGAAGACCTTTTTCTCAAAGTTTTTACTCATTGTTACAGACCATCAACACATCAGAAACCATTCAAAACCTGACCAACCTGCGATCTTTCACAAACTACAGCATCAGTGTGTGTGCCAAGCCTGAGGAAGGGGGCTTCTGGAGTAGCACCAGCAATGTTATTGCTAAAACTGAAAGCTCAGGTATACTGAATAACACTAGCACCCAGAATTACTGTTAAGCATGTGAATGTGTACATTTTATATTACAAAATTAACTGATGACCTAGCTGTTTAAGGATAACATTAAATCAAATGTCACAGTTACTTGCAGTGTTTTAGCAAAATTTGAGCATCAAAGTTTAATGGTAGCTTATTGTTAATTTAAATTGCAAATTCATATCTTTTTTTAGCTTTGCTGACAATAGGACACAGAGCTCATGGCATCACTTATGTTTGTCCGTCCCTCCAGACTTCAGTGTATTTAACTCTACAGATGACAACTTGAGAACCATTTCAGCCTGGACTTTCATGTTTGTCATGATTATGATTCTCTTTCAGGGCCACTCAGACGATACATGAGTGACCTTGACCTCCTTCTCAAGGTCAAAGGAAGACTGTCCTGAAATTTACTGTTCACTTGAAAGCTTGAGATGTATTTTGAGTTAGGACCTTGATGTTGCACACGTGATTTTTCTCTATGTCATGCTTAAACAGTACCTGAGTGACATTGACCTCATTTCTGAGATCACAATGCAACATACATGAATTTTACTCTTCAGTGCTATAACTTTAGAACTACTTGAACTGGGACCTTGATGTTGCACATGTCAATGTTCTTCCATAAAGTCAGACTTACTCAGTACATGGGTTACCTTGCTCCTATCCAAAGTTCACAGAACCACAAGTGTGATGGAACTCTAGGTCAGCTGAGCATGGGCTGTTCACACAACCCTCTTGTTTAATGAATTCTTGAAATGAGGAATTATTTATGAAGGTACAGGTACATGTTGATATTGTTACTATAGGAATATCAATAACTGTTGGCTTATGCCTTAGTAATGATGGATCCTAGGTCCATGCATTGTACGTAACACTAATAGGAAAGTACCTTTTGAGCTTCTCCTGTTGTTAATGATATTAACCTTGAAAGGTGGAACTGACATCATTGTTGATATCTTGGTAATGGTGGATCCTTGGCCTATGGTTACTGTTAAACACTAAAAAGAAATTACCTACAGGGTTTCTTGTGTTGTTAATTTGGACCTTGAGTGACCTTGAAAGATGAAACAAACATATTGGTTTTATCTTGGTAATGGTGGATCTATCCTGTCAATTTTCATGTCCGGAATGACGACTCCGCCACTGTGAGTGAAGACTTTGATATTACACAGTGAGATGCTAGTCTTATAGAAAAATGACCTTGATCTGATTTAGAAGATCACAGGACCACTTCTGTCTTTGAATGCAAGCTGGGCTGAGCATAAGATTGTCACAGTCCTCTGGTTTTTTCTGAGACAGATTTTGGTGTTGGAGAGCCTGATGTGGCCCCACTGTGCCACTATTTCATGTCAAATCAAACTGTGTTGCAGAGCCTGAGGTGGCCCCCGCTGTGTCTGTCAATAGCTTCCGGGTGAACTGTCATCCCTACTGCTGTGATCGCCCTACCACAGCTAGAAATGTCCATGTGTTTTGGAAGGTAAGAAAAACTATGAAAATGGAAGTCTAGACCTGTACCTCTACAGTACAGTGATCCCTGCCTTGAAACATCACTTTTTTGGCTGTGGTGACCAAAGCTGGCAGAGCTCATGATGTCACTGATGTCTGTCCATCCATCGGTAAACTTTTTGCTTGTGAGCACAATACAGTCCACAGTTTTCAAAATACCCCCATCTAACTTTCAGGACTTATAAAGTGTTTAAAGAAGTAAGTCAAGTATGATATTGGTGGCGCCACCTACAGTACGTATTATGTAATTATGGGTCAAAATGTGAAAATCTTGTGACCACTGTAGCATCCTTAATGTTTGATATATCTTCATAAAATTTAGTGGGATTGTGGAGGAGGTCAAAATCTCAGTCGCACGTAATAGGAGCTTAACCAAGTCTTAGTTCTCCCTTTTGTCACCTTATTGTGATGATCTCACACATGACTGAATTTATAGTTACGCTGGTCTGCTGTTACCAAGTGGGACACGCTATCTTGACCACAGTAGAGGCTTAACTGTGAAACTGTGGGACATGACTTTACATATCCATGGATATTTGTCAAAATTCGACAATTTGCACTTATCAGCGCTACAGCCTGGTACCGCGCAATTGTACACAGGCATATTTCAGGCACAGTCAAGCTTTAACTTTATCAAAATCACTCTTTCAAACTTTCCAACTTGCTTCACATCTATACTCTTTAATATGGCTGTCGATGACCCGCTGATAGTGGTGTCCTACTTCCTGCAAAATACAGTTTAATCTCGCTGCGCATTCCTTGTGGTCAAAATTGGAAAACTAAATTTCATTACACTAGGAGCCCAGAAAATGTCTTCATGGAAAGTTTAAGTGCAAATAAGGTCTAACTTCCTCTTACCCAATTCTGGTAAGATAAATGATGCTTTTCTCATGGTGCTAGACACGGAGAAAGTGGTAAGAGGGAGTAAGATGTACTGAAGACAGGGCTAGAGGTAATTAAATTTGGCAAGAGGTAGTAAGACATGCTTGTTATGTAACAGGATGTGAGGAGAAAGTCAAATACTTGGCACTATGAAAGTAAGATGCAGTAAGGTGTTCTTGGGATACTTCACAGAGATTGCTTATCAGCAGGTTTGAACTCTGCTGGGTGGATGAGTAGGTCAATTAGAATGTAATTAGCAAACATATGTGTATTAAGCACAGATTTAAGATTAAGATACTGCAGGTCCAGTTAAGAAAACACATTGCACATAAGTATGCATCCTCATCTTATATCCATGATTCATTTTTCATGAAGTTATATTTTTTTATGCCTGTAGATGTTAGTAATTGAATTACATGTATGCTCAATTTGACTAATTTTCACATAGGTGCATAAAGATACCATAGACAGTTTTGTTTCCTGTTGCATGCATAGATAGACTGTTTATGTTGCATGTGACCTCATGTAGGGATTACAAATTCATTCATCCAAAACTTTTGTCATCTGAACTGGGCTAAAACAGTGTGTACACACTCAAGCAGTCGGTGCACCATGAGACTGATGTCCCAGCTGGTCTGTTTTTGCCTGAGGCAATGAGTCTGCTAGGCTTATCAGTCCCAAGGGGGAAGGGGGTACAGGCACTGGACTTTCATACAGTGCTGAGTTGGCTAGACCCATCAAAGTATGGTCTTCCAGTCCTCAATGACTGTTTTCACAACTTTGTGAATTTTGAAACAGTGTGTTGATTTGTGTCATCCCAGTGGACACTTTTATGTCTATTTTGTTGTAACCAGTGAGATGAAGCCTGTTCTTCATAGCCAATACTGAGACAGTTTAGTGCTTGTCTTAGTTCACGGGGACATGCACATGTAGTTTTGTGACAGCATCTGTTAATTTTTTTTTATGCAATTAAGGAACAAAGACGGTTTGCATGTATACACATCCCCCTGAATTATACTATGTACACACTGTACATGTTCATGTGCATAATGTACAAGTACATGCACATATACTCATCCATACTGCCCAGAAGGGCTGACCCTCTCATTAGTGGGCACTTTTCCGTGGTCCCAAGGGTGCCTACTGTAGAGAGGTTTCAATGTATGAATAAACACTCTCTCTCTCTCTCTCTCTCTCTCTCTCTCTCTCTCTCTCTCTCTCCCCCCCTCCCCCTCCCTCTCGCTAAAATATTTTTAAATTTTGCGCAATTTGATACCATGCAAATCAAACACATTTACAGTAGATCATAATTTTCTTGCTTGAGCACCCGTACTTGGCTCAAAAGCAAACCACCAAGCTCTATATTATCTCTACTTCAGAAGTGGTGTGGAGAATCACAGAAATTTGTCTTTTTGGCAGCAGTTATACATACTAACACAACAAAATGTACTGAAGTATTAGGTCACTGCACATGATCATTTAAGTCAAGAGATGGTCAATGATCATGTGAACTCATCAACTGGGGTGGGGTGGGGGACAAAATTCAATTCATTTGTCAAAAAAAAAAAAAAAAAGCTTGTCTGCGAAGCAGGCCTTCTACCTCCAGCAAAGATGTAGATAAAAATAAGAACATAAAAAACAGAGTCTGCTTTGCAGGCACCCCCCACCCCCAGGTTAGACTTAATATGCATGGAGTTTCGCAAACTGTTACTTGGCTTTGTACATGACTTAGTTCTGCATTTTGTGCAGACAACTTCTTGACTAGCAACCTGGAAGTGTTAGTGATGAAACAACACATTAACATGCATATACACACTTAATTGCACTACAATCTTAATCCCAGATGATTGCCTACTTGGGACATGCCAGGCCCTCTTCCACCTGCAACAATGCAAACATTGACCCAGATACAGATTCAGATTCAGATTCAGATACTTTATTGACAGGTTCCGCCCTCTAGGGGCCAAAAGTCACAATACAATTTCGAGCACAGAGAGGGTCGCCCGCTATCTGTTACAATCCACACAAATCAAACTACAGAGAAAAAACAGTACAAGTGAACATAAATATGCATACAAATTAACATAAATAAGAAAAGGCAATATCACGTAATATATACACAAGGGCCTTCACAATGCCACCATATTATTGCGAGGTTCTCAGTTCCATGGCCTCGTGAATGTAAGTACCAAGTGCCTTTGTCAACCGTGGTGTGGAGTTACAAATGTAATAAATTTTCTGTTGACTACTCATTGAATTAAAGTGTTTGGATTCTGTATTACAAGTGTTTATTAGGTCCCTACGCACACTTTTGTATCTAGGACAATCAAAAGTAAAATGCAGTTCATCCTCAATAGCACCTAGATTGCACTGGACACACAACCTAGACTCAGCAGGAATCTTTCTGTGTCTACCTGTTTCAATGCACAGCTTGTGGGTGCTTGTTCTTAACCTTGTGAGTGTAATTCTTTGGTTTGTGTTTTTGTTGTCCAGGTAATCTTCGTAAACAAACTTATCCTTACATAACCGATAGAATCTTAACTTATTACCCTAATACCCATTCTCTTTATTCTTGTCTAGTGCTTCAAACCATGTATTTTCAAAATTCCTTTCCATTGTTACTGCAACCTTGTCCCAGCTGTGTTTTACTAGGTCCAGGTCAAAGTTACCCAGCACTTTATTTATGCTATGAAAGAAGGTATTGCACACATCCTTCATAAGCAAGGCTTCTCTGTATGCAGCCTGCAGTAGGCTATTATCCTCACTTGATTGAATGTGAGCAGCATATTTCCTGATTTGCTTCCACATGCTGGTGTAAATGGGATATCTACCTAGTTCCCCATAAACAGCCATATTCGTGGCCTTCCCATTAACGCCTAAAATATATTTACAAAATGACAATTGTATTCACTCAAATTTACCCTCCATATGTTTTTTAGTAATATGAGTTAGCCCTTTATTTCCACTGGAATACAATGCTCCCCATACCTCAGACCCATACTTTAAGATAGGCTTGATAAGATTGTCAAAAAGTCGCAGCCCTAAGCTTGGGTTAAGAGAGCAGTTACTGAGTGAACCTTTGAGATGGAATAGGGCTTTCTGAGCTTTCTTACATAAATGTTCTATAGCAGCTGTGAAGCTACCACTTGCTGATATAGTTATACCGAGGTATGTGTATTGTTTGACATATATAATTAGCCTGCCATAGTTAAGGATGCGGGACCCGGCCCTGCCAAGTGTGTTAAATTCTATTATGTTATACATACTATTTCATGCATACATTAGTACATATATCAATCATGACATACTGTAAATTGCTTTATTTTCGCGTGTTTAAATTTTCATGGTTTTAGTATTTTTGACATTTCACTTCAGTTTTAATTTCACTGTTTTGGACATAATTCCCATTCTAACAATGTTAAAATACTATTTTGCTGTGTTTTTATTTTCACGGTTTTGTACCCTCAGCGAAATAGGTGAAAATAAAGATACATGTAAAGGTGAAAGTGCCTATAGGCAGGCATGTACATTTGCTCTCTTCCCACCTATCCACACTGGGTATTTTCTGGGGGTCCCAAGAGTGCTAACTACATGTATACTCATATTACTATACTGCATGATCCTAGTTTCACACACATTATGATGTGATCTTGCCACTTGTCTGCATTTGTGGGTTATTGTCATTTCCCTGCTGGGGGTCCCCTTTTAGATCAGTCTATTGTTATAAACCCTCCAAGGAAACTGCAGACACTTGAACGTCCAGCATAGCTGGCAAATTGTGCACAAATCTGTGATACATACTATTTCATGCATACATTAGTACATATATCAATCATGACATACTATAAATTGCTTTATTTTCGCGTGTTTAAATTTTCACGGTTTTAGTATTTTTGACATTTCACTTCAGTTTTAATTTCACTGTTTTGGACATAATTCCCATTCTAACAATGTTAAAATACTATTTCGCTGTGTTTTTATTTTCACGGTTTTGTACCATCAGCGAAATAAGCAAAAATAAGAATCCAGCGAAATTAAAGCAATTTACAGTATTTAAACTTAATATCTGTAGGTTTTTTTTCTGTTTTTTTGTTTGTTTGTTTGTTTGTTTTGTTTTGTTTTGTTTTGTTTTGTTTCGTTTTGTCTTTGTTTTTGTTTTGTTCTCTCACCAGGGCAGGGAGGTGAATTACAGAATTCACCTGCCTGCTTTCACTCACTGTTAGCTTAACTCACCTTGATTGCATAGTCATGAGCAACTTAACCCTAGTGCTGTGGGGCCCGTGTTTATACGGTCCAAAACGCAGGTTAAAAAAAAACATTTAGCAGTACTAGGGTTAAGTGTATGCAAACTGTAATCTTTAGCAACTTGCAGATGGAGTTTTAAAATGAATGAAGGGGGGGCGGGGAGTATTCATGTTTACAGTATGTTTTGATTGATTGATTGTGCCTGCCTTGCTGCCTGCAAAGCAGACCAAGTTCTGTGTTATCTCTGTGACACTTGTGGAGTAGACAAAACCTAGACAACACAAAGTTTGCAGCTGATCCACACGAAACCTGCCTTGATAAGTACATTGTGTTGAGATTCATTATGGCAATCTTGTTATCACATCATAATGTGTGAGACCAGGGTTATGCAGTATAGTAATATGAGTATAGTTAACTCTCTTGGGACTGCCAAAAAGTACCCAGTGTGGATATATCCCCAACAAAGATAAGTATATTAACATTTAAGAAGAAAAGGAAATTATATATTGGTGTGGATAACTGCATTGTGCTCAATGTGTCTAGGAATAGGTTTTACGAAATTTACATGGCTTAACACAGACCAAACTGACTTCATTTGCCTACACTAGTAGATTTTAACAGCGGCATTTGGACATTTCGGCGGCAGTGGGCGGTGGCGACCAGCGGTGGATGGCGGCAACCAGTGGCGGTCTGCGGCGACAAGCAGCGGTCGGCGGCGATCGCCGTCGTCCGCCGCTGGTGGCCGCAGACCGCCGCACTCATTCTCACCTGCTGTGGAGTCTCAACAGGAATGGGCGGCGGTGGGCGGCGATACTGCCTATCGCCCCCGACTGCCGCCCTGGGCCGCAGAACGCCGCTCATCGCCGCCTTCTGCCGCAGACAAACTCAAATCAGTCCAGGGAGCATCTGTTTCTTTCAGTTGTAAGCTAAGAGAACAAATATATGCACCTTTTTAACAAATGTGTGCACTTATGGACCCAGGCTGGATGACAATAAAAGTCAATATGTATATACACACACACACACAATGTAGGACTATCTACTATATGCACACACACACACACTGTGTATGGGTGTGTATATATGTATATATATATGTGTGTGTGTGTGTGTGTGTATGTATGTATGTCTATATATATATGTATGTGTGCATATATATATATATATATATATATATATATATATATATATATATATATATACATATATATTTATGTATAGATATTTCATAAATTATTAATCAAGACATCATTATCAGAATAAATATCTTCAATTATGACAACAGCATGCTGACTGCAAACAAAAGCTTACTGTCAGCCAAAAACACACAATAGTATTATACAAATGCCAAACTAAAATTGCAGAATTTGAATCTTAAACATATACATATATTGACTTCTGACTGTGTGTGTGTATATACATATTGACTTTTATTGTCACCCAGCCTGGGTCCATAAGTGCACACATGTGTTAAAAAGGTGCATATATTTGTTCTCTTAGCTTACAATTGAAAGAAACAGATGCTCCCTGGACTGATTTGAGGTTGTCTGCGGCAGAAGGCAGCGATGAGCGGCGTTCTGCGGCCCAGGGCGGCGGTCGGTGGCGATAGGCAGTATCGCCGCCCACCACCGCCCATTCTTGTTGAGACTCCACAGCAGGTGAGAATGAGTGGGGCGGTCTGCGGCCACCAGCGGCGGACAGCGGCGATCGCCGCCGACCGCCGCTGGTCGCCGCCATCCACAGCTGGTCGCCGCCATCCACCGCCCACCGCCGCCGAAATGTCCAAACGCCGCCGTTAAAATCTACTAGTGCTATTGACCCAGTATAGCTGTAGATCGACTCTTTCCTTAGGGGCCAGAGTGACCAACAAGAATAATAGAAAAAAAAAGATATAGGATTGTTCAAGACTAATACTCATCCGGACCAACATAGATTCTACATCATCAAATAGGTATCTTTCATATGTAGCAGACTAATGTGATGGAAATAATAATCACAGTGTCAAAGCAGTCTTGAAATATTAATACCAAAATAAGTAGAGCTGCTGTTTATGAATTTCCCCCAATGAAATTCAGTCTTCTTACTTCATATTGATTTGACTCTAACCATATTGCTTAATACAGTGAAAATGTTTTATAATGACACCATCTGTTCCCCAAGAAATGTGTCTGATAAATGAGTCAAATAACAAAGAAAATAGACATTTTTCCATGAAAATTTGTATCACTATATTGACTATGTCGGATATCTGAGTGTCATTATAAGGTTTCACTGGACATTCTTAGGGCAGAAGGGGCCAGTTTTATGGCCCCCTTATAGTTATTATCACTTTGTGCGCGTCCAGCCTTTGAAGTCTACCTGCCTATTTTTACTTCTTCTGGAATTGCACCTACAACATAAAGGGACAGAGACTATGGGGTTGCCTCTGGAAACACAAGACTAACATACAGTAGTTAAAACTGAGACCAGTAATATCTCAGTATTAATATTCCTGATCTCAGCTAGGGTTAAATATTACATGGAGGAAGAAAACTAGTTTCGTCCTGCATGGTTGAAACCACTGTACGTACCATTAAATAATTTACACCAACTATCAACAGTAACAACAAGGAGGAAAAGAAAGACAGAAAGAAAGACAGACAGACAGACAGAAAAAGAGAAAGAGTCTGGGTTTGCACTGAGACATAATAAGTCAATTTACCACTCATACCTACTATCAACTGTGATGTACCCATATTTACATAGGGACACAATAAGCGATATATAGATAGATAGATAGATAGATAGATAGATAGATAGATAGATAGATAGATAGATAGGTAGGTAGGTAGGTAGGTAGGTAGGTAGGTAGGTAGGTAGGTAGGTAGGTAGGTAGGTAGGTAGACAGACAGACAGACAGACAGATAGATGTTTATATTGTCATCGCCATGTCTGTCAATCTGTCTGTTACCCTTGCAGATGCAATAACATCTGCACAAATTGAGCTACTACCAAGATGTCAGAGTTTATATCACTTCTGATCTTCTAATACATATATGCTTGAGTGGGCATACATTGTTTTAGCCCAGTTCAGATGACAAAGGTGTTGGATGAATGAACTTGTAAACCCTATATGAGGTCACATGCAACATAGATTGTCTATCTTTTTTATAATGCATGCAACAGGAAGCAAAACTGTCTATGGTATCTTTGTATACACCTATGTGAAAATTTATCAAGTTGAGCATACTTGTAATTCAAATGCCGAAATCAACAGGCATGAAAAATATAGCTTCATGAATTTTGCAAAATGAATATATGATGAGGATGGATACTGATATAAGATGTACTTTCTTTACTTGACCTGCAGTGTCATTAATACACGTGTGTTTGCTAATTACATTCTAATATTGACCTACTCAGCCATCCAGCAGAGTTCAAACCTGTTCATAAGCAAGGAGGCTACACAGTAGCCTCCTTGTGATAAGCAATCTCTGTGAAGTACCCCAAGAAAACCTTACTGCATCTTACTTTCATAGTGCCAAGTGTTTGACTTTCTGCTCACATCCTGTTACATAACAAGCATGTCTTACTACCTCTTGCCAAATTTAATTACCTCTAGCCCTGTCTTCAGTACATCTTACTCCCTCTTACCACTTTCTCCTTGTCTAGCACCATGAGAAAAGCATCTTACTGTGTCTTACCAGAATTGGGTAAGAGAAAGTTAGACCTTATTTGCACTCAAACTTTCCATTAAGACATTTTCTGGGCTCCTAGTGTTAAGTTGGTATACTAGTGGTGCCACCTATAATGTGCAGGGTATTATGCGCCAAAATGTGTTTAAGGATATAAAATTCCATATTGAAAAGAGATTGAGTTAGACATGCCAAATTCATAAGATATAAAGACCATGTCCAATGCTAGTATGCTATGAAGTATCAGTGACCTTGATCTATATTTGTGAGGTCACCATGCCTGTAAAGTTGAAAGAGGTATGTGATTTTGTAACGGCAGGGTGTAGTTTGGACATCAATGGCAAAGAGAATTGAGCCTCCAGAACAAAATCGCACTTGATTATATTGTACATAAAACTGTACTTGGTGACCTATGTTTTGGGTCACTTTGACCCAATGATTATGGACTCTGGTGCTTGTCCAAGTTAATTCTTTCGTTTTTCTTCAATAACACAAAAAATTATTACCTGATTTGAACAAACAGACCATTTATGAAAAGCTGGATCTAGGGTGCACATATTTAACATAACACTTTTTTTATTCAGAGTTGAAGTTCAAGGTCAAATGACCAGTTGAAATTTAGAGGTTATGAATGCTCTGCACCCCACAGTTTTTTAATATGGACCCATATCACTTGTTGGACTTATAAAGTGTATGAAAATCTACATGGTTTCTAATGCCGATGGCACCTGTTGACCATGGTTAAACCAAACTTTGAATTTGCCAAATTATTTGTTCCACTGTTCAATATAATTAAAAAAAACAAAAAAACTCACATTACCTTGAGAAAAATTAAACAGGCCAGTAAATTAGTATAAAAGAAATATCATTGTTGGCATAGATTTGAATAACCTGTAACTGAAAGTATTTTATGTCATCTGCCCCATAGGGTATTCCACCAAAGCAGCGCAACGGAGTGATTTGTGGTTATAAGATCGTAGTGACCTGGCATAGTGGATCAAGATTGTTAGAGGTAGCAGACCCTCATGACAACATCCGCAGTACGACACTGCAGAGACTGCCTTCAGACCGGCAGCATGTCATCCACATCAGTGCCAATAATTCGGTTGGATGGTCCCCTAACAGCACTATGGTGATCCCAAAAGACAGCAAAAGTGAGTATGAGTGTTCATAAACAAACTGATGGAAAAAAAAAAGAATTATAAGAATCCATAAAAAACTCAACAATGGCATTGTTTTTATTAATTGTGTTGTGCGTATTGACCTTTATTCTATTGTATATGTACATGGATTTTAAGATTTATTCTGGTGTTCACATATATGGATATCGACATTTACTCTGTGTTTTACATGTGTAATTATGCACATTAACACTTGTTCTGTTTACATTTATATGGATATCAATATAAATTCAGTTGTATAGTGATATTAGCATGCATTCTGTTTTATTATATGCGTATGAATATCAATATTTGTTCTGTTTTATGGGCATATTGTGGGTTCAAGTTGCGCGTTTTCACAGCTAGATACATACTTATTATGTCCACCCTGCAAGTGAGGTTTGGAATCAACACTTGACTGTCCATCCATCCATCTGCCTATATATCCATCTGTTGTGTGCATAATTCCTTATACACTTTTGGAAGGATAATTACATGTGATGACAATACATAAATGTGCATGAAGGCAGGAATTTCACATGCAAGTCTACATGTCCAATTTCAATGCAATCATTGTTGGCTGCGTGACTGGGCTCTAGACACAGTTTTGTGTGCACAGCACCTCGCACACTTTCAAGTGGATTTTTCTGAAAGTTGACCCAGTTAGACATGATTAACGTTGATCTGTATGAAGGCAGCACTTTCAGCTGCAACTAAATATCTCTGATTGCAAGGCAATCTTTGGCGGCAAGTCCCATCTCTGGGCACAATCTTGTGTGCATAACTGCTACACTTCTGCATGTATTAATTTCAAACTTGACACAGTAAAGAGAAATGATATGCTGGTGTCCCTGCAAGCAGATACTAGTCACTATTTCTATTTGCAAAGTGGACTTTGGACTTCATACTTCTGCATTTGTTGATGTGTAGACACAAGCTTGTGGTGTGCAACTCTTCCTTCATTCTCCATGGATCCCTTTCAAACTTGATACAGTAGCTGCATGTGATGTGTGCGGTTGCATGAAGGCACAAATTTCAAATACAACTTGGTATCTTTTAGTGCAGGGCATTTTTGGCAGCTATGTTGTGTCCATCTATATGTATTCGTATACATATGTATGAAACCCAATGACTGTCATTACAGTCATCAAAGAGCTCTGTGATGTGATATGGTATGTAGCTAACAAGTTGAAGGAATGCAGATTCATTGAATTGTTTGTGATTGTTTCTAAAAAATGTCTTGGTTTTTGTTTTTTCTTGGAGCTTTTTTACTGAGTCATATGGAAATTGCTTAAACCAGTGTTCAGAGTGTCAGTCTTGAAAATGACTTTGGCTATTTTTACCCTCAGCACATAAAGTGCCATAGGGTATTGTTGTCCCCTGCATCATCTGTCCATCCGCTCTAGTCAGTATGTTGGTGAAACCAACCAAAAATTGAACGAAAGGTTCAATAATCATTGGAATAGAATAGTACACCCTGAAAAAGGATCCAATTCTGCGATTCTGGTGGATCACTTCATTAGTGGACTTTGCAAGAACAAAACATTCAAAGTTTTATATACGTCGGATATCGGAAGTCTACAATAATGTAGACTTTATGAGTGAACTTTCATAGTTAAGCAGTCTTCTATGCATGAGGTGTACTTTGGTAAATATAGGTGATTATGCCTCCACTATGGCTATTTCATAGAGGCTTAAAGTACGCTCTGCCTATCACCCTCAGGAAAGGGATCATTTTGCTCAATAGGCAGTGTTTTACCAGCGGTTGAGAAAAATGAGTCCATGCAGAAGGCAGTGGGAGAGACAGAGCTTGATTTACCTGGACAGTGTCAGTCTGCATTTGCTTCAGCTCCAGGTTCACTAAATTCTGTTTGTGATGTGTAGATACTTCATTGGGTGTAACAATATATTATAGCCATTGCAGTAATATTGCTAGTTGATTAGAATGCACAGGTTTATCACATACTCTGCAAGGATATCTAAGGCTTGGTTCCAGATTTAATTTGATGCCCCAGCTCAAAAGCAAACTTGTGATTGACAGGTGTATCACAGGGTTGACTTTTTGTGCTATATATTTTTTCGACTTAAAGGCACTACATTGTCCAATATAGATATCGCCGGCTTGAAAAGTGACAGCAATTAAGTGATTCGCTGTCACATTTTCACCAGTATATACATAAGAGACGCTGCACCAGCAGCCTTTGTGCTCCATACACCAGGGATTATGCCCAGAGGGTCATGGGAACTATACTCTGCATAAGGCAGGAATGTATTTAATATATGACCCACAGGATAATAATGCCATAAAGGCAGATCTTATGGCAGATTCAAAACATCATGGTAAAAATGGCCATATTTATCCAAGGTGCAGTGCTGAAATCTCCAATTGACCAGACCCTTGTCTTTGCTGAGGACTGTAATTTTGTGCAATTTTGTAGTTTTTCTAGTTTTAGCAAGTTGTATGGTGGTGGTGTCCTTAGCAACACCACCCATTAGGTCTAGAAAATACTTGCTTTCCCTATGGATTTCAGGTCACACAAGCAGCAGCCATCTTTAACAATATTGACACTGCTTTGAGTCCAGAGAGAGGCTTTGCCAGACCTACAAGTTCTGGTTTACATGGGCAATAACTAGAGTTGTTCCAAAATGACAGAAACATTGTACACTCATTGTTCTGTACGAAATTTACACCAACCATTCAGTGTCCTCTAAATATGTCTGCAAATGTTATTTCACAAAATCCACAGGTATTTTGCAGCATCTTGACTTCTAACTGGTGTTGAGTCCGAAATATTTATGGACACCTGATGAACATGTTCTGCTTGCATGAGAGACATCACATGAATACAATGTGTTTCAAGGAAAATGTTTTTTCCATATGTTTTAGTGCCTTGCTTACTAAGTACAAAGATAATTGGAGAGTACAACATGGAAAATACTGCAGCTAACTTCACATGGTCTCCACCAGGGCACAGCAGTCCCACGTCTTTTGACATCTATGTCTACACAATGTTCTGGTGCAAAGGGGACAGAAGAAACTCAGCTTGCACTGTAAGTACATACACCTACATCATCAAAATTTTGTTGGTACAGTGAAAACTGGTTATAATGACACCATCTGTTCCCTTAGAAATGTGTCATATAACTGAATATGTCAGACAAATGAATCAAACAAAGAAAATGCACTCTTGCCACTCAAATCTTGTGTCTTTATAATGAATATGTCGGATATCTGAGTGTTGTTATAATGAGGTTTCACTGTATTATAATCAATGGTGAATCTAAAATCCAGATGTGTCTGTGAATTACTCATCATTGAAATGTTATGTCCATGTTGTCATGATTTTTCCACAATATTGACAGTAAGTCAAGACACACACGTTGAACACAATGTGTTGGTACAAATGAATGTATATCGTACATTATATATTTGGGTGTAACTGCTGTCTGTCGTCGCTGTGCGTGGATTTGTAATTTGGATCATTGTCTCTCATGCTGATACTAACATTGATTCCAGAAATGCAGTTTTAGCTCTGTTGATGAAGGCTAGGTCACAGAGTTTTTGTGATTGGTCAGGTCCATGCATTCATTTTTATTAACTTTCATCTTGTGATTGTGAATACAATCCACAGTTTTCAAGCTAGGCCCATGTAGCTTTCTGGATTTACTTCAGTGTATTAAAATCAAGGGTGAGTTCAACGCTGGTGGTATCACCTACAGTATTGAGTAATGTATGGGCCAAAATGTAAAAATCTTGCAAAAACTGTTGCATTTTGAATTTGGTTGATCTTCGTGAAATTCAATAAGACAATAGAGAAAGTCAAAAGATAATGATGAGTGCCTTAGTCTCATTATGCAGATGACCAGTGGCATAAGCAGGTTCATACGCATCAATACAATGTGCAAGGCACTGTGATGCATATACATGTAAGTGCCATGCTTTTGCAACATGACACACCCTTTGGTGGTCTGTCCACTCAGGTGGCAGACTAGCCCAGGGCTGTGGTTTGTCCACTCAGGTGGCAGACTAGCCCAGGGCTGTGGTCTGTCCACTTAGGTGGTAGACAAGCCCACGGCTGTGGTCTGTCTACTCAGGTGGCAGACTAGCCCGTGGTCTGTCCACTCAGGTGGCAGACTAGCCCAGGGCTGCATGTGTTTTGTCTGCTGCATGATGTATATGCATCAATGGAGAAGCAGTGGATGTAATCTGAGTAACTCGCCAATTACCACCTGTGCTGAGGCACCCGTTTGCACTGTAAAGTCCTACTCCATGTGAATAATGATCACAAACCCAGCTACACAAATGCAAGCATCTAACAGTTAATGTGACCCACTGTCAAATAAATGAAATGAGTTTAACAGGTAGCTAACCTAGGGACTTATTGTAACTTTAGTGAGATGACACACCCATTGGTCCATATGCATGCATGTGCAGTTTCATATAACTGTATACAAGCGGAAAACAAGTGAAGCTTGGATACGAAAAGTGAACCATTAACATGCAGACACACACAAAAACCTAAGGATGTCAATACCCACAAAGCACTAAGCCTATTGGCTGGAGGGGGTGGGTGCATGGGTAAAAGCTTGGCTTCAGGTAGACAGGCTTCAGTTTTGTTTCCTCTTGTCTTTTTGTCAACAAAAAACATGCACAGTGCCACAAATTTGTTCCCCAATCCAATACTGTAGTAACTGGAATATAGAAAAAAGCCAGGTTTCAGACTGACAGGCTTCTTGAAATGCTTCTCTTTGTTTGTATAGGGTGAGCTGCAGGAAGCCGAGGTCCCGCCAGGTCAACTTAGCTACAGGGTCACTGTGGATGATGGTCAAGCAGAGGACTATGTGTTTGCTCTGGCTGTTACCAGGACCGGCCGCCAAGTCTATGGCAGTGGCATGACCTGGTGGCTCTGTATATACAAGTACCATGGCTGTAAGACATATACACTTTCTTGTTCTACATAGCATAGTGACCATTTTATGGTCATGTTTACTCTGATTATCTGTTACATCTCAGAAGGGGAGTTACGTTTCAGGTTACTGCATGTACGTAGCATTTACATGTGCTGGGGGCGGGGGGGCGGGGGGGTTGCCGCATGT
The DNA here is from genome assembly GCA_964020975.1 of Hermodice carunculata. Taxonomy (NCBI): domain Eukaryota; kingdom Metazoa; phylum Annelida; class Polychaeta; order Eunicida; family Amphinomidae; genus Hermodice; species Hermodice carunculata. Next base: position 9,146,916 of record OZ026630.1, read on the forward strand.
ACCATGTACATGTATGGGTTGCCACACTTGCACATAGTGGTTCTTTATACATTGTTGCATGTGTGTGTATAAAGAACTTGTATGTGTTGGAACATCAAATGAGCATAACTTTACTGTTGATCAAATGAAGCATAAGATTATTGGTCCTGTATGGTTTATCAACACATTCAATTCACTTTGTTGTCAACTTGTTACCCTTCAGCCTTATGAGGCCGATGGGTATTGTCGTACCATGCGCCATCCTCCGTCTGTCCGTCCCATGGTTTTACCACCATAACATCAGAAATTTGAGACAGGACTGTCAAATTGCACATGATATTACACTCATATATGGCCTACTTTGTGTGCAAGCATAGTTGACCTTGACCTAATTCTCAAGGTCACACAGTGGTCACATGTGCTAAGCAACGTTACCGTTCATACTATTGAAAGCCTGCATCTAGCAATCTAAATCTTACACACAAGAAGCTTCGTAGAGTGATCTAGAAGCCTATTGAAAAGCCAGCTCATAGCTTTATATTTGACCTACTTTTTGAGGTCAAAGGTCAAGTGCACAATGGTATAATTTTTGTGTAAGTAGGGAAGTTTTTGAGTCAGTTACATGAAATTTTATACACACATGTATCACAACCAAAGAATGTGTTATGAATCAAAAGTTGGTCACTAGGTCAAGTATCTGAGTCACAGTGACCTATTCATTGAAATTTTGTTTACCACTATAACATCAGAAATTTTTTGGACAGGACTTTCAAATTGCACAAGAAAGTACACTCCTATATGGGGTACTTTGTGTGTTAGCATAGTTGACCTTGACGTAATTTTCAAGGTCACACAATGGTCACATGTGTTAAGCAATGTTACCACTCTAACTATTGAAAGCTTGCATCTAGCAATCCAACTCTTACACAGAAGAAGCTTCATAGAGTGATCTAGACGACTATTGAAAATCAAGGTCATAGCTTTATATTTGACCTACTTTGTGAGGTCAAAGGTCAAGAGCACAATGGTAGTATTTGTATAAGTACGGAAGTTTTTAAGTCAGTTACATGACATTTTATACACACATGTATCACAACCAAAGAATGTGTCATGAATCAATAGTAGGTCACCAGGTCAAGTATCTGGGTCACAGTGTCCTATTCATTGAAATTTTGTTTACCACTATGACATCAGAAATTTTTTAGACAGGACTTTCAAATTGCATATGATAGTACACCACTATAAGGTTTGCTTTGTGTGCAAGCATAATTGACCTTGACCTAACTTTCAAGGTCACAAACAGGTCACAAGTTTGCTGAGTGACATTGTGCATCTAGGAATCTATATCTTAAAAGAAGCAACATAGGGTGATCTAGAATGCTATTGAAAGTCAAGGTTATACATCTATATTTGACCTAATGTTTTTGAGGTCAAAGGTCATGCACACAATAGTAGTATTTATTGAATTTATGACAAGATCTCCATTTGTGAAATTATTTGATGAGTGGCAAAATGGCCATGATCTCTTACACTACAGGCTACCAGCAGCTTTCTGACCATACACTAAACCTGATACTATGGGACACTATTCCTATTCACTTACAGCAAAAGAGATTGAAGGCGGCCAAAGGGTACTGCGTTCTTTGAACTGTATTTTTAAGTTTATGCTTTGTACATTGCCAGTTGTATGAACTGAACCTTCACTATGTCAGTCATTTATATTTTTTGCTTCAATATAGAGCAGTTCACCGATTTTCAGATTAATTTGACAATCAACAAAACTGGAGGTACACAACTACAGACAAACAGGACATTTCACATATATGCATGAACAGTATATGACATTATCACACAGACAGGTGCAACAGTGCAAATATTTATGGATGTATATGTGGTGAACCTTTGCACACCTGTGTCATGTAATTTGAGCAGGAGTTTCACCACGTTTGTCTTCAACTGGACTAGTCAGAGACGGAAGATTAATGGATGTAGCAACGTACTGCTTTTCATACCTCAGGGTGACACCAACCGTAGTGATGTTTGTTACATCTGTGTTCTGATGCTGAAGTTGTGTCTTCCATGTTCTTCTGGCTGGCTGTTCACATTGACATGTTAATTGTACAGTGGTCTATGTCCTTATAGAAATCAGCCTGCCAAGAAACCACTAGCCCTGACAGATCATCTTTGTAGCTGACTTAGCTGACTTAGCTGACTTTGCTCAGTACTTGACATGTTATTGGTGCCTTCTATAAGAGACAACCAGTCTTGACACCTCATCTTTTTAGGTGACTTTGCTCAGTATTTGACATATTTTGGGTGCCTTCTATCAGAGACAACCAGTCTTGACACCCCATCTTTATAGGTGCCTTTGCTCAGTATTAATGAGTTGTTATTGGTGCCTTCAATAAGAGACAACTATTCTTGACGCTTTATCTTTGTAGGTGACTTTGCTCAGTATTTGACATATTTTTGGTGCCTTGTATAAGAGACAACCAGTCTTGACACCTCATCTTTGTAGGTGACCTTGCTCAGTATTTGACATATTTTTGGTGCCTTCAATAAGAGACAACCAGTCTTGACAGATCATTTTTTCAGATGACTTGTGACTGCACAAGCAGCAGCATTGTTTATTCAACACTTTAGGCACTTAGTGAAGCCAGCTATCACTACGTAGGCAACAACCCGGACAGATCAAAAGTGGAGTAGCTGGTTGGTAGTCCATCTGTATAGCATGTCCCTGATTACACAGACAGAAGTGGTGGTATTGAGTGAAACTATTATCATAAATGTAAGAAGTACATTAATTTCATTATTATGCCCCCCTTCGAAGAAGGTGGGGCATAAAGCGTTGCACATGTCGGTCGGTCGGTAGACTGTGGTTTCCGCACAATAACTCAAGAAGTTTTTGAGCTAGGACTTTGATACTGTATAAGTGTATCATTCTAGTCAAAAGCTAGGCTAAGTTTGAAGTTGGGTGACCTTGACATAATTTCCAAGGTCACAGTGGTACCTGAGTTAACTTTGGTTTCCGCACACAATAACTGACAAGGTTTTTAAGCTAGGACTTTTATATTGCACAGGATTATAGTCCATATTTGGGGCTAGGAGAAGTTTGAAGATGGATGACCTTGACCACATTTTAAAGGTCACAGAGCCACTTTACTGAATATGGTTTCATGCTTTCTGCGTGATAACTTATACCTTGGAGCTAGAACTTTTATATTGCACAGGTTTATGGTTCTCTGTAAGGGCTAGGTTGATTTTGAAGATGGGTGACCTTGACCCAGTTTTCAGGGTCACAGAGAGATTGTAGTTAGACTTTGGTTTCTGCACAATAACTCAAATAGTTTTTTAGCTAGGACTTTGATACTGTACGGGTGTATAATTCTAATCAAAAGCTAGCCGAAGTTTTAAGATGGGTGACCTTGACCTAATTTCCAAGGTCAGAGTGTTACCTGACTTTAATTTCGTTTCCACACAATAACTGAAGAGGTTTTTAAGCTAGGACTTTTATATTGCACAGGATAACAGTCCATATTTGGGGCTAGACAAAGTTTGAAGATGGATGACCTGGACCTCTTTTTAAAGGTCACAGAGCCACTTTACTGAATATGATTTCATGCTTTCTGCATGATAACTTATACCTTGGAGCTAGAACTTTTATATTGTACAGCTTCATGGTTCTCTGTAAGGGCTAGGTCGATTTTGAAGATGGATGACCTTGACCCAGTTTTCAGGGTCACAGAGAGATTGTAATTAAACTGTGGTTTCCGCACAATAACTCTAGAAGTTTTTAAGCTAGGACTTTGATACTGTACAGGTGTATCATTCTAATCAAAAACTAGGCGAAGTCTGAAAATGGGTGACCTTGACCTAATTTCCAAGGTAACAGTGGTACCTGAATTAACTTTGGTTTCCGCACAATAACTGAAGAGGTTTTTAAGCTAGGACATTTATATTGCACAGGATTATAGTCCATATTTGGGGCTAGGCGAAGTTTGAAGATTGATGACCTTGACCACATTTTAAAGGTCACAGAGCCACTTTACTGAATATGGTTTCATGCTTCCTGTGGTTTCTGCACAATAACACAAGAAGTTTTTAAGTTAGGACTGGGATACTTTACAGGTCTATAGTTCATGCTAAGGGCTAGAAGAAGTTTAAAGTTTGGTGACCTTGATTTAATTTCCAAGGTCACATTGGTACCTGAGATAAAATTAGGTTTCCACGTGATAACTGAAGAGGTTTTAAACTAGGACTTTTATATTCCACTGGATAATTGTCTGTATTCAGGTCTAGGTCAAGTTCGAAGATGGATGACCTTGACCTACTTTCAAAGGTCACAGAACCATTTGGTTGAATACTGTTTCTGCATGATAACTTGCATTTTAGAGGTAGCACTTTTATATTGCACAGCTTTATGGTTGCCTATAAGGGCTAGTTTGAGTTTGTAGATGGATGACCTTGACCCAGTTTTGAGGGTCACACACAGACAGTGGACTTCCTTTTTTTTGCACAATAACTGAAGGTCAAGTGAAAATGAGTGACCTTGCCATAATTTCCAAGGTCATAAAGCCACTTTGCTGAATATGGTTTCTAAGTGATGACTAATTTTTCACCTATAACTTTTATATTGCCCAGGTTTTTAGTCGTTTTTTAAGGGCTAGGTTAAAGTATAAAGATATGTGACATTGATGTATGATCAACCTTTACTAATTTTGTAAGGTCGCGAGTGACTCTTCTACCACTATCAACAGGGAAGCGAGGGCAAGGGTAGCGAGGGCAAGGGTAATGAGGGAGGGGGGCATCTATGTTTTACAAACATATCTTGTTTTGATTCTAAATTGAGATGGAACTTATAAATTTACCCCAAATATGCATTAGGCCAATGATTAAATTTCTAAGTTTTGCGTGACCTTGACCTATTTTTCAAGGTTGTTAAGGATGTAGTAAAGAACAAGTACTTAATTTTGCATGTTGAGAGGTTATAAGTCTAACAATACCAAATGTACCACAAATGTGTATCATGTATAAAAGTTCAATATTGCATAATATGAGTGACCGTGACCTACTTTATCAAGGTCACAGAAGAAATATATATCAGGAAATGATTTTATTATGATGCCCATGATGTTATAAATAGAGATGGAACTGAAAAACTTACACCAAATATACATTAGGCCAATGGTCACATTTTGTAATATGTGTGACATTGACATATTTTTCAAGGTCATTAAGCACTTGAAAAAATATTTTAAATTCAATATGTTGATAAGGAGCGAGCAGAATCACACCAAACGTATCACAAATGTGCGTTTGTGTGGAAGTTTAATGTTGCATTGTACGGTTGACCTTGACTAATTTCTCACGGTCATGGAGGGCATGCATTTCACAAAATGAATTTTTTGGCGAGGGTTACCAGATTATATGTCAGCAGAGCATTAGACCGATGGGCCTCTTTTTATGCCTTCAGGTTTGCCATTGCAAGGCTAGGGCATTGTGGAGGCATGGTTAAGTATTTTTAAAGTATAGCTGGGTCATACTTGGCACATGTTAAAGCACAACTTTTCTACTTAACTTAAAAAAAAACAACACACAACTACTTTCAGAGCAGATAAGCAAGCGAAAACAAGATTTTTAATCAGTATATTCTAGCTTTAGGAACTTTAGTACCAGCCACTGGCAAAGTGTGGAGATGCACCCACTCATCTCTCTTGTTTTGATGTCACACTTCTTGCAAACATAAGCATATCAAATTTATTCAAAGAATGTCTAACGAATGCCATGTGACACACTGGGTGGTGCAGTATAGCCTCTTTAACTCATTCCACCCTGATAGAAGACCAAGTCAACAGCTTTCCTTGGAGCACTCTGGTTGCCATTTACCTTTCCCTATGGTTACGGGAATGTTTCATCCCTGACCTCAAGACCATACTGCTGGCACTTTACAGGTCAGGTGTGGAGGCTGACAGACTCAAAGCCAGCTTAATTCTCTGCTCATCTGCCAACTAACTGTTCAGGTTATAAGACTCATACATGCACATGGTACCTAGTATCCTACGCATGGAACAATGCAGGGTGTAAATTATTGTGACACCATGCCCTGCGGAACATGGTTTGCCTGGAGAGCAACTCCCTGCTTCTTCAATGTTGGGGGTACCTGTAAAAATGTCAGCAGTGCATGAACCAACACCACAGGTCACAATCGTGTACTTCACCTATCAACCTGTCGTGGTTGGGTCATCCTAGACAACTGTCAGTAGGCCCACCTCCAGATATAGCAGGGGTTTCTCCAGCAAAGCTGCTGGGAGATGCTCCAAGGCAGAGGGGGCAGTGATGGTGGCAGCCATAGGCCTTTCCGTTGCCAAGACAACTAGCTCAAACACGATTGGGGGGGGGGGAAGGGGCGCAGTGGTAAATGACAACAAAGAAGGACCAGCAGGCCAGGCCAGTCCCCACAGCCAGCCAGCCAGCATGATTGACACTACATCTCAGTCATTGGTTTTACACAGCTACCCAGTGCTCAGAAGCCACAACAAGTGGACCAAGATTGTCAGTGCGGGTGGACAGATGGCAAGCAACAATACACCACAGATCTATATGTTTTCAGTTTAGTAGGTTCAAGTTAAGCTCTTACTTCTATAGCGTCAAGTCTGCAGCTGTTGTCAAACTCACCTGTTTATTTTCCTATCTGACAAGGGACATGAATGTAAGAGGATCTACAGGTAGCTGTAGCTTCTGTGCTACAGCAAGGGAATGTTAGAAAAAGCTTCAAAACCACAGTCACCAGGCTTGTATGGCCCTGTATTTTTGGTTCTGAAAAAAGAGTGGAGGTAGCCCATGCAGTGATAGATCTATTTCTGAACACCTCGACTAAACACCTTCTCCCCAAGGAGAAATTCAAGATGGAGATCGTGGCTTCCATAGTGGCTGTGGTGCACCTGGGGGACTATAGTTTACCTCAGTGGACCTAGCTGAAAGATGGGTACTTCCATGTACCGAGTCCAGTCAGAAGTGTCTGCAGTTCATGGTAAACTACTCAAGCTTAGGCTGGTCGGAAGACTATAGTGAAATGTTTTTAAAACTTTACCCCTTGTTCAAGAGTAAGACACACTCCTGATCGGCCAGTTACTGCCCTTGTGGGCTGCTCCATGAAGGCCTTGGCTGCAGACTTGGATCAGCAGATTATTGCATGCCCATCACTTTGTCCAGTTAACTCATTCCATACCAGTCCATGATTTTTCCGTATATTTACCTAGATTTAAGACAAATATTAAATACTTAAATTCTTCATGAAAAGAGCTTTCGTTCAAGTACTAACATGCCTATAGTCTCAAGTCGATGGTTCTGGCACTGCCTGTTGACTGGCCAGGCAGTGCCAGAACCACTGACCAAGACCTGTGACCATAGTATGGAATTAGTTAAAGCTGTAACTTCTATTTGAAAAGAACAAATCCCATCAGAAAAGTTAGATGCCTGTTATTCCTACCTTTAAAGTAAGACATCGGTTTCACCAGATTCTCTGTGAATCTATGCAAACACTGTCTCTGTAGCTGGGTTACCAAGGCAACAAATTGGCCTATATGTACCTGTAGCAGCAGAAAAAATACCGGAGCTCAAACAGCTACACCAGATCAGAGGTCACAAGGTCAAGGCCATCACCTCCTCCCGGAATGCCTTTAAACAGGTTGCATTTATTGACATTTTGTCAGCATGCAGGTAGATCTTGCCAAAGCTTTCTCCAACTTTTATTTAAAGGACCTGTCTTACATGGAATAACAACTTCCAGTAAAAAGCTTTTTTACATTCTGAATGTGTGAATCATAATGTAGCTCGAGATCCTCTGGCTTCCTTACTTCGAATTCTGGAGGCTGGTTACTGTGTCATATGGCATTTAATATCCATTTTATAATAGGTAATATGTTCTTTGAGTGGAACATTAGAGGTACATTCCTCTGTCCAGGAGAATGATCAAATGACCATCCTCCCTCAGTTTGTATGGTAATCCACCAAATATGGTGGATTGGTAATGTATTTTGACATGAATCTGGGAAATTTGTTATATTTCCAGATTTGTTGGTATACCGAGCCACTGCACAAAAGCCCACCCTCCCTACTCTGCATCAGACTATTCCAAGATTAGTCTGTCTATGATGATAAAGTGGTCCATACTAGCAATGGCACCAACAAATATGGAAATTATAATAAATTTCCCAATTTTAACCAAACACTTAGTACTGAAACTACTCCCGTTACCTCGACAAAGAACCCCAGGTGATGGTCTGGCACAAAGAGCATTAATTTCCACAGTTTACATGATGGCACTGAACAAAATTAAAAGCAGTTTCTCCCAGATGTAAAGTGCCTAACCCATTTTACCAAATAGTACCCAACTTGTTCAGATATCCAGTTGCATGACAACTTTGGAAAAGCAGCTTCGGCAACGAGGTGTATATTGGACCCAGATCAGTTTCTCCCTGGCATTTTTATAGGTTTTTCTAATTGGTCACCATGACATGTCTGGACCCACAGGCCATGCAATAATATCCCTCTCTGTTCCTCACTAAATGCCCTTGTCATTGTTTAGACTTGTGTCAAAAGAACAGCGCAATTTAACCCACCACAGGAATAGGGGAGATGAAGGAAGGTATGTCAATCGCAACCCCAAACAAAAAGACTCTGCAGAAAAATGGAAGTAACCTAATAATGAGGGGAAAAGTGAAGACCACCCACCTTTTTCCATTACTAATAAAATAAAATACGTGTAGGAGAAAACAAAATCTCACATGCAGAGATTTCTAGTAACATCAGAGAGCACTTTAAATGGTGCTGCAAATTTTCTCGGAATTTGTGTAACAGATCATGCCATGTAGAAATGGTTCCCTGTTTGAACACTATGAGAAAATATAGGCTAGCTTTACATAACCTGAAATGGTAAAATTCCTTCTACTCATGGACATACAACACAACAAAATAAGAACAATTTAAATCACTTTATTTGGCCGCCATACGTGTGAAGACAGAAATAAAAACAAAAACAAAATAAAGAAAATAAAAAGAAAGAGAGAAAAAAACAACAACAAACAAACTTTCAAGCACACCCTGTGAAATTTAGTTATTCAAATATTACAAAACAGGAAGGATGGGTGGGAAAAGAAAAACTACGTAAGTCTAAGTGACGATCGGCATGTCTTGACTCCAGAGTGAAAGGACAAAGAATGATTAAATCAAAAGGCGGCCAGAAAGAAAAACTACATAAGTCTAAGTGACGATCGGCATGTCTTGACTCCAGAGTGAAAGGACAAAGAATTATTAAATTTCGCGGGAAGTAGACAAGAACAAAGAAAAGTCATCGGAGTGCAGAGACAGTCATGTGACCAACAGGTCCTTTCAAAAGTATAGCCCAATCACCGTAGAATCAATTACTATTTTTTTTAAATAAAAAATTCCCATGAACTTATAATTTTTCTGTTGCAGTGCCCCGAGTGGTGGATAACTGGGTAGCTTCGGAACAGCAGGAAGAGCGCAGCCTGACAGTACAGTGGGAGATGAAATGTGAAACCAGCAAACCTAACAACGTGAGGATATGGCATTACTACCTCCAATACCAGGAGATCAATGGTAAGACATACCAACATTCATACATACACAATGTATGTATGTGTATGTGGTGGCCTTTGTAGCTATATGCATTTGTATATAAGAAAATAGAACAAATCCTCACTGTGTATGGGTACACGAGTTGAGCATCTTAGTACATGTACCAGCTGTATCTCCATTAATATTGGGACATCCGTACTTTGTACATTCATCGAAAGCCAAATCAAACGTTGGTTTTTTGTTTTTGTTTTTGTTTTTAAAGTGACAGAGATCATCTGCATATAGCCTGTAGTGAGGTTTGGGACACTTCAAGAGTACATCAGGCTCATGGTCCATATAGTTTGCAAATATAGAATAAAACAAGTAATCCTGGTGCTCACAAAAAGAAACATGCAGAATAATTAATCGTGGTGACCACAAAAAGAAACATGCAACGTAATTAATTAAACTGAGCTTATAGGAGGCTGATCCATGCATGATGCACATCTTCTTCTCAAAATCTGTTTGGCAGTGTCACAGAATGTTTGTTGTTTCTGGAACAAATGTTCATTTGGTTTCCCCCACAAATTTGGGTTCCTGAAAAAGCTGTTCTAACTTTAAGACAGTATTCTAAGTTGGTAATATTCATGTTGGAGTAGTAAATATATGCTATTTAAATGGTATACAATGTTGAAATACATGTACATGCAATGTTGAGTTTTGAAATAAATACACATACCTGTATTCCTGACTGAAGTGTTGTGCAATGTTGGGTGAATGCATTGGATATGATTTTTACCTCAGTTGACATGTCAGTTGAGCATAATATACATTTCCATTTCAGTCTCTGAAACCGTAAGCCAGATAGCTTTCAAAGTTGACAGGGTCATACCTTGGGGTCATGCCTTGGGGTCATCACTATTACATTTGTTCAGCAGGCTGTTAATCTAGTGATTTTTCCATTTTTAGCTCAGCTGACTGACATATGATCCTTTGCCCCTTGTCATCAACCATCTGAATTGTCAGTTGACAATATCACGTGTACAGTTTTTACTCCTCCAAAACGTTTAATGGATCCACTTCAAACTTTGGGCAGATAAACCCTGGGTGGATCTCAACCAAATAGGCTGCAATTCTTTGATTTGGGTATTTTATGATTTTTTTCCCCTTTTTTTTCAAAATCTTAAAATCTTTAGCAACCATGTGGCCAAATGCTGGGAAATAGGGGTGATCTGGGTTGGTTTAATTTCTTGCCACACAGCCTTTTCTTCCCATGATTCATGTTTGTGACACCTAGCAACCCATGCCATTTGAGGTCAGGTGGGTCAGCAAAGCCCATTACAGTACAGTGAACCTAAAAGTTTCACCCAGCATATGAGGATGATTTTTGGAATTATCACCTTTTAATCTACCTGAAGTACATATTATTATCTTTCAAATACACCCAGGTGTGATAAAATGAAAGTTTAATGCTTGTTTGACAACATATAGAGAGGTTAAATTTGTATCTGCTAATTCCCCATGTTAATCTATGGAGAAAAAGTGAGGGTCACGGAAAGTGATCACAAGAGATGGGCGGTCAACCATGAACAGGATAGGCAGCATCACCTCTAGGCGAATTTACAACTAACCCAGATATAGACTATTGGAAAGAAACACTTCCAGGTTCCCTCAGACCTTAATTTGTTCAACAGGCCGTGCTACATTTTTTAAAACTATTTTTGCATGTTTTTGCTATTGTCAGCTTCTTCTCCCAAAACATATGTTGGATTCTTTTCAAACATGGTGGGAATGTACCTGGACTCAAATTCTTAGTCAAATTGTTCTCTACAGGATGCTGCTGGCATTTCCTAACTTTTAACAGATTATCAAAGTTATGACAATCAGTATGGCTCTTTGTGTACATGTTAGCATTGTTACTGCTTGGGTGGCAGCAAATGGTATTGGTTTTCATCTTTGGTAATGGTGGATCCCAGGCCCATGGTTACTGTTAAAAACTGATAGGAAAATACCTGTGCATGTAGCTTGGGTGTGTGTGTGTGTGTGTGTGTGTGTGTGTGTGTGTGTGTGTGTTATAATTTTGAAGTTGAGTGACCATGAAAAAAAGGTGACCTTGGTATTATTTCAGAGGTCATAGTACCAGCGGCAGTCTTGGATTAGCGTCTGATGAGCCCAGGTTGTGGGGAAACCGGTCAGGCAATATAGTAATACTAACACTTTATTCTGCCTATACAAAGGCATCACAAACGGGCAGTCTCGCCTTCGTGGCACTTGCATAGTTCTCTGTAGTCACAGTACCACTTCATTTTGCGTATGCACAGTCAGCGAAGCATAGGGCTGTTATAGTCTACTTGTTTTGTATTTTTTTCAAAAAAAAAAAAAAAAAAAAAAAACAGTAGACCAGATCCGGCCTCTTCAAACTTGGTGGAGATGTACATTGGCAGGATTTTAGTAAAACTTAATCATCAAGTTTTGTATCTGGATCATTCATATCCATATATAGGCAAATCTGATGGGACTAAGGCCATAGATGGAAGAGGCTTCTGCTTGTTGATGTAAGACCAGTTTCGGAGATATCTTAACCTCATCAGTTACAAAACCACTGTTAGAAAAAACTGCTTTTGCCTGTTTTATACATTGGGATTGCCATGTTAGTACATAAACCATGTGCTATTGTTTACGTTTCAGTGGTGGCTGGATGAACATAATCCTACTCGATATGATGTTTGTTTCAAAGGGTTTTTCTTCTTCCGTTTTGGTTTCTGTGCTCTATATATCCGCATGGTATCAACTTGAAGTTAGCTTGGCTCAGGTCTACGCAGTTAGCTCAGTTGATTGTGTAGCTGAAAATCTACTTAGCTCATCTCAGGTTGGGACTTATCTTGAGTTTCAAGACTAAGATTGACTGAAGACAGGTTGTTCACACAGCCATCAAGTTATTTTCTATGATTCTTGGGGGTTAGGGGTGGGGGTGGGGGAGACTTCTTAAAAGAAATTAGATTTTTTGTGTATTGTTTACCTGCAGGAACGGATACAGGGAAGGTTATTATTCCTGCTCACCAGATACAGTACAAGATACCTAACCTCAAGCCCTTTACGTGGTACCAGGTGACCCTGACGGCAGAATCCAGAGATGGAAAAGGAAACACAGCTTTCCTTAAAAGGCAGACCAAACAGTCCAGTAAGTGTGTTGTGTAAACTCAAAATGTTTGCAGGACTATGGTGAATTGTGAGCATTTCAGAAAAATTTAACACTTAACACAAATAAAATTATTAGAAAAAGTGTAATTTTAAAGAGTGGAAAAAATGTAAGAAACATGTCTTGTGTATCTTATGTTACATAATTTTAAGCCCAGCTGACTTGTCAGTAGCTGAGCTTATGTTATGGTCCTTCATCCATTGTTGTCAGTCCTCTGTTGTCTGTCGTCATAAATCGATGCCTTCTCCAAAACTGTCAGCCAGATTCACATCAAACTAGGTGGCAATGTACATTGGCTTAGTCTCTACCAAGTTTGTTCAAATGGTCATGCTCCCAATTTTTTTTTTTCTTTTTTTTTTTTTTTTTTTTTTTATTATTATTATTTTTTTGGGAAAATCTTCAAAAAAAATTCTTCTCGGAAACTGCTTACCCAATTGCTTTGATAGCACAGTTCTTAAGTTTTTCACCAGGTGGCGCTGAAATTTTTTGTAAATCTTTATATCTTTTTTCTTTTCTTTTTTTTGACTTCTCTGGAACTGTTACTAAGATGAAGCTGAAACTTGGTGGATATGTTACCTGTGGAAGGGTCAAACAAAGTTGTTATTATGGAAGTCAATGCTAACACTAATTCACATTTTCGACTTCTTCTCTGAAACCGTCATCCAGACTTACTTCAAACTTGATGGCAATGTACCTTGGGTGGGTGTCTACCAAATATATTTAAATGGTAGTGTTTTACTGGTTTTTGTTTTTTTTATTTTTTTGGAAGGGGGGGGTCCATTTTGTGGCAAATCTTAAAATATTTTCTCTGAAACTGCTCACCCGATTACATTGGTATCACACAAGCACACTCCTTTGGACTCCTAGTTCTTAATTTGTTCACCAGGTGGTGCTGAAATTTTTTTTAAAATCTTAAATGATTTTTTTGTTTCTGTTTTCTATTTTTGACTTCTTCTCCAGAACCGTCACTCAGATTTAGCTGAAACTTGGTGAAGATGTTCCTTATGGAAGGGTCAAACAATTTTTTTCACTAGGTGGCAGTGCTGTGGATTACTGATTTTTAACGATTTTTTCAATTCAGTCATTTATAGGGAAATGTATTTTTCTCATTGATTACTAGGCACGTCAATGGGTATTCTTATGCTAATTCACATTTTCGACGTCTTTTCCAAAATCGTTAACTAGATTGACTTCAAACTTGGCGCCAATGCACCTTGGGTGGGTCTCTATTAGATTTGTTCAAATGTTCATGCTCTAATTATTTTTTACGATTTTTTATGATTTTTTTCCTTTTTTTGTGTGTCTTTTTTGGGCAAATTTTAAAAAATCACAAGGGTATATGTATATGCTAGTTCAGCATAGGACTGTCACAGTTGTCTTGTTTTCTGTGTAGGCCTAGGTATACCACTACCTAGCAAGAAAAATCACATGATGTACTCTGATGTTTCCCATTTTTGGCTAGGTGATTGGGGCCCAAAGTTTCGGTTTCTAGACCCGGCCATTTTATGGTCACAAAACATATATATTTTCTGTCATCCTTTGATGCTGGTGGACTTGCATATGTACAGTCCCCAATCTAGGACAACTCCAAATACAGTAGTTGTGCCAGACTAAATAGGATGAAGTGGGTAGTGTTTATTATAGTATTCTCACATGCCTGCCTTCAATGAACCATTCATTTTAGGAGTGTGAATTTGGTGCAGTGGGTATGTGTTTCCTATTTTCGGCTAGGTGATTGGTGCCGAAGCTTGCTGCTTTGAGACCCGGCCATTCCCATACTTGACAACTCTCCCCCATTTGGCAGGATTCTCACACTTTTTGGCCCCCATTTTGAGACTTTGCAGTGTGAATTTGGGCAATTTTAGACAAACTCCCCCAGATAAATGCATTTATATCCTCTTTATTCTTTGTTAAAAATTAAATCTCCCCCATGGGAAGAGAAAATCTTCCCATTCTTGCCATAGGATGCTGACAAGTGTGCATTCCATTGTCACATATTATTACAGAGCCTGAGTCTCCTGAAGGTGTCACAGTAATGAATGCTACGTCCATGTCTCTGTATGTGTCCTGGCAGCGGCCCACAAGACCAAATGGCATCATCAGGGGGTACAAGATCACTGTGATGGTGAGTTAAATAGAACTACAACGAGGGGGTTTATATTGGTCACACTTTCATCATAATAAGTAAGGGTGTATGTTCACCCGAAACTGATGATATGTTATCGTCTTATTTCACACCAGCGGCATGTGCATATTGAGAGTGTATATTTACCCATACCATACCCATGAAAATACATATGTGTAAATAAATACAAAAGCTGGGGACGGAGATTGCTCATTATGTGTCATTTAAAATCAGTTCTGTGTTTGTATGGCTGGACAAAGTACCACTGAGGCATGATGGCAGGTTAGCTGTGTCCTATTTTTCACCTGTTTGTCAGTTGAAATTTGACCCTTTTGATTGGTGCAGCCTTTCTTGCTGAGCCATAGGATTTGTAAAAGACCTGGTTTGTCCAATATATAAAATATCATGGGACTTTTCAAGTGTGAGAATTACCTAAAAATGTAGATATAATGCCTTGAAATTACCAGTTGTTGGCAGCATTGTGCCCCAGAATAGGAATATTGTATCAGACACTGAAGTCGCTCGCAAGCTATGAATTAAGTAGCAGCATTGGGCGGACGTGCCAAGCTCATCAAAGTTAGAGCTTAGTGGGGAAGGTTGCCTGATAGTGGATATAGATCTGAAAATACCAGTAGGTCTTTGGTAAAGAGTTTAGGATTTAGCCCCAGCCCCTAACTCCTGCAACATTCAGTTACCTGTTAGGAGCCAGGACAATCACTACTCATGTCAAACTTTGTATTTATACTCACCCTTAACTATCCAGTAGCTTAATAAAATATAAGAAGAGTGTGTGTGTGGGTGTGGGGGGGGGATTATCCAGGCCTTGACAATTGCCCCTCCCTTGTGACTTTGTATTTTTATGGACTCTTACCTGCCCCACAGCATGGAAAAGATATAAGATGGGTTGGGGTGGGTTGGGGTGCGAAGTTACCCAGGCTAGGAAAATCACCCTTCACCGCAAGCTTTGTATTTCTGTTCACTCCTACCTATTGAATGGCATGTGGAAAAAAATCCAAGGGGCTGATTGGGGGGGGGGGGATTATTCAGCCTGGGAAAATCACCCCATCCCCACAAAAGTAATATTTGTGCAACAAATTAGGGCGGGGGGGGGGGGGGGTACTCAGGCCACCTGCACACCCCTCCCCTCGAACCATGGACTTCACTCCTACTTCTGCAATAGCTTGTAAAATGAACATGAGAACTATAAAGGATGTGGGTAATGGGGGTGGGGGATCTCTCATGTCAAAATAAACCCTCAATCACCCCATAAATCATGTCTCCTGCCCAGAATGAAGCTGTTGGTAAGGTAACCTTGTCCCTAAGATTTATTTTGAACAGGAAATAAAAACACTAAAGACTGAGTGGAAGTAAGCAACATGGTCATGTATTTTGTGTACAAAGTATATATTTGTGTGTGTGTGTGTGTATGTGTGTGTGCGTGCATGCATACATCAAAACATAAATACCCAGATACATTCCCGATATGGTATTTCCTGTCTGGAACCAGTTACCATAAAAACTGTGTGTAGAGTGAATTGATAAGGTGACTGTGCAGACCTGGATAATGTTTTCATATACACACATTTTTGTACAGACATGATACAGAAGATAAGGTGTTATAGGGTTGATTGTTGAAGCATGGATAACTACTATACTCATAGACTTGGATCACTGCTGCCCACCCCTTTCAGGATAGGTTAGGGTGAAAACAAATGAAAAGTCTGAGGGCAGGGCATGACTGTCCAGGCCAGGGTAACTTCCCTCACCTCTTTGATATCTTCTCCATAGTTTAGGATAGGTCAGAGTCAAAATAAATACAAGTTTGAAAAGGAGAGGCATGGAAAACTCTCTCCCTCTCCCTTCCCCCTGCCCATTGGTTGTCTAAATACAAAGTTTGATGGGAAGGGTGATTGTCCAGGCCTGGGTAATGTCTCCCAACCCCTTTGATATCTGTTTACAAGCTAATAGATGGGTAAGGGTGAATATAAATACAAAGCCTGAGGGAAGGGGTTATTGTCCAGGCCTGGATATCTGGACATCTTTTTTCCCCTGTCACCTTCTTCTTTTCTTCCTCACATTTTGTTCTTGCTTGGGGAAGGACCACTGATCCTTTTCATCAAATACCGTCTTTTCCCAGCTTAGAATTAAAAATGAAAACAAAAATCACATCAAACCTGTACAGACCACATGTGTATGTGTGTGTGTGTGGGGGGGGGGGGGGTGTTGATTTGAGCATTTGATAACCAACTTCTTTTCCTCTTTGTTGCTGTTGTTTTATTTTGATAAAAAAAATTAGCAGATTGACTGACACATCATCATATTGAACCTTGTATCTGTGCCCATTAAAGTCACTCAATGAGTAGCTGTATGCTACATAGCCGGGTTTACACATCATGGATAGTTTACACATGTATGACTGGGTGAATCTGTTATAATGCTTTCACTACTGGAACATTTGGGGTTGAATTGGCCATTAAAAATTAATGGCTGATTAATGGCACAAGCCATGAATTACAGGCCATTAAAACCCATGAAAAAGCCATTAAAAAGCCATTAAAGGGAACACCAACCATGGCCATAATTTTTAAGGGGTCAACCAATGATTTTTTTTCCAGCACAGTTTCTCCATGGCCATGAATTCTAATGGCCATGAATATTAAACCATGGCCAAAAAAACCCATGGCCATTAGATGTTGTGAATCTCCCCTTAAAGGGAACACCAACCATGGGCATGAAATTATGTTACATAATTCCCTGCCAACTAATGGTCATGGTTCTGGCAGGAGCCAGATCTAAAACCATGGCCATGAATCAACATATTCATGTCATTTAATGGCCATGGTTTTAGTAGAAGCTTCAACCATGGCCATGAATTCATGCCTTAAAACCATAGCCATGAATCCGTGATTCAGCATATTTCTCTCATTTAATGGCCATGGTTTTAGTAGAAGCTTCAACTATGGCCATGGTTTGAGACATAAGCCACCTTACCATGGCCATTAATTCTGTAAGTAATATTCCCTTCAATTAATGGCCATGATTGATTCTACTGAAAGCCCATATATATATATATATATATATATATATATTTATATATATATATATATATATATATATATATATATATATATATATATATATATATATATATATATATATATATATGATACATTAGTGCTGAAAACCAACATCCAAATTACTATCAAAAACCGAAATATTTTTTTGATCGATTATCGATAATCAAGGCTGATTTACATGCATAAAGCGAGTCCAGAAGAAATAAAAGAATAAACCAGCAATTTTTCGAAACCCAACGTGCTTCTATATACCCGACTTTTTGCCCGATGGGAGTACTGTGTATGTTTTCATGGTCTAACTTCATATTCGAAGTGTCCAAAATACTTTCCCAACAGCAATTTAAATTGATTAAGAAAACTTTGTAACACCTTTGCGAAATGTCTCGCTCTGCCAGAGTTAGCTCTTTAACTCTCATTTTTAATCTCAAAATGGTTCGTTTGGTTACGATTATGGAAATATCACTAGTACTATTGATAACCGATTTTGAAAATAATTTCGATCGATATATTGAAAACCGAACATATCGTTTCAGCACTAATATGCATTTATGGCCATACACAGCCATGCATGCATGATCTGAGACAAATTGGATGGGCAGCTACAATATATATAAATATCTTGGCTTTCTCTTAGCCACAGGCAACATATAGCAGTCAAGTTGATCAGCAAGTGCATCGATCATACAGGTTGTCTGGTAGGCCCAATATTGAGCAATATGAATGCAACACTAGTACTGGAGCGGATTTAGATGAACAAACTGAAGAATATAACAGGATGTTGGATGACAGGTCGTTCAATGAAGTTTACAGGACGTTGAAAAGCTATATTGGACACCGCTTCACCTAGTCCAATATAGCTTTCCATCGTCCCTTAAACTTCATATTGGACTCCCTGTCATCCAATATATATATATATATATATATATATATATATATATATATATATATATATATATATATATATATATATATATATATATATATAGTTCTGCCGTCTAAAACTTAACAGCCAAACGCGTTTGTGACGTTTGGCTGGTGTTTGGTTTGCGTTTGAGAAGCGTTTCAAACACTTTCAGCATTGCGTTTCAAACACTTTGAGCAACGCGTTCGGTACACATGCATTTCAAACGCTTACAGGTGCATTTACAAAGTTTAGGTGTTATATCGTATTTTCCCCTTGTTGCTTAAGTTAGAGATACACAAAATGAATGTTTACATTACTTTTCTTCCACACACAAGTGTACATAAAATTGTTCACAAGAATATGAGTTGATAAAGATTCCAGTGGGAATCGAAATATAAAAAAAGAAAGAAAAAATATTTTTATGTAAAAAAAAAAAAAACCTCAAGTGAATGAATGTATTTAAACTAGGATGCGTCTTGAAGGAACGACGTAAAGAAATAAGCAAACTTGGAACTCTGTACAATGTAACGCTATATGCCCCACATGTAGTATGAAGAAAAATACTTGGTTGGTGCTGTAATGCAGACGCTTTTTATTCCGTCAATTATATTTTTCCTTTGTATAAACGTTGTACGGCCTAGGTACAATATATATACATACATATATATATATATATATATATATATATATATATATATATATATATATATATATATATATATATATATATATATATATATATATATATATATGATTTTCTTATTATCTACGCAGCCGTTTTAAGCAAAGGGATCTCCTACAGTAGTTTTTTTTTAAATAGCATTCAGAGAACAGATTACCCTCGGCGCTAACAATCTTTTTTTCCTCAATTCTGCATTTCTTGAGATATTATGGTATTACAAGATTGTCCCCTTGTGTGCCACTCAGACGGCCTTCAAATGAAGACTTCAAAAGTTTCTTAGGTTTTAAAAATAATAAGAAGCTAGTTTTCAATAAGAACGTGGTCCATTTAATATAATTTGAATCTCTGATAAAAATTTGTGAAGCTGCGATGCATCCTTGTTGAGATATTATGATAACGTGGTCCCCTTGTGCGCCGCTCAGAAGGCCTTCAAATAAATACTCTAAAATTTAATTAAAAAAAGTTATAAATGCAAAAAGGAAGCTGGTTGAAATAGGTACCTGGTCCATCATAAGGTGCACCTCTGAAAAAAAATTGGTAAAGTTGCGGTCAGCATTTTTTGAGATATCACGGTAATGTCGTCAGGGTTGAGGCCACTCAGACGGCCTTCAAATCAGTGCATGAAAAGTTTCATTTAAAAAAATGTAAAAATAACCAGAGGAGGCTGATTTCAGTAGTAACCTGGTCCATTATAAGACGCATTCCTGGTAAAAATTTGGTAGAGCTACCTTGAATAGTTTTTGAGATATCGCGGTAACATCGTCATGGTTGACGCCAATAAATACATTAATAAAAAGTTTCGTGAAAAGTTTATAATTAATCAGAGGAAGTTGCTTTTCAATGGGAACCTGGTCCATTATAAGGTACATCTCTGATAAAAATTTGGTAATGCTACCGTGAAAATTCAGATATCGCACACGGCAGTAGCGTCGACAAGATGGACGGACGACAATATCATCGGGCACTTCATGTGCGGAGGGTAAAAAATGGGAATGGAACACTTTCAAGGGCGTATGAGACCCCATTGATTATACATGAATAAAGACAATATATATATATATATATATATATCTTTTATTTCGTACACGTAGTACACTGGATATTTTACATCAAAATTTATAGAGGCAACAAACATGATTCAAGGAGAAAAAAAATTGCAGATAGATAAGTTAGTATACATACATACATTTCACAGTCGTTAACCATGTTCGTAACCACAGGGAGACACACAAACAGTCCAAGTGACCCTTCAATTAGGGGTTTTAAAAAGATACATTAATTATCAGTCTGTGTAATCCTGAGACAGGATTCAAAATGTGCAAAGCTCTTCCAATAATAATTGGACTTGATCAGGCTCTAATATGGAGGCGAGTCTCTGATCTCTGACATGACAGAGTTCGCGTATCGCAAGAGCATTTGCTCGCACTGATTCCTCAATGACCGGGGTTCGTTTAATCGCCTGTAGAATTTCAGTAACATCATCATTCAAATATTCTCTGTCAATATTGTAACGCTCTAGAAGAAAGTTTAGAGATTTTCCTGCTGGAGATCTAGAGCCCAGAAGTAATAACTTGCCGCATGTTCGCACATGCTCTTTCAAGTTTGATTTTATGTTGTTGGTTTTTTGTAATGAGTAAACAAAACTGAATAGCTTAAAGATCCAGGTATTATATGTGTGCAATCACACCCCAGGGCTTACAATGCATGAGTTATTTCCTGATTCTCTTTTCTTATTTCTCCCCAATGGTTGCACTTATCTGCACCAGTTGTGTGTCAATTTTCTTTTCGTTTCTTTCTTCTTCAACCCCCTCGCCCCCCAGTCCTAATGAGACCATTACGTGCATATGAAATAAGGTAATGCTAACTATGTAGTCGTGTGCCCAGGGCTGACTATACCATTGTTGTATTAGGGGTGTTGGCTGCGCTACATTTGACTTTGTGTTGTTGTGTCACAGGCTTCCATGGGGCTTGGGCTTACATTATAAAATGTGCCAGCGGTATTTTATATATATATTTATCTCATGTTTGGGTCGATTTCAGTACCATAACTGACTTTGATATATGCCATATCGGCTAGGCCTTGGCAAAACACAGGAAGGGTGTTATATGCACAATGTTATAGAACTCTTCCGGGAGTACCTATAACCGGAAGAGTTCTATAACTAGACCGGAAATGATGTAGGCCTAGTTCAAAACGCAGCGTCTGCTAGGCCTACGTTGTTTTCAAGTCGCTAGATAAATTTACCATGGTGGTATTTGAACTTAATCGACACAAACATGGGATAAATAAATTACAGTATAATTTGTTAGCGATATGAAGTATATGGACTCGCACAGAATACCATATACTTCATATCGCCAACAAAGTATACTATAATCTATACTTATCTCATGTTTGGGTCGATTTCAGTACCATAACAGACTTTGATATATGCCATATCGGCTAGGCCTTGACAAAACACCGGAAGGGTGCTATATGCACAATGTTATAGAACTCTTCCGGGAGTACCTATAACCGGAAGAGTTCTATAACTAGACCGGAAATGATGTAGGCCTAGTTCAAAACGCAGCGTCTGCTAGGCCTACGTTGTTTTCAAGTCGCTAGATAAATTTACCATGGTGGTATTTGAACTTAATCGACACAAACATGAGATAAATAAATTACAGTATAATTTGTTAGCGATATGAAGTATATGGACTCGCACAGGATACCATTAAACTTCATATCGCCAACAAAGTATACTATAATCTATACTTATCTCATGTTTGGGTCGATTTCAGTACCATAACAGACTTTGATATATGCCATATCGGCTAGGCCTTGACAAAACACAGGAAGGGTGCTATATGCACAATGTTATAGAACTCTTCCGGGAGTACCTATAACCGGAAGAGTTCTATAAATAGACCGGAAATGATGTAGGCCTAGTTCAAAACGCAGCGTCTGCTAGGCCTACGTTGTCTTCAAGTCGCTAGATAAATTTACCATGGTGTTATTTGAACTTAATCGACACAAACATGAGATAAATTAATTATAGTATAATTTGTTGGCGATATGAAGTATATGGACTCACACAGGATACCATATTCTTCATATCGCCAACAAAGTATACTATAATCTATACATATATATATATATATATATATATATATATATGTATATATATACATATATATATATTTGTATATATTTGATTTCTGACACACACGGACCATGGACTTTCATTTGTCTGCTGAACTGCTGAACACTTTAGAGACGAGAGGGCGCAACGGATTATTTATATATCACATAAGGCAGCATTTGAATATAAGTGGTGTGGACATCGCCTACATTCTTCTTTCATTATGATTCAATTTTGCGGAATTGATGAAATCTATAATAGATTTCGACATAAAACTCAAATAAGAATGTGTATTTGCATCATTAAAACATGAATACAGAAAGGAACAATTTCCCAAATTAGTCTTTTATTTTTAATTAATGATCCAAATGAGTATGCTAATGATCATGGTCACAAGGTGTTGCTGTGGGTGACACCTTGTGGCTAAACCTAGCAGTAACACATGTACGGCAAGCAAAATGGACACTGGTCGCCTTGACACCTGTGAGGATTGCAAGCTTGTGACAGTCGGCGACGATATATATCCAAATAGATACATATATGCATTTCCAAGTGTTTCAAGTAGGCCTTGTTAAATTTACTGGTGCATCTGGTAGGTTTGTACTTTAGTTGACCAACACGCAAAGGGATCCAATCTGATGGTGGATTAGAAATCGCATCAGCTCTCTTGTTTTGTTGTGTTGTTTTTCTGCAGCTTAGATCACTAATCAGTGCCGATGATCCACATGTGAAGGATACATGGGAAAGACTTCACACAATTGAGATGGCAGTTGTCAACTCGGCCCTCTGTCTTAATTTTTATAATTGTGTTTATCTTCACTAATTAATTACACACTTTGGAAAAGGGCTAAAATGCGTAGACCACAAGTGAATGAATGAATGAATGAGTCTTTATTCCAAATATAATACACATTAGAGTATCACAAAATAGTTAGGGAAAAGGTGACCGGAAGGTGAAACCTTGTATGGCTACCTTACACAGGTTAGTACAATATGTGGTACATATACCAACAAAGTATCTCACAGGAAAAATTTATTAACAAACAATTCTCAGAATAAAGTCAAAGGTCAAATAAATGTTAAGACATAAAGAAATAGGCTGTTCTTATGACACAAACATGGAGACTAACATTTTTATCGGCGAGGTAACACGAGTCGGTACACATCAACATCTTCGTTATTCAACCACAGTTTTAATTTCTGTTTGAAGCAATATCTAGACATTGTATTTTTCAACTGACATGGAATATGATTGAAAAACTGAGCACCTGTGTGTTGGATACTGCGACAATAATAATTAGTCTTATGAGCAGAAGTAGATAGACTATTTTTCCTTCTTGTATTATAGTTATGAGTTTGATGTCTAAAGTTGAAATTGAAAGTAATTTCTGTGTTTCCACATAGTTCCATGAACACCAATAGACAAACATTTAGAAAGAAGATCTTTGAAATAGGTAATATTTTTGTTGATTTAAAAAGATCAGAGGTATGAGCTAGCCACGGTGAGTGTGTAATAATTCTAATAGTTTTTTTCTGTAGCAACGCTAATTGATTTAAGTGGGTCTGGTAAGTAGAACCCCATGCTTCTATACAGTAAGAAATATGGGGATAAATAAGAGAATAATATAATTGTCTCAATATATAGAAAGGTAGTAAATATCTTACTTTGGACAGAATGCCTATGACAGGGGCAATCTTTTTACAAATAGAGTCAATATGTTTGCTCCAATTGAAAAATTGATCAATATACACTCCGAGATATTTAGTGAAACACACCTGTTGGAGTTTCTCTGTATCAATATTTATAACAAAGTCATTTGGCACTGTTTTTGTATGTGACCTAATCACAAGAAAATTAGATTTTTTTACATTGAGGGCCAGCTTGTTTACCTTAAACCAGGAAACCAAGCACTTCATGTCAAATTCAGCTTGCGCTTTAAGAACTTCAATGTCACTACCAGAGTATGTTATATTGGTGTCGTCAGCAAAGAGACGAGCTATACCATTTGTTAATGAATTCTGTAAATCATTAACGTAAATCAAAAATAGTAATGGCCCTAAAACAGAGCCTTGTGGTACACCACAATTTACATATGCATAGTTTGATTTAAAATTTCCTAGTTGTACATATTGTTTTCGATCTCTCAAATAGTCCCTCATCCAATCTAATGCAATACCACGTATGCCAAAGTGTTCAAGCTTTGTAAGAAGAATTTGATGATTAACAGTATCAAATGCCTTTTTCAAGTCCAAAAATATACCTATATTGTATTTACTCTTATCTAATTGTTGATAAATGAAATTTGTAAATTCACTTATAGCTATTTTAGTACCAAGATTTTGTCGAAATCCAAACTGAAAACCGTAAAAAAAATTTTTTGCATTTAAAAAGTTTAGTATTCTTTTGGCTGTGATCCGTTCAAATAACTTAGATATAGCAGACAATATAGAAATAGGACGGTAATTACTTAAGTCTTCAATATTTCCACTCTTAAAAATTGGTACAATACGTGCAACTTTCATACTTTGAGGAAATTTACCATTTATAATAGACAGATTGAACACATGAGTTAATGGCTTTACAATACAATCTTTGCCATCATTAAGAAGCTTTGGATGTATAAAATCTTCCCCAGGGGACTTTGTTGTTTTCAAGTCACCCAATAATAATAATAGTTCACCTTCGGTGACAGGTTCAAAAAATATGCTATCTGCTATCCTTGGTCCCAAGTAGCCATGAACTGGTGTCTCAGCACCATTTAATATAATTGATTCAGATACTGATTGTCCTACTTGTACAAAGTAGTCATTAAAATGTTTACAAATACTATCAGTTTCAGAGACTTTCTGTTGTATACCATCAATAATAACATCTATCTGTTTTGGAACATTATCACAACTCGATTTTTTCCTGTTCAACACTTCATAAATAGTCTGCCATGTTTTCTTCTGAGAGTTACTGTTTTGTAAAAATTGAACTTCAAAATAATTTTTTTCAGCCTTTCTTAGGAGAACATTTAATAAGTTTTTATAAGCACTAACGTGCTTTAATCTCTGAGTTGAAGACCTCGTTCCGCATCCTAAAGTACAATTCATTTTTTACATTAATGGATTTCAGCAAACCCTTAGTTACCCAAGGTTTTCTTATTTTTGGTATATTCTTTTCAGTTTTAATCATGTATTTCACACAACAAGAAATAAACTTCTCAGTAAAGATATCATATGCAGAGTCAACATCTGTAGATTCAAATACTGGATTCCAGTCAATGTTTTTTAAATTGTCAGTGAATTCAGCCTTGCAATAAGAATTAAAGTTAAGTTTGACATTGTTCTGTAAAGACTTAAACTTAACATCTATATCTTGAACAACTGCAAAGGTGGCATAATGATCACTAATATT
Organism: Hermodice carunculata; assembly: GCA_964020975.1. Lineage (NCBI taxonomy): Eukaryota > Metazoa > Annelida > Polychaeta > Eunicida > Amphinomidae > Hermodice > Hermodice carunculata. Next base: position 9,172,983 of record OZ026630.1, read on the forward strand.
GATACTTATTGTCCCGGAGTCAACAAATATATCTGATATATTTGTAAATATGTGGTCTATAGTAGTACTAGTGCTATCAGTCACTCTAGTTGGAACATTTATACATGATTTATAATCTGTTGCATTCAAAGTATTAGAATACGTTAAAGAATTAGGTTTCTGTAAGTCAATGTTCATATCCCCAAGAAGTATCACCTTTTTACCATTTCCATGAAGAGTATTAAGATTATTATTTAAACTGTCTACAAAAATATCAACATTAGCCTGAGGAGGTCTATAAATAGTACCAATAATAACTTTGCCTTTAGAGTTAACTGATTGTAGCTCTATCCATAAGGATTCAGCTTCATCAACATTTATATCAATGCAGCGATTATATGTACAAGATTCATGAATGAAAATAGCAATACCACCTCCTCTACCTTCACGTATAAAGAACTCTGTTTTATAGTTTGGGATCTGTAGATATCGATATTCTTCTATACTATTTACCCATGTTTCAGTAATAGCTATAATATCAAAATTGTAGTCAAGTGATGTTAAAAAGTGAATAAAATTATCAAAATGGGATTTGTTACTTAGACTTCTTATGTTAAGATGTAGAAGTGATAGTCTTATACCTTATCTCCATCAGGTACAACACTAGATTTGAATAATTCTGGGTTATCTATCTTAACGCAATTAAGAAAATTGGGGTAATTATCATCAATATCTTCCCCCTCAACCTCAACATCAGGATCAAAATTATACATATGGTTCACATTATTCAATACTTCAACAGGACCAGTCTGTCCTCTAGCAAATCTTGCATGATCTGGCATTATGATGCATTATCTCTAAGACATAAATGAAATTTAAGGAAAGAATGATATTATAATTGTATCATAAAAACAATGTAGAAGCACTTTATATGATTTACTCGTTATACGTAGAAACAATTCAGTTGCATGTCTTGCACTCATGAATTCAATGAGTTTAAACTTAAGATATAAATGTATTCAAGTTCACATGGCATAATACAACTGCAGTGTCAATTGATATGTGGGCATAAGTAATCAAGATTTTCATATGAGGTAGCCAGTAAGTAATATAAACATGTCAGATGCACAGTAAAGTGCGTAAAAAAAAGACGTTTAAGTCGTTTATTTGTATAGGACCTTTTCCTTTGAGCGTCGCATTTTGAATATTTATTTGGATTAACACCCCCCCCCCCCAAAAAGAAACAAAAAGAAACAAAGAAACGAAAAACTGTACGATTGATTTGCAAAATATCCAAGAATCATAATTTTTTTTGTGATAAAATCCAAATAAATAACGGTAATTAACGTCCGGTACAAAGAGGATTCATGTTCAAATTTCAAAAATGGTTTTCACCGTGTGACTAGGCCTACATGTATTTATAGTTGTTATAAATTGGGAGGGGTTTTTTTTTTTTTTTTGTATATTTGGTCACCGATAAAATAATTTAGGTATATAGGCTACCTGTGCATATAATGTCAAAATTATAAGCGTGTCCGTTATTAAATGTGATTTCCTTCGCTGTATTTTCTTGTGTGCCTGTATTCAAAATGAAATTAAACTATAATTTTTTCAAATGTTGACATGAAGTAGCGTAATCAAATGGCCAGATCATTAATTTTGTCAGTGCAAAGCCCGCAACTATTGCAAATTTTGCTCTGGTCAACATTATTGAAAACTTGCATTCACAAACCGGTCCAAATTAAAAACAATTCACTGAATCCATTTTATTTGTCATAACGTTGTTGGGACGTATCGGTATACAATTCCTTCATTGGCGGTTCCTTGCTCATAATTTGTGGAAAGTGTCAGTAAAAAGGTAGGCCCTAATTGCAGAAAACCATTAGCTTCAATATCGTGCACCGAAAGATTTACAAATGTTGATCAGCATTTTGACCGTGGGCGAGGTCACATGATCTCTGCATGACCACATGACCCCCATGCCTGGACTTTTGCACACGTGGGGAACAGCGGTTTCGATTTTCTTTCATTTTTGTGAAAACGTAAATAATTGAAATTGATGGACACCTACTACAACTCTCTAAACTTTGTTGAATGACAGTATTGGTTTGTTTACTGACAATGAAGAAATGTAGACAGGAACAGAGCAAATACTTATTGCAATTGAACATTAAAAATGACATGGTTGTTCAAAGTGGTTGTGGATGCCGGAGATTCAAGCACTGAAGCAGGTTCGAGAACCGGTCATTTCCTGTTGAGACTGACACAGCAAACGATAGATTATCATGTTTGGATGGAGACAAACTTCAAAAGTGTTGTTGTTGTTGCGCCGGTCATTTTTTCCCTGAATACGAAAAATAAAAAATAAAAAACATCGATGTTCATTATCTTTGACAGTGTTTTTACGAGAACGGTGGCAGCTGCGGATGGTGCTGTGCCTCGTGGGCCGTTCCTTCCGAAACTGGTCATTCGTCTTGGTCAAACAATTCAGTACAGAGGGGCGATCAAAACGATGTGGCCCCTAAAGTCTTCTGCCCTCTTTACATTGCATTTAAGTGCATATATATGTACAAATAAATTTATTCAACCAGCAACTAAAGCTTTATTTCTGTATTAGGTTTAAGTAACTGAACGCATAGCTTGTTGAAGTGGGACATTTTGACACTATCAAACATTTGGGAAATGCTTTAGTTTGTAACAACTATGCGATGAAAAGTCATTGACCTGTTTGGATGTGTTTGAAATGCAATTGTGAAAGTGTTTGAAATGCGTTTGGTGAAGCGTTTGAAACGTTTTTATTATCAGAGCGTTTGAAACGCGTTTGTCAGAAAGAGTTTGCAACGCGTTTGCTTTGCGTTTGCGTTTGAGTTTTCTCGCATGCGTTTGAGGATCGTTTGGGAAGCGTTGGTGCGTTTGGCGTTTGATAACTTGAACGCGGGCGGAACTGTATATATATACAGTGGACCCTCAAGACGGATGATCTTTCATAGGAGGTATACTATTATAAATAACATGAAATGTTGTAAGCAGAGTATCCTGAAAAACAGTCTTTCAAGCCAGGTGGTCTCTTATTGGAGTGGTCTCTCAAGACAAGGACCATGGTGTGTGTGTATTTATAAATATATATACACTGCTCCCTCTTTATAACGCTGGTGTTGGGATCCACAGAGTAGACCGTGTTATAGCGAAACCGCCTTATTACAGCAGGACTTTTAACATTGAAGCAACAGGAAAAGTAAATGCTAAAAAACCAGGAGATGTTGAGCATCTTGAGGAAACATGCTGTAAATGCAGTCGACACCGATATATAGTTGATATCAGGGACCTGATTCCTGAGCCTGTTCAAACCATAGAGGAGCTGAACAAACACTGAGACTATTGCATTAAAACAGGACATCACAAGCACCTTAGGGGATTAGATACGGTTGGTCTCACTATTGATACCAGTACCTTGACCCAGAACATCACATTCGCGGTAGGGTTCTAGATATGGTTGGCCTCACTATTGATACCAGTACCGTAACACAGGACATCGCATTCACCATAGGGGACTAAAAACTGTTGGTCTCACTATCGATACCAGTACCTTATTTATCTAATCTTCATAATTGCTAGTGATAGGATGTGCATCAAGTGTGGTCATCTCTGCAGAAGGGTGGACCATGTGGGGTTCATTTTGGGATTCAAAAATGGCAATGCATATTGAGCAGCATTACCATGTAGTTTTATTAAATTTTGCTCGGTATATTATGACATCGTGGTTAAATCACTTTGGTACTTGTTGCTCCTACCCTTCAATTCAAGGCATTAAAGGCAAATGTGACCACTTGTGAAATTTATATGAAGTTACACTTTTATATTTAAGGCAGGAAGAATGTTCACTGGTATCGCAGATGTGTCATGTCTCTTCCTTGTACATACAATGTACATCTGCATTTCAGAAAGTGGATTGTTTTCTTCAATTTCACCATGCAAGTCATTCACTGCAATATGAAAACAGTTTGAGGCTGATCTCAGGCCTGTAAGTCAAGCACTTAAACACATAATGTATCATGTTTGTCAAATGTACATAGGCTCCATTTGTCTCAATATATGTATCACATATAAAAAAGTGAAAAAAAAACATCCTAAATGTTGTGACTTATGTTCACATAAGAACATAACTTCCGGTACATGTACATTATTATCAGGTATGATAAAACCTAGGAGTCGGCCACAGTGGTCATCTAGCTGTTAACATTACGTATATGCACGGATGAAAGCTGACGATTTGAACAAAACTGAAAAGCAAATTTCAAAATTTACATCAACATTTTTACACATATTTTTGTTTTATGGTATTTCCAGATAAAAAAGTAAAATGACCAAAAATGTTCTCAAAACTGAATTCAGTTTTAAATCTGCAATATGAAAACTGAAAAATTTCACCCATGCATATGAATTATGTCTTTCCAGAATTTTCTGCAGTATCTGATGCATAATTATAGCACCACAATTTCTTGCCCTGTGGACAATGATTTCCTGGCAAAAATTGTGGTGTACCTCTGACTAACTGCTCGAATTCAGTACTTTCCGCCGAACCTGGCGCTGCAGTCGACGCATGCGCATAGACGCCCAAACTCGCCTTGCGGGGTTCAGGAGTGTGGCACCATTGTGAATGAATAGAGAGGACACCACTTTTTAATGCCTGCAAAGTTGTAAATATGTATATATATAAATAGTTAGTTTTTTATTTAGCGATATGGGGGGTAAAGATCACTGCTCAGTGTTTGGGTGTTGCAATAGAAGAGGGAAGGCGGGATGTGAATCTTTGTCGTTTCGCTGGATACCGGCTCGGCAGCCTCAACGCGCCCTGTGGATCCACGCCATCTCCAGAAAAGAGAAACCCACCGATAACTGGGTTGTTTGTAGTAAGCATTTTGTAAAAAGGAAACCCTCCAAAGATAGCAACAATGTAGACTTTGTACCGACATTATTCATGGGAAAGCAATAGACTTGGGAAACGCCAAAACCATCATGCGATATTTAAAAGCGGTCATTATACTGCATTAAAGGGCTTGAGAATCCTTGATATCGACTCTACTTTAGTGAAAAGATTGGCTAAAGAAACTTTTCAAAATTTATATACTCAAGGCTTAAATGCTCTTAAGCGGTCACCCTGCGGCAAACAAGTTAATCGTCTGACAATAGTGGGCCACACGTAGCTGCTACCCCACTGCGTACCAGTAAGTCACGGTAGCTGTTTCAGCCTCAAGGTGTCATAATCCCATTATCAGGTAATGATCGTTACCGCTGGCTTGGGCCCCATGGGGTGTGAAATACACAAACGTGCGCTCTGTGCCTGGACAGTCCTACTGGCATTAACTGTTACGCTTTCCTTGTCATTTTACTGCTTTCCCATTATTCTGATAGAAATTAAATTTTCATATTTGGGCAAAGGACCGTTTTGGTACTGAGTAGATATAAACAATGAAGTAATCCACGAGTAAATCTGCCTCAATCATGTGCACTTTTTAAGCGAAAGTTGTGCTGCTGAGTCTCGCCTTGGCAAGGTGACTGCCGTCTTGCAAGTGTCAATAAAGTGACGAAACAAAAATAATACTCTGGTTATGATCACAAGATACAATGTAACTATTTTGATACACATTAAACAACAGTAACAAGTTCTATCTACAAAGCAGAACCATGCTAAGACCGAGTACAAAAAAGACGCAACTGACCAGGAGATACAAAACTTTTTTCACTTTGCCGGCTCTGAATACCGCATCTGCCCTGTCTAACACCCTTCGCGTAGGTAAATTTTCAATGTCTTTTGCTTTCACATTTATCGATTCTCCATTGGTTAGATAATCTGTTACAAATCCAAGGCTGAGTTTGGGTATAACGGCAAGTTTGTCAGTCCATTGGTTGCCACACCCCTCCCATATGTCTGCAAAGTTGAGACATACTTTCATGACCGGCAGCTTGATCTGATGTTACTTTTTCTGCGTCAGTTGCACACAAAATCCTGAGAATGAGGCTTGCTTTTTTCCCATTCTTCTTTCTCCCAAGATTTTTTAATATTTCCTTCAGTTCTGCGTTTGTTTTTTTGGCGAGGTCGCCCTCTGTATACATGTTCTCAGCCATAGGAAATACACGGTGAGTGAATGGGCTCGCGTATTCGACCCCCGCAAAAGCAATTTTGGCCGCGAGAGGTCTCTGAATATCATTTGGAACTGCAGCGCCGCGTGGTGGCGGCAAGGACTGAATTTCAATAAACATCCTGTCTGCGCCTTTGGAAAGCCCAGTTCTCTTTTTTTTTTTTCTCTATTATGTTTTCTGTTACAATAGTGTCAACAAAAAGTCACATTAAGTTGGTTTTTTTTTCAACAGTTTGAAAATTATACCCCCAGATTTCTGGTTTTGAAGTTTGCACTGAGTTGTCCAGTATTGATAGAGCAACTGTGACAAGGTCTGACAGAAGAGGTGACAAACATCAAGCAAGGAATAATAAATTCTCAACAACACGAGACATAGATGGCAAGCTATCTTCAGAGTACTTAGTCATGTGAAGTGCCGTCACTTGTGTACGTTATCTAATGGGCGTGTAATTTACATGCAATACATGGCAAGTCATTCATAGCAATACAGCAAACACATGGCATAACAACACATACCTTCAACGTTCATGCAGCATAGAATGCAAGTAGCAGTAGCAGTAGAAGAAGCAATACAATATATGGCAAGCGGTGATAATATGACAACAGGCAAAAGTACAGTTCAGCCAACTTGGCAGTCTCAGCTTCAAAAGACACCACGCCCTGTGCGCTGGGGTTTTATCCACACGTGCTGGCTCGTGACGTCGGCTGCTCCAGGCCGGAAGCTCCTGTCAGTGTCGCAGTATTTTCTGCCGGCACTACATTCTCCCCAGTTTTATTTAAAAGGAATGCATTTTATCTCAAAATTATCCCCAAATACAATTTTGAACTGGGATTACCTAAATCATAATTTAGAATTTGGCTCTGAAATGCATCTCTTCTGTCATTGTTGTTTGGAGGCATGCACTTGTGCTGTGTTATCCTACAGATATGAAAGAAAGACATAAGGGTTAGACCTCATGCAGCATGATATGTCTCTTTGTTTTTGTGTATCACCTGACATGTACATGCATTTATACATGCAAGACGTTATTCACTCTGATACATCCGTGGTGCCAGGTACGTATAAACCGTTGTTACAGTGCTATATCCAAGGATTCTGGAAATGAAATACAGATTTTATAAACCATCGTAGAAATATTAGCAAAGTGCACTTGTTATCTATTATTTACATGTACATGCAAGTTATGATCATTGCTGACTATCTACGCCAGCAGATGGGCAATTTCCATAATGAACCAATAATAAGTCAGATATTTCCGACCTTAGAGAGATCAAATGTAATTTTTGATCTTTCAGGAGCATTTGAATAATAAATCAAACTAAAGTATGATTTCCAGTCAGAGCAAAATCAGACCAGTAAATCATATAAATTACGAAAAACACCAAAATAAGACCTACCGGTCCTGGAGATCAGAATAATTTTCCGACCCTTTGTCAAAAATTAAAATAAAAGAGTATTGGCCAAAACAAGTTCTTTTTTTTTTCTGGCGCCCAAAAGATATATGCTTCCAAACAGAATGGGCCATCCTCAAGTTATATTTATGCGAAAAATAGTCAGTACCGTTCCGACCATCTTTGGATATACATGCACAAAATACTGAAGTAACATAGGATGATATACATGATAATAATCAGAACAAATCCGACTAATGTTGATTCATGGACATATATGGCAAAGTATAATGCAGTATAATATACAAGATAGTCAGAATAAATCCAACCAATCGCGATATACATGTGGATACTGGCATTATAGCTTATAAAAGCTCTTGGACACTGCCCTGGTCATATTGCATATGTAGGTCATAGGGAGATTCTTGGCAAGTGCCACTGCTCTGGCAGACTCCATGATCATGCCTGGGTTTGAGTAACGGGCCAGATCCTTGAAGGAAGTAGGGAGCTGATATGGTGCATCTGTCTCCAGTACCATTCTCTGCAGGGGAATCTGTCTGATGACTCACTCGTTATCTTGTACCATGCGGGATGTTACTCCCACAATGAGGTTTGGAAATGCGCTCAGAAAGGCATGGTATAACTGGATATCCCCATGAAAACAATGCAGATGTACTGGTTGCTGTGGGGGCAGTGACCTTTTTATGATTTCCAGGCATCTATATGCAGCATCTTGCCCACTCTCATCCCTGCAGTGGATTACAACTGGGATGTGAATCTTTGTAGCCAAGGGTAAACATCGTTCCAGGGCCCATTGTTGCCATCTAATCACCTGGTCTGCTACCTCTGTCCCAGTGAAGTCTAGGCCAACCTCGCCTAACCCCACAACCTTTGGAGCTGCCAGTAGGACTTCTAGTTTTCGAATGATGTTCAGTATATCTTCCCTACTGTGCCCCCCCCCCCAAGAACCTTGGGTGCATCCCAATACAAAAATGGGTTCTGGGATCCTGTGCAAGCTGTTGGATCCTTTCAGGGGTTTTCCACATGTTTTCGAAAACCTGGTTGGACACCACATATTCCAGCCTACACTCCTCTCCACTCACTGGCTGCTGTGCTAGCACCTCTGCCAACTCGGCAGCCTTGAGGCGGAATAGCACTTCCCCTATGTGACAGTGGGCATCAATAACAGTGTATTGCTGACCCACGATACCAATAATAGGCTGATCCGCAACAAGAGACTGAGTCATTCTCATCCGACCCTTTATTTCAGTTGCCACTTCCCCTGGCAATGTGGTGATGACGGAAGCTAGGACCCGCCAATGCAGCAGTGCAGCAACACAATTTGGAGGTGACACGGAGATCCTGGTAGTCATCTCTTGCCCTAGTGCCCTATGACCGAAGTCTATGAATAATATCTCCTCTACTTCCGTCATTGCACTCTCCACCCCATATAAAGAGTTGTCTAACACATGTTGAAACAGTTCGTGGACCGTACCTAACTTGAGTTCCTCTGTAAGTGAAAGAAGAAGTCAGGCCATGAGTGCACACCATGCCCCCAAATAATCATCCTTGAAGCGGTAGTTCTCCACTTGGTGTATCTTGAAATGGTGCTCCACGAGGCTCGTTACCTGGGTGGCTTGGAACCCGCACTCCCAACATGCTGTATTGGGTGAGCAGTACCAGGGGAGGTGCTCCTTCAATACATGTCTTTTAGCATGCCAAGAAGTATCAGTACAAATTGGGCAGGGATGGCCCCTCCTCTTATTTGCCTTTACCTTGACCTCAATTTGTAGGGTGCCCTCCACTTCTTCAACACTCCTCTTGAGGTGAGACCTAGCAGCCTGAACAATTCCTTGACCATCCACATCCACTATACCATTTATTTTGGGACCATCAGATTCTAATACGACGGTGATATTTTCTTTCTTTCCGTCTTCTGTTTTAAGTTGTTCCAAGAGAACTTTGTCTTCCCAGACATCCATAATTGCCCATTCTTCTGGCCATTCCATTTCGGTTTGCTGTGCCATTCTGACAAAAGATAGGTGATCATGTATGTGGTTATCAAGTTACAACATGAACTTCCTAATTATTAATATTATGTTACAGTGCAAGCATAAAAACAAACAAACCTTTTGCCTATTCTATTCATGTAATATATACAAGAGCCAGAAAATATCCGGCAACTGAAAAAGATTGGCTGTAATAGAATAGATACAATTAGTCAGACAATGTTTCATTTGACCAGAATGAATATTTCATCCGACTTAACTGTATAAGACTTTTTTTCTTTCTTAAATGACCAATTTTCTAGTCTAGAGTGAATTGGTCTAAATATGAGGGACGCCGGACCTTCCTGCCTCTTTTAGTCACTCTAGGTTCAGATGCCGGTTTGGATTGTGGAGAATCAGATGCAGCAGTTTGTACAGGATCTGGTGCAGTCGATTGGGGAGACTCTGGTGCAAACGGCTCTAAAATTTCGGCTATACTGGTAGTAGGAATAGGAGTGCTACTCAGAAGAGAATCTAGGTCGAAATCGATTATGGGATCATATGGTGGAGAAGGGACCTGCCCTGGAGGAAGATTAGAGTGTGCTAGCTCTTGATCCTCAGCTTCTGTTTCATCTTCTGCTTGATGTTCAGAATTAGTGGGCTGCTGGTCTGTAGCTTCTGCTTCAGAGAATAATTCCCCAAAAACATCGGCCAGCAAAGATTCTTCATGTCCTCCTCGTCATAGGCAATAGTGGCATCTAAGTCAAGGAAGGCATGCCTCTTTCGACGCATCCACAAAGGGATAAATCTGTCTTTGCAAATTTTGAGCCAATCATGAACAACATGCTCTTTGCGTCTTCCTTGGATCCTATATAGCAGAGGTGATAGCGCTTTGATAAGGAGGAAAGGCCCACCCCATATCTTATTTAACTTTCTGGACTGACATGGTTTAGTTGCTGTCTCCAAGCGATAAACAAGATCTTCCTCGTCATATGTCCTTGCACAGAGTTTGGCATCGTATGTTCGCTTCTGGCGATTTTGAGCCACTCGCAGATGTTTCCGTGCAATTTCATGTGTTTTGGAGAGGATGTTCAAAAGTTGTTTGACATACAGTGGGGGATCCGTGCTACTTGTCTCATCCACTAGCCTAAATAAAATGTCTTTAGGAGTAAACACTTCTCTTCCCAGCATCATGAGATTTGCTGAAAATCCCGTATTTCTATTAGGCATAGCACGTATGGCAGCTGCCAACTGAGGAAGATGTTTATCCCAATTTCGGTTGGAACCTTGAATGCAACACCGAATCATTCGTAAAAGTATGCAATTGTACCTTTCCACCTGAGCATTTCCCCGAGGTCGATATGGGGTCGTCCTGGTTTTTGTTACTTCCAACAATTCACAGATGGAATGTATTAAATTCCCATCTACATTTTTCCCTTGGTCGCTGTGGATTTGTAAAGGACATCCAAATCTAGAGATGAACTCATCTACAATTTTCTCTACAATTGACTCGGCCCTCTGATCAGGCAGTGGATAGCATTCTATCCATTTGGTAAATTGGTCAACCAGCATCAGTATATACACATTTCCCCAGGAACTGGGTGTAAAAGGCCCTAATATGTCAATATGGATGCGTTCCATGGGTGCTCCAGCATGGTAACTGCCCAAGCCTGCTCTTGGCCATGTCTTGGTCTTCTTGTTCAAGCTACATGTGGAACATGAATCGACATAGATTTGGCGGTCTTGCTGCATGTTATGCCAGAAAAATCCTTGCTTGAGGATCTGTAGGGTCTTTTTCTGCCCCAGATGTCCAGCCAGCCGGACATCATGGCAATATTTCAGAACCTCATCCCTCAGTGATTTTGGCACTACCAGGCAGTTCCGTGCAATAACATCTTCCCACCGGTAGAACAGAACTCCATTATCCAACACCAGCTGTGACTTACACAACCAAAGGTGTTTAACAGCCGGACTATGGAGTTGTAAAATGTCAGATGTTGGAGTGTCATTGGCTTCTAGCCAAGAAATTACTGGGGAGATATCAGTATCTCTTATCTGGCTGTCACGCAATTCCTGGTGTGAATATGTCTGCATCCAGTCCCTTGAGCTCTCTTCAGAAGAACTGTCCAGAACGCTTATGGTCACTTCCTTAATGGTTAAAGGAAGAACCATAGCACTGGTGCACAGATCAAAGTAGACTTTACCTTCTCAAAGGCTTCCTGATGGATGTCCTGCCAAGTGAACTTGTTCTTGGGACCGGTCAGCTCATACAGAGGTGCAGCAATTTCAGCGAAATGGGGAACGTGCTCACGATGGTAATTCACAAATCCCAAGAATGACTCCACCTCCTTGGTGTTCTGTGGTTCTGACCAAGTGGTTACTGCCTTCGTCTTGTCAGGATCCACCCCAATCCCTTTTGAGGAAACGATCTTTCCCAGAAACTTGACCTCCTTCTGGAACAAAGTATATTTCTTTGGTTTCAACTTGATTTCATTCTGACGAAACCTTTGGAGTACTTTCTGCAGATTTTCCAGGTGTTCCATAAATGTTTTTCCCATTATAAGCACGTCATCAAGGAACGCGAGAACACAAGACCAGGTTAATCCCCTCAGTACTAGGTTCATGGCCCTCATAAAGGTCGCTGGCGCATTACAGAGACCAAATGCCATTCTTCGATGTTCAAAGAGCCCATACTTGGTTATGAAAGCTGTTTTATGGCAATCAGAAGGCTCTATTGGAATTTGCCAATATGAACTGGCCATATCCAGGGATGAATAGAAGATGTTACCCCCTAGAGTGTCAAAACATTCTTCAATTAATGGTACAGGATACGCATCCTTAACTGTCACTTTGTTCAGTTCACGGTAATCTATGCACCAGCGAACACCGCCATCTTTCTTGCGAACTAGAACTGGAGCTGATGCCCATTCTGAGGAACTGGGTTGAATAACACCTATATTCAGCATTTGTTGAAGGTGCTTCTTCTCTTCCCCTTTAAAACCAAGAGGAACCCTTCTCATGCGTTGTTTGATGGGTCTTGTACCCTGGGTATCAATCTTGTGAGTGACACCAATAAAACAGCCAAGATCAAAATCACTTTTAGAGAAAACATCAGAGTATTCAGTTAGCAGCTCAGATACTAACACAAGTTCCTCTGACGTTAAAGTAGACACCAGTTTGTCCACTAATGGCTTTACATGTTGTGGTATTTTACTCACATGATTACAATCAGTGGATGACTCTTTACTAGAGCTCAGACTTCTCACTGAATGTTGGGGTTGCAGATTGTTTGTATTGACCTGACTATCCATCAAAGTTAATGAACTGCCAGGAGACTCATGTAGGTTTGGTGATGATTTCCGTGAAACTTCAAGAAAATTATCCATCTCAAAAGACGAATTATTTCCTTGTTGGCTTTCCTTGATTGAACTTGAAGTTGTAAGGAAATTAACCATCTCAAAGGACAAACTATTTCCTTGTTGGCTTTCTTTGATTGGGTCAGAATAAATAGCAGAAGACAGAATATAATCTACAGGGGTAGCACATCCTACTAATTTCCCAGGTTTCAGTGTGACAAAAGTGTCACCAAGGTTAATTAGTTCAATGGGTGTGCTTTTCCGTCCTCTTACTACTATGGCTGGTGTAACTAAGTTAGGATTAACAGGAACAGGTGTAATAACATAGTCTCCTTGTTGAACACCTGCGATTGATGCCATTCCACATATCTTGCTGTTAGGGGGCACCACAAGTCTTTGATCCAAAACGACTTTACGTACAGTGTGCTGTGTCTCCCCATTACGAATTAGTGTAGCTGGTACAATAATATCTCCTACCACTATGATGTTGTTCTTCAAGTCAACAACACAATCATGCGATAAGAGGAAATCCAGCCCAAGAATGACAGTCAGTAATGGGAGCCACATAAGCATCACATTTGAAAGTCTTCTTTCCCAATCCAATTTTGATGTTTTTTGCACAGTATGCTGTCATGCAGCTCCCTTTAGCTGCACAGTTCAGATTAACTGTTTCCAGGTTCTTGAGGTCCAGATTAATACTTCTAGCAACTTTCATACAAAGTACTGTAACCTGTGCTGCTGTATCGATGACAGCTTCTGTCTGTTGTGAATTGATCAATACTGGAACAATGATGTTATAGCCTTGGTTTTGTTGAAATGACACCTCTCTAAGATTAGTATTATGTACACTATTTACAAGTGAAGACTGGCCCTTGTTGTTGGTGAGGGTTGCCGATTGACCAGCCTCTACAACCCTTGTTTGTTTAACTCCTTCTTTTGTGGAGAGGGAGTTTGTGACTTGTACCGATTTGGTGATCTTGGGGATTTAGGTGACCCCGGTGAGCGTTGAGGACACTCCCTAGCAAAATGGGAAGTGCTCTGGCAGATAAAACAAGCACCCTTGTTTTTATTTTCCTCAACAGATGAAACAATCTTAGGAGTAGAGACAGGCTTTGGACTTCCTGACTTGTCTTTTGATTGGTCGTTGTTGTTCACCAACTGCTTCAATAACCCAGCCATACTCTTCATTCCTTTCTGAATTCCCAGTTGAACAGCTGAAGGGATTGGTTTCTCCATCATTGCTGCAAATCTTTGCTGCAATGGTGCCTTCTTGTCGGGAGATTTTCCGGTAGCTCTTACTATAAACTCTTCAATTGGGTCATCCATGGATACAGCCTTAACACTCTTCGTGGTGGACATCATTTCAAAGTTCTGCTGATGAACTTTCATTTGATGGAGTGCAGTTTGCAGATCTTCAGGCTCCTGATTCAATACTAAAAGTGCAGCCCTCTGGTGCTGGCAGCCTTTAAGGAAGGCTTCCATTGCCATATTTCTGACAATATGTATGGCTGCCCCCTCAGCATCAGGTTAGCTGTCTTGTGCCAACTTTTGGGCACGTTCCGCAAACTCCTCTAAAGATTCTTCAGTTTTTTGCTTGAGGTTGGCTAGTTGTCGGCGTATGCTGGCTGGTGGATCCTTCCTACCAAAGCGATGGTCCATATTTTCTGTCAGTTGTTCATAATTGTCTCTGACTTGAGGGTCTAAACTTCCAAAGAAGTCTAGGGCTCTCCCCTGCAAGTTATCTGTGAGACGATCCAACTTTTCCATTTGATCCCAACCATACCTTTGAACCCTTTTCTCAAACTGAAGTATGTAGGGACGCCAATCCATTTTGCCATCATATGTGGCCATTTTTGCGGCTGGTGGTTCCCGTATAGGCATCCTGCGCACAGGCATTGGCTGTACATCATTCTGCCTGGGATCCAATTGATTTCCATGTGCAGCCCCCCCTGTAAAGAAAGCGATTCACATTCTCGGGCCATTGAGGTGCAGGGGGCATACCGAGGGATGCAGGCGGTACATCTGGTATGTGACTTGGAGGTACCGGCGGTATACCTGGCATTTGGGGTATATGCCTGGGCTGCAGGTTACAAATGGATATATCTGCAGGGGGTGGCAAAACCTCTGGTGGCCTCACATGGGGTAATGGCAGGTGCTGGGGTGTCATACCTCTAGGTGGCATCACTGGTTCTCTCAACTGGTCATACCTACCACTGGGAGTCAAGGGTGCTCCTCGATTTAACCCTGCTGGTTCTGCAGGCTGCCCATACAGTGTACTAGCAAATTGCCGTACAATGGGTGGCCTATTGACTGGTGGCACCTGGTTAGGATGCGTGAAAGGCAGATTGTTCTGCATAGTAAATGCAGTATTTGGCTGTGGAGCAGTAGGCCAGATGTTTACATTTACACGAGGTGCAGCAGTATGCCTTACCTGTGCATAAGTGGCAGTATCTGACTGCATTGGTGGCCTATTACCAGGTGGTTGTACAATAATTGGCTGTCCTCGTGACTCATTGGCTAAATATGGCGCAGTAGTCAACTGTGCTTGAGGCTCATTGTGTGGCACAGTAGTCACCTGTGCTAGTGAATCATCAGCAGGATAAGGCACAATGGTCAGCTGTGCTGCCGGCCTATTGACCACATATGGCTCAGTAGTCAACTGTGCCATAAACTCACCTTGTAAATTTCCGTCTGGGTTGTCATCCCCATCACCGGAAAAGGATGCAGTCTGTGGTGTCTGTATTTGGGTAAATCTGGGGAAAAGTGGGGATGAGGTTCCCTGAAATGTCAAGGAAGGCATCCTGGGATCTGGATCCGAAGTCCTGTACAGTGGTTGCTCCCTTGTCTTGTAACCTAGCTGGGGACCTGTGTATCCTGGTGGAGGATATATAAATCCAGGGGGTGCTCTCTCTACTCCAGGGGGTACATCTGGTTGACCAAGGTTAGTCATCCTTGACCCACCTGCCCTACCTACTTGGATGGGAGAGATACTACGTGTGACTGGGGGCGGATCCCTCAAGGATAAATTATGTGCTATCTGTCCTGTCTCCCTTGGATTGGACTTTCCCGGATCGGTTGCCGCTTTTCTCACTCTTGGTGTACATGCCGGTGTGGAAGACCTTATCTGCGTCTCAGTGGATACTTGCTGCAGCATCTCCACTTGTTGTTGAATTAGCTCTTGTTGACTTTGAAGCAGCTGTTGCTGTTGTTGATACCTCCTTTCAAATGATGTATCCATTTGCCGTAACATGTAATCAGTCATGGCTTGCATTTGTTGAAGATAGGGATCTGTTGAAGAAAACCCTGCAGTTGGGGTAGTAACCTGTACTAAGGGGTATGCTGCAGCTCCCTCTGGCTCAATGGTTACCCATTTCTCCCTAAACATGAGCTCCCATGATGTTGTTGGCAGAAGTCCAAGATGATATAGCGCATCCTTTGTAAGGAATTCACCTTTTGTAGACAAATCATTGCGCAATTGAATGATTGCTCTCGCTATGTGTGTATTAACCCCTGGTAGTGTTACCAGAAGTTTTTCAGTGGCAATACAAAGATTAACTGGAGCCATTTTGAATTTCAAATTCAATACACCAATTGGACCGATGTGAAATCACTTCACTACTGAAATGTTGGCAAATTCAGTAACTGTTCTTGAAATTCCAAATATTGAAAAAGAATTCAATGAAATTCCACTGTAAATTTCTCAAAATTCCACAAAATTCAAATGCAAGTCTCATCACATTTAATAAAATTTCAATTCAAGGGAAATCAAATTCAATAAAATTTCAATTCAAGTCTATCAACTTGAATGAAATTTCAATTCAGGTTCAAATAAGTTCAATAAAATTCCAATGCGAGTCCCATTGGAATTTTGTGTGCTACCCGTAAATTCCTAATTTAATTCAAAATCTGGAGCAGGGATTTAATAATCAGAATTTTCAAAATGTATGCATGTATTGAACTGCTATCAGTAAATTTACAAAACAAACATATTCTCCTTCAAGCAAACATGAAATATTCTATCGTAGAAGCTCAAATGCACAACTGTAGGCTAATTATCTTTTTTCTCTGTAAAAAATATTTTCGAAACTGGAAAGTCAATTTCCAAAATTCATTTCCGGTTGAAATTCAAGGGAAAAATAATTTGGAAGCAATGTCAAGAAAATTTTCAAACTTTTATTCCAAATGAATCAATGAATTTGCAATTTGTCAAGGCAATATGTCAGCCAGATAAATGTGGGTTAAGGTCCCCACAGGGATTAACTGATTCACACTGGGACCTAGTGGTTTGGACCAGGGACTCAGCTTTTGGGTACACATTCAATCATACATGTGCATAGCAACTAACATTTCAATTTGAATATGAACACTGTTTGCAAGTGTATATATATATATATATATATATATATATATATATATATATATATATATATATATATATATATATATATATATATATATATATATATATATATATATATATATATATATATATATATATACATACAATCAAATCAGTACAATATATCAATGGTGTATGCAAAAAAGGTGTGCAAGTTTGCATTCATGTGGACTGGGAAATAACTTTAAACACAGGGCTGACACAGTGTATGTGGTTCCCTAATGAAAATTCCACACTATTTTCTCACAAAATGAGAAATGCTACCGGTACTCTGATTACAACACCCAAGTTGAAAACAGAGCTTCACACTTTACAATTTAGAAATTCACCCAAAAATTTTGAATTGGAAAGGAGTCCTTACTCTCTCTCCCCTTTTACTAAAAAAACCCCAACAAATATATCAAAAATTTCTACAAAAAAAAAAAAAAAAAAAAAAAATTGCCCAATATATGTGAAAGTATGCGGTCCAAAAATGCAGAGAGAATGAACAAAATTTAGGTAAAAGAATAGGCCTAAATTTGGAACTGGTTTGACAAGATTGAATATGGAGTGCAAGAAAATTATCTGGTGAACTCTAGAAGCCACAAAAAATCATGCGCATAAACTTTCTTACAACTTGTATGCAACAAAAAACCGATGGATATTTTCAATTTTCTGGCTCCTTTATATTGTTCAAGATCAAATCCGAACAATATGTCAATCAAATCCACATTCAACAGCAAAGATGGGCATCCTCACTGTTCAGACGTGAAACATGCATTGCAAAAATTTACAAAAAGCATGGCAGGCAAAAAGGTAGCCATAAACCAGTCAAGACAAAATCCTTACTGATTTACAATGCAACAAGCAAAATCCATGTGTCAAAATTCTAGAATGGCAGTAATTTAGAATAAGAAATCCCCGCAGGGTGACCATTTATCGGTACCAAATGAAGTGTCGTCACTTGTGTACGTTACCTCATGGGCGTGTAATTTACATGCAATGCATGGCAAGTCATACATAGCAAGTCATTCATAGCAATACAGCAAACACATGGCATAACAACACATACCTTCAACGTTCATGCAGCGTAGAATGCAAGTAGCAGTAGAAGAAGCAATACAATATATGGCAAGCGGTGATACTATGACAACTGGCAAAAGTACAGTTCAGCCAACTTGGCAGTCTCAGCTTCGGGAAGACACAACGCCCTGTGCGCTGGGGATTTATCCACACGTGCCGGCTCGTGACGTCGGCTGCTCCAGGCCGGAACCTCCTGTCAATGTCGCAGTATTTTCTGCCGGCACTACACATGTTGGAGGGCAAACGCATGATTGAACCATGATGTCTTTTCGTTCCGCTCTGCTACTTGTTTCGGATGTTGTTGCCTTTGGCTTATTTATGTGCTGTTGTTGTTGTTATTCAAATATAACATGGGTCTTTTTCACAAGTCAAGATGTGCCATCAATTTGATCAAAATTATTGAATACATTTTCCGTTACCGTAACCCTGGCTTAGGGCTTGGTTCTTTTGCGTCACAAAGATCACAGACATTGTCTTCAATGTTTTCTGTTTGTTCCACACAAAAAATTAAGGACTTCAAATCAGGAAAAAAAAAACTCCTATGCATGTATGTTTTCGACGCAAATTTCGTTCAGGTCGCACTCTGGCTCTGCAATATGTCCACCAGTTCCAAGTGTTGTTCCGAGTCTTAAACCACAGCCCACTTGTACTGTGGGCAAAACCACGAATCCTGCCGGTATCGGTATCGTTTGGTCATCATACATTTCCTTAAACACTTGCTGTCTGTTTCCACGTGTGACTCTATTCATGAAGATATACAGCCTTTTTCATTTTTTACTGAAACAAACAGAAGAACATGTCGTCTGCCACTTTCAGACTGCCATTGCCGCCACTTTGATAGTCTCGTTACCACGTGATTTCAATTCAGGCAGTTGCATATCTTAGGGTCTTAATAATAATAATAATAATAATAATAATAATAATAATAATAATAATAATAATAATAATAATAATAATAATAATAATAAAAATAATAATAATAATAATAATAATAATAATAATAATAATAATAATAATACGGTGGCTCTCCGCTTGTCTGCCGCGGTCCTGTGTCACTCTGTGACACAGGTGGCCTAGGAGAAAAAAAAAAAAAGAGAAAGAAAAAAAATCCATCCCTCTCACACCCTATCCCCGCCTCTAGGCTCTAAGGCTCAGGCTTTTCCCATGGGAGCCCCCATGGGAGCCCTTATAAGGGCTACCACCATTCCCATTCCTTCCCATCCCTGTACTCGCGAATTCTAATTTAACCTGTTGCCTTCTAACTCTATTATTTCATTCCTTTTCTCCCAGCATCCTACCAGGTAGTCCTGTACATTTTTATTACCTTTCCTGCCTCCCAGAAAGCCACCTTTCATACCTAAAATCCATGCTATACGTTCCTCTTCCTCTAAACCCTGAACCTCTTCTAAACCCTTGTAATTGTAATCTTCTCTGTGCCACTTTCTGAAAAAATCTTCCCTTATCTCTCTATATGCATCACACCACAACAGCCAATGGTCCACTGTCTCATCTGCCTCTTTTCTACATGACTTACACTTTCCATTACTCCCTGTTGTCCACTTTTGATTTCTCTTTTCGAGATTGATTACTCCTGCCCTACTTTGAAACAGAAGTTTGGATCCCTTCCCTCCATCCCAACACACACTTTTCTGTGGCTTTTCTAATACCTTGTATGCCTTCAATGTACTTTTTTCCCGGACTCCTCTTTTCCAGTCTTCTTTCCAACCCTCTGTAACAGTCTTACCTACATATACTTTCCAATCATCCACCTCATCATATCCTTTTAGTTCATATTTCTCTGCTAACCCGTCTATGTCTTTGACCCATCTTGTTTTTTCCTTGGCTACCTGATTGTAAACTTTCCTGCACCACCTGTCTTCACTTATTCCTTGTAAATTACCCCAGTACTTTAACTTAGTTTTGGCAATTCGATCTGTGATTTTATTCCATCCTAACTCTCCTAGGACTGCTTCTGTTGCTGTACATGGTGGTGCTCCTAGTATCCATTTCCCCATCTCATTCTGTGCTTTCTCCATTCCCTGGATATCTCCCTCACTCACTGAAATCACATAGATCTAAGCCATATATCATTCCTGGTATTGCAACTCTATCCCATAGTACTCTTGCTGTGTATGCTCTGTTGAAACTGTTCAATGCATTAGCTTTAATCATTCCTTTTGTGCGATTCACTTTCTGTTTAATCTTCTCCACCTGATACCTGAACATGCCTTTACCCGTTGCTTTAATCTTGTAAACGTTAGAACGCGAGATATAAACAACCAGACAAACATGGACCAGGGATGAAACCACCATTATATTTACTGTATATTCTCATATTAGCATAAAGGCGTATAACTTTTGTTGCGTCACTTTTTAAAATAAAGTGTGCAGTTGGTGTTGTGCAGACACCTTTCATTGAAAACATTCAAAATAAAAAAGGCGAGTCTATAGATAGAATCAAAAGTTATGCCAGTGTTTACCTGTCATAGCCAGGAAACACGTGCTCCGAGCACGGCTTGCCAGCATTACGTCACTGTGTATGAATATGTGATTTGCCCTCTGTTTATAAAACTCATCATGGAAAAAATATCTGTCAAACCATACAACACAAACAGGCTGATAAGCTCATGTAATAGTATAGCTGAAACAGTGGGTTAATTACAGGTAAATGGCCCCCAAAGGTGTCAGCACAGGACAACCAAGAACTACTTAGTGCACCTGATTGGCCGCAATGGTGTATTCATACCTCCAGGAAGACGGACAAATAATCATTTGGCTAAACAAAATAATACCCGTGTTTCCCCTAATCCGACCGAACCTGTGACAAAACTGCTGACCCACCAAATCTGCTTGCAAAAAAAAAACAAAAAAACAAAACAAAACAAAAAACCCCAGCTGGCCCATCTGTGAACCCTCTGACCCAGGGCCATTTTATGGAATTTAACCAAAAGATCTTCTGTGGGTCTAATCTCATGCAACATATCAATTGTCAAACTGTTTTTGTGAATTTCTTTCACAGGTTACAGATGTTTACTCCAAAAAATACAGTGAAAGAAAAGCAAATAAATAATACTGAAAAAAAGAATAAACATATTAAAAGCAAAGAGAATAGACAGGTCTGCATTCACAAATTGATAAATTGGCGTTTTAGAGGCTATTCTGCAAACATATGGGACAAGTAAATTCAGATTCAGTGTGGAGAACATGACTATGTGACCATTTTGGGCTGGCAGCAGGGATGGTCATAAACAGTGCAGGTACTACAGTTATAAAATTATTAAACCAAGTTACAGTGTATTTTCATCAATTTCAAAGTGCATGTATCTATCTAAGAGATATTAAAATTTCATTTTAGTGAATTGAACTCATTTCCTTGTGTTTTTAAAACACATAAGACTGCATGTTACAAGGACTTCAGTTACTGTATATCATTCCCAGTAGTCATAAATGCCATTTGAAAAAATAAAATTTGTATAGTATATTATGGTGTTTATTTGGTAGGAAGACTAATCCTGCAGTCCGGACTTTGACAAAAGGTTTGATTTTTGCTACATGATTTAAAAGTCCAGCACTTTCTCTACTTACCAGATTAAAGTCCAGACTTGTCCTGCATAATCCAGCCTATAGCCTAGTAGGGTATGTAGGATATGTAGGATATAGGCTGGACTAATATGAATCACTTAGTATCTTGGTTTGTCCAGAAAGTAGTGGGCTGGATTTCCCAAACTAGGATATGTCCGGACTCCATAAGGAAAGGAACAACAGGGCATCCACGGAAGTCTAGGTATATCCCAAATGAGGGAAAAACTACCCAGAAAAAATTCACAGGGGCAGATCCATATTGTACATTTTACAGAAATGTCTACCTTCTGTTCATGGCCATGAATTACACTATACAGTTCAGATGAGTATATTCATGGCCATGCATTATATTTCATGGCCATGGATTATATTGCATGTTTTTATATAAATGTGTGCCTTTCTGATCATGGCCATGGATTTCTTATTTATAACCATGAAAAAGTAACTTCAGGGTTATAGTGACAATTGACTGCCAATTAATGGCCATTAATCTATACATGCTTTGCATTTAAGAGGTGATCCATGGCCATTGTAAAAATTTGCCTTTTGTTCAGGAAAATGATTAACAGCCATGCAAAAAATTAATGGCTGAATTCATGGCTTAGGGTCTATTCATGGGTGTTTAATGGCCAATCCATGGTCAATTAATGGTGCTATGTTCCAGTAGTGTTTTATACAAACAACACACAATTCTTGATTGACACATACTCTTACAAGAAATTTACCTGTTACATTTGCTATATCTGCCAATTAATGTAGTTGTACATGGCATTTTGGCAATTTGAACTGATAATTTTCAAAATGCTACGTACAAGGTAATATATACATATATTTAAGTTACACACTTTTAAACATGTGCTTACTTATTTATTTTTGTCATGTTAAATGAAGATTCTAAGTGGAGGGAGGGGAAGAAGTTATCCTGGTATGGGTAAGGTTATCCTAGGATAACTTGCTCCTGGGACTGGAACTTACCTTAGGATAACTTGCGCTGTAGGGGAAATTATCCTTGTACACGGAAAAAAGAATGCTCATAGAGATCATTGGCCATGATGTAAACTGTCCCTAACTATTCCTTTATTTATTCATGTATATTGGTACTATGCACTGTACCAATCAATCAATCATTTATTGTGTGAAAAATAGATGTACATAGAAAATACATATAATGCACACATCCTAGTTTGTAAGTATTGTATATACCTGTGGCACATGCCTAGCACATAAACTGAAACACTAGTATCCAAAATAATAATTATCATAGTAATTCTTAAAGCAATTTACACTAGGTGCTGATACAATGTGATTTGGTAGACTATTCCACATACAAATGACTCTGTTGCTAAAGAAATATTTATGTACATTGTAATCACACCAGTTAACTTCAAGCATGTAAGAATGACCCCCCCAGTCCTTGGTACTCCCTTCTAGTGAAAAAAGTTTCGAAATTCAAAGAATCCAGGCCATTCAAAATTTTATAAACTTCAATTAAGTCACCTCTCAATCTACGATCTTCCAGGGTGGTTAACTGTAGTATTCTTAACCTTTCTTCATGACTTACGTTTGTTATTCCTGCAAGCAACTTTGTAGCTCTTCTCTGGACTTTCTCTAGAATATTATATACCAAAGTATAGGTGAGTAAAACAATGAATATATTGTTGCAGAAGACTAACCAGGAGGTGGTTAAATCTGTGTTAGTGGCCGGCACGACAGAAGCTCAAGAGGTTGGGGGTCTAGAGGGGTATACCAGGTTCCAGGTCATGGTAACTGCCAGGAACGATGTGGGAGAATCTAACAGCTCAGTGCCAGCTAGTGGATTCACTG
This sequence comes from Hermodice carunculata, assembly GCA_964020975.1. Classification (NCBI taxonomy): domain Eukaryota; kingdom Metazoa; phylum Annelida; class Polychaeta; order Eunicida; family Amphinomidae; genus Hermodice; species Hermodice carunculata. The sequence goes on from OZ026630.1 coordinate 9,196,705, forward strand.
GCATACGTGGTAAGAGTTTTTGTTACATTCCTACCATTTTTGGCATGTAGGTTCTGAGAATCTGCTTCATTATGCGAGAACTGTCAGAACTGTCAGAACTGTCAGACCAGCAACACTGAAAGAAAGGGAAAAAATGGCATGAGAACCAGCGAAGTAGCTATAGGTAATACATATATTGGAGAGGTTGCCATTAGATGTTGTGTATTGATGTGTGCATACCAATACATAAAATATTTCCTTGATAGATGTGTGTATTCCCATTTTATCATGTATCAAAGTAATGGTGAATGAATGATTCACTTTTGCAACTGTGACTATATTCTACATGAACGCATTTGACAGATAACAACGTGTACTAACTCAGTACATTAGGTCATTCACTCAATACAGGCTCATTTAACTGATGCATTACAATACTTTTGCAAAATAGTACCAAATACGAATGAAAAATAGCCATCAGGGAGACTTGCTTTTTAAGACGAGTGTTTTTAGCGCAGCTGACTTGTCAGTCCGCTGAGCTTACAGGATGGTCGGTCATCTGTTGTCCATTCACATTTCATATTTTTAACTCTTCTTCAAAACGATCTGCCAGATTCACTACAAACTTGGCGGAGAATCTACCTTGGGTGGTCATCCATCAAGTTTGTTTAAATGCCCACGGTCCAGTAATTTTTTTTTTTGCTCAGCTGACTTCTTAGTAGCTGAGCTTATCTTGTGTTATCAACTTCTCCAAAAGTGTCAGCCAGATTCACTTCAAACTTGGTGGCAACGTACCTTGGGTAGGTCTCTACCAAATTGTTTAAATAGTCAGACTCCAGTGATTTTTGGATTTTTTTTCTTTTTTTTTTTTGTTCTTTTTGGGCGTAAATCTTAAAAAATCTTCTCTGAAACTGCTCACCTGATTGCTTTGATATCACACAGGAACACTCCTAGGGGTACCTAGTTCTCAATTTGCTCACCAGTTGGAGCAGCAATTTTTTTTCTATTTTTTATGATTTTTTGTGTATTTATGCTATTTTTTACTTCTTCAGAACCATCACTCAAATTAGGCGGAAACTTAGTGGATATGTCCCTTGTGGAAGGGTCAAACAAAATTGTCCACTAGGTAGCAATGCTGTGGATTCCTGATTTTTAATGATTTTTTTAATTGGGGAGCTTATTGGTAAATGCACCTTTCCTATTGATTATTATGCGAGTCAATGGGCATTCTGATGCTAATTCACATTTTCAACTTCTGCAAAAGTGTCATCCAGATTGTCTTCAAACTTTTTGGCAATGTACCTTGGATGGGTCTCTACCAGATTTGTTTAAATGCACATGCTCCATTGATTTTTGGAATTTTTTATGTATTTCTTTGTTCTCTTTATGGGAAATCTTAAAAAATTGCAAGGTTATATGTACATGTCAGCAGGGCACAGGACTGTCACAGTCCCGTTGTTTTGTTCATTTTTTGGCAAACTCTTAAAAAGCCTTCTCTGAAACTGCCCAGCCAATTGCTTGGAAATTGCATAGGGACACTTCTAGGAATCCATAGACCTTAATTTGTTCAAAAGGTGGCACTGCAATTTTGTGAATTTTTTTAACGAATATTTGGGTGTTAAGGCTATTTTTGACTTCTCCAGAACCATCACTGAGATTGTTCTGAGACATGGTGGATATGAGCTTGTGGGTGGGGTAAACAAAGTTGCTCATCAAGTGGTGATACTGTGGATCCCTGGTTTTTAATGGATTTTTTAATTAGGGTACTTGTCAGTAAATGCACACATTCCTATTGATTACTGTGTCACTCAATGTGGATTGCAATGGAAATTCACATTTTCAGCTTCTCCATAACTGTCAACCAGATTCACTTTAAACTTGGTGGTAATGTACCTTGGATGGGTTTCTACCAAGTATGTTCAAATAGTCATGGTCATTGATTTTTCGAATTTTCATGATTGTTTTTTGTTCATTTTTTGACAAAATCCTAAAAAATCTTCTTCCCTGAAACTGCTCAGCCAGTTCCTTTGAAATTGTATACGGGTGCTTCTGGGTACCCCCTAGACCTTAATTATTGCCAGGCCAGACTTGGCTTATGATTCATCTGAGTGCAGGATCAGTCCTGATCCTCAAGTCTATACCTCAGCTGACTTGTCAGTCAACTGAGGTTGTAGTATGGTCCATTATTTGTTGTCCGTCCGTCCGGCCACCTATCATTCACACTTTAGACCTCTCCAAAACTATCAGCAGGATTCACTTGAAACTTGGTGTGGATGTACCTTGGGTGAATTTCTACCAAGTTTCTTCAAGTGAGAACCCCAGGAGCTTAATTTGTTTTCCAAGTAGCCCTTAAATTTTTCCATTTTTTTACGAAATTTTGTGTGTTAAATGTATTTTGATTTCTTTGACAGAACCATCACTCAGATTGTTCTGAAATTTTGTGGAAATTATTTTGTGGGAGGGTAAAAAAGTTGTTCTCAGGGTGGTGATATTCCGTATCCCTGATTTTTATCAATTTTGCGACTCATGTAGCTGTCTGCCAATGCATGAACTATTATTGATTACAATGTATGTCAGTGGGGATTCGAGTGAAAATTCACATTTTGACTTATCCAAAACAGTTAACCAGATTTACTTCGAACTTCGTGGGGATGTACCTTGGGTGGATCTCTACCAAATTTTTGGTTAGTGCAGCTTAAAAAAATAACTTGGGACAATTTGTGATTCTTTTCTGGCTCTATGCCCTTAGATGGTCATAAATAATTTTCAACATGACAAAATTTGGTGCCCATGAAAGACATGAAATGAAGAATTAATGAAATTGTATACCCATTATATCAAATGCTTTTACAGTATCAGAAACCCTTTGTGTCAGTATTTTCTTTCTATTTAGATAAGTTAAGAAAGCTTTGTACCTATTACGGAAATGAAAGTCATATCATATTTTTGCTGTTTTCATCTTCTGCAGAGCCAGCCCAGATACCCAAATCTGCAGTGGTACTGAGAAAGATTGGTTCATCCAATTCTGAGGTGCATTTAAGCTGGGCTCCACCTATGCCAGCGAATGGGCCAGTCACAGAATACCTAATCCGGTGGGGCACCAAAGACCAGCAGCCAGAGATCCTGAATGTCACGGGGAACAGCACAAATGTGGTCATAGCTTGTGAGCAATATGGAAAGAAGACTGAGTTTGAGCTCAGTGTTTTGGCCGTAAACACAGACGGGACAAGAACGTACAAAGGGCAGCCCAGTGAGCCACATAAAGAGATGCTGTGCACCAGTTCTGGTATAACCGGTTTGCCGTCCATTTGTAAAGTCTGCTCAATTTTTGCAAACAGGTGTGACAAGAGTAACAGCACATTAGACACAGGCAGGAACTGCAATACCTGGCAGCAGCAAGCAGATTTGAAGTTTATTTGTCAAATTTGCCAGGAAAAGAAGATTGTGACAAAATGCATAAATAGCATAAAAGATGCTGCTGTTGTTGAAGAAAATTTGATTGAAAAAGGAAATGCTTGATAATGGGACCAGTCAGAATGGGACCAGTCAGCTCTCTAGGCTCTTCAAACTGTCACAACTTTTGTTATTATGAATAATGATTTTTTAAATTTTGCCATAATTTTTGGTGATCGTTATGTACAATAATTACTGGAAACAGAGCAACAAGTTGTTTATGGTGCAGTAATGCTGCCAGATTGCAAGTTTTGGGCAAACTTTTGCAGTTAGTATAGATGTGTTATTTTGCATGTCCTTTTGATAGAGTGGTCACTCCTGTCAGAAGCAATCCTAAGTCAGAACAAAATGTTACAGGAAGTAGGTGGTGTTTCAATAGGAGTCAATAACATAGAAAATATAGTTTTGTTATGAGGTTTGGATATAGAATGTTCCAAGAAAAAGGGAAATGTCATATGTTGGGTGCCCCTCACGTGAGGCCCCTCTCACCAGAGGCCACCCCTCTTGAAAGACCACCTATCTGTCAGGAAAGTGTCATATATTCACTATATTGTCTCCCTCTAGAGAGGCCACATTTGGGGTGGTCCTACAGTAGAAGAGCCACTTCATTCAAGTTCTGATCATATTTTAAACTGCATTGTAATTGAGACAAGGTACACAAGGGTACACAAAGGTTGGGCCCTGTTGGGGAAGGTACCAAATATCCTCAAAATTTCGTCCCCAGAATTGGGATAACCTTTTGAAAGGTCAATGTTAATACTAACTCTTTATATTTTCAATTTTTAGCTCAGCTGACTTGTCAGCCAGCTGAGCTTATAGGATGATCAGTTGCCCATCATCTGTTCACATTTGACATTTTCGACATCTGCAAAACTGTTGACAAGATCCTCTTCAAACTTAGTGGGGATCTACCTTGGCTGGGTTTCCGCCAAGTTGGTTTAATTGGTCAAGCCCCAATTATTTTTGGATTTATATGAATTGTTTTTGTGAAGTTTTTGGCAAAATCCTAAAATATTATCCTTTCCAAAAGTGCTTGGCCAATTGCTTCAAAATCACATAGGACACTTTGGGGATTGGATCCCTCAATTTGTTCGACTGCTATTGTTGGGGTTTTTTTTCTTTTTTTCTTTTTCTTTTTTTTTTTTTTTTTCTTTTTTTTTTTTTTTTTTCACAAATTTTTTAAGTGTTCACAATTTTTTTAGTGTTTTCCTGATTTTTGCCTTTTTCTTCAAAATCATCACTCAGATTGTACTGAAACTTGGTGGAAATGCACCTTGTGCGAAAGGTAAATATTTGTGTTCACTGTGTGATAATGCTCTAGTTCTCTGATTTTTAACAAATTTTTCAATTTGGTTACCAGTCAATTTATGCATAAATTCCGGTTGGTTGCTATGCAATCAGTGGGGATTGGAATGGAATATGATATTTTTGACTTCTCCAAAACTGTCAACCACATTCACTTCAAACTTGATGAGGATGTACCTTAGGTGTGGTTCTACCAAGTTTGTGGCAATGGTCATGCTCCATTGATTCTTAGATTTTTTATGAATTTTCATATTCATTTTTTTCTTGGCAAGATGTTAAAAAATCTTCTCCAAAACTGTAAGGCCAGTTGCTTTGACATTGCATGGGGACACTTCAGGGGACCCTCAGACCTTTATTTGTTTCACAGGTGACACTGTGAATTTTTGGTTGTTGTTGTTTTTTTTTTTTTTTTTTTTTTTTTATAAACAAATATTTGTGTGTTTTTGTCCAGAACCACTTACTGGTAGTCATTACCCTATTCCATGTTTTTTCTATTAACAACTTCATGAGTTCATATTGTCCCTGTGGCAGCATATTGTTCCCTTTGAAGCATATTGTCCCTGTGGCAGCATATTGTCCCTGTTGAAGCATGTTGTCCCTGTGGCAGCATATTGTCCCTGTGGCAGCATATTGTCCCTGTGGAAGTATTTTGACCCCGTGGAAGCATATTGTCCCTGTGGCAGCATATTGTCCCTGTGGCAGCATATTGTCCCTGCGGTACCATATTGTCCCTGTTGAAGCATATTGTCCCTGTAGCACCATATTGTCCCTGCAGAAGCATATTGCCCCTGTGGAAGCATATTGTCCCTGTGGCACCATATTGTCCCTGTGAAGCAACTGCTGCAGATCCATATTTGTGGACACAAGCAGGTTAGCTAAGGCTGAAGCTTAGGTTTAGTATGCTGTATTTTATTTGCTTTGAAGCCTGTTTTGGGTACGCGTACCATGGAATACTAAAACGTGTCAGCTTACCAATCTTGGATAACATAGGTTTACAGCAGTGCTGCAGGATATTTGATACTTTATGGTGTCAGACCTGCACCAATTTTTGATATTTCCAACTTTTATTGTTCGTGGTTATCGCAAGTGCAAGATTATGACCAATGAAATGAACAGAAAATTGTTCAAACTCTGCACACAATACTCTGATGTGCACTGGTTGAGCTGTATTATTACCAGTATGTAGAGTGTATACCATGGGCCAATATCCAAACAAAGCAATTTGTATCTTCGACAAAATCAGTTTGCCAAAAGATACATTTCAATACAACATACATGTATATGTTTTCAACAATGTATTTGAGATGTTAAACAAAATTTAAAGATTTTCCAAATACTACAATTATGCCTTCATCATTATGCCAATGTATTGGCTGAGGAACCCAGTTAATTTATTGATTCCTGGGTTCCCATGCAGCAGCGCAAGAGTGGAGAAATTTGATAATTCCTTTTGGTCTTCTGGCATTGAAACAACTTTTGTTGCAAAAGAAAATGATAAATTTGTTGTTTCGTTATATTTGTTTTGGCAGCAAAATAAACAGTTTGTTGAAACTCAATCCACCTCTGTGTCAAGGAAAACAAATGGATTTCTCCCATGCCTGTCTTTTGGTACAGGAACCATGTACTTATTTTGCTAACTTCTTAAGTCCTTTTGTAGATGAAAAATAAACAATTTGGAATTTGTTTAATCTTTTTCTGTCTTTTTGCCAAAGACCTTAACAAAGACAACCTTGTAAATCCCCTATTGTGGATTCCTCCTCTTGTCTTTGGCCAGACAGCCAGTAATAGACCCATTGGCCATTGGATTAACACAGTCAACAGCTTTTCTTGGCATGTGTTGGGTGCTAGACACATCGTTTACCAAGCAAGGCTGTAGCCCGCTTTATGCTATCATGAGAGATTTTGTCGACAATTTTTATTTAATTTAATTTTCGTTGTTGTTAAAATTAGTCGAAAACATTGTGAGAGATGACATTTTACCTCCAGCCAGTTTGAGCCAGTTGAGGGAGGATGGAGTGTTAATTGATTAATTTTAGCGCTTTCTTTTGCCAAAGGAACAATTATTGACTGATTTATAGGAGATCTTGAGGGGAAAAGCTGCAAATTTCTTGATGACTTTGCCATTGTTTTCACAGAGGAGGAGAGGAAGCTTAACAAGTGTTCCTGTGCCATTACATTCAAAGGACGATTGATTTGTTTGAGGATTAAGTAAATTGTTGATTTGAATGCCACTAGACAAAAGAGAAAGTCAGTTTTACACTCACACACTCACTGGCATTCAGTTGTGTACCAAAGTAAGTAAGTAAAAGATTTATTGACAAGGCCAGAGGTCAGTACTGAACTCTTTGTGCTACATTGTAAGTAACCATATACTGTACTTGCTACACAGGCACTAGGTGATGGTTATATGCTGGTATTCAGGTCTACACCTACACGCTGATGTTGTCTTATCCTGGCTTCATTTTGTAGATTGCTTTAAACAAGTTTTGGTGGTGGGCTTTATGTATAACTGTACATGTGGTGACCGCTGTTTAGTGTTGTTATTTTTTGCTGAATTGTTCTCCAGTTCACTGTGGACCTTCCTTACAGTTGCTAACATTTTACTGTTGATGATCAATAAAGCTCTCCACATACCTGCTGAAAATCCGTCGTTGGTTCTTGTGTCTTTGGTACAAAACAGGTATTTTTCTTTGCTCAGTTTTGGAGTGATTTAAGTTGAATTTTACAAATGCTTGTTCATGGTTATCTTCCCAACAAAATTGCTTACATTTCTTGGTCAGTTGATGTAGTGGGTGTAAAACATGTTGCGTATGGTAAAAGAAATTTGAGACATAATTAACAGCACCAATTAGTCTCCTAACCTGCCTTGCTGTTTTAGGTCGAGGCATTTTCTTAATGGCTGCACACCTATCGCCTGGTGGCTCTATGCAAGCAATGCTTTCCTTGTTTATTGAAATCTTATGCCCCATGTAAACTACCCTGTCCCTAAAAAGCTTACATTTCTTTGGACTGATCTTGAGACCATTTTCCATCAGTGCTTTGAAAACCCTTGTCAAATGCTTTCTCATTTCTGCCTTATTTTGGCTAAATAAAATTATGTCGTCATAATGAGCAATGCAAAAATTGTGACAATTTGGAACAGTACTCAGAATTTTGTCAATTTTCACTTGAAATACTCCTGGCATGTACAATGATCGTTCACCTTCAGATCTTATAATATGATAACATAGAACCAGCAAACTTGTCACATTCACTCAATGGGCCTCTGACAAGGCAGTTATGAGAAAAGTGTATGCCACTCACGATTATCATTGTAGTCCATGATTGTCGTGTTCTGTGCTCATCACAATGAAGGCAAATAAAGTTCTACACAAGTGACAACAGTCCTTGAACACTGGTGTAAAAGTCTTTTAGAACTGCATGGCTCCTTTAACGTTCAGTTGCCTCTCTTCATGTAACTTTTGTGAGTATTGAGTTGTCCCTGATGTTAGAGCGACATCAACATGTATATGCTAGATCAAGTTTGAAGATCTGAAACAGCATTTTATTCTGGCATCAAATAAAACTTGGAAACGTTCAGGTCACTTTTTAGTTGCACTAAAGTGTCCACTTTCTCATATTCCTCAAGCAAAATGTGATGGGAACTTTTTAAAAGTTCGAGCCATTTTCCAGTTGCACTGAAGCATCTATTTTCTCATATCCTTCTATCTCCGCCCTTTCTGTTTCTGTGGGTTTCCATCCACCAGGGATCGTTGTTCAGGATTCACTCCAACATGTAAATAGACATGATGCCATTTCATAAAGACAACTAGCTTTATTGTCCTTTCCTAATGCATCATATTCTAATGTAGTAATACAGAGAGTAGTGAATTAAGGTGTGTGGCCTTCAGTGTCCAGCCCACATCCCCACTTCCTCCTGCCAGCACATGGCTGTCTATGTCACGTACCAGTTTATTCATATGCATAACTACATGTGAGTCATGTCCGTGTACTGTTAAGGATATCAATAACACAACACTAGTTCTTTAATTTCTAGCATGTTTTTCTCAGCATGATTCTTTGGTTTATAAGACCAGATTTTGCAAGCATGCATGGTGGAATCATGTTTAGATGTGTACCCATTCAAAGTCAACTGTGGTGGTGTTCGACATCTGCATGGTGACAGTATCTGACCTGAAACTCATTTAATGTCTGGCTTGGCAGACTTAGGTCTGCATTATTTTTTTATCAAAATGTCAGTGACCAAGCCACCAAGGAGACCCTATGATTCTATTTATATAAGCTCAGCTGACTTGTCAGTCATCTGAGCTTATAGGATGGTCAGTCACCTGTATTGCCACAGTTCACAATTTCAACTTCTTCAAAACCTCCAGTCAGTCCCACTTCAAACTTGGTGTCAATGTATGTGTCACAACCACCGTTTGTTCAAATGGTCATGCTGCAGAGATCTTTAATATCTTTACAATGTTTTATGTTCATTATTGGGCAAAATCTTAAAAAAAAACTTCTCTGAAACTGCATGGCCACTTGCTTCGAAATTGCATAGGGACACTTCTGTCGACCCATGAACCTTATTTTATTCAAATTCTCCTAAACCATCACTCAGCTTGATCTGAAACTTTGTGGAAACATAGCTTGTGGAAAGGTCAAATTAAATGGTCACTAGGTGACGATATTCTGAATCCCTGATTTTTATCAATTTATTTAATTTGGGCACTTGTAGTGTTGTTTAGGTAAGAAGCCATTTTGAAATGGAGGAAATTTTTGTTGGTATTGGTATATTATGATGTGTCCTTGGTTCTGTGTCACTTTGCCAATCTTCCTGCATTTTAAGGAGATCTGAAGCTATCCTTGCCTCAAAGGCAAATGTAGCTCCACTTCTCCTAAAACTGTAACCTGCATGTTGGGTTGGCTTCATACCAATGCTCTGTAGCACTGTTGTTAACCTGTGAACAAAGATTGTCTGCATTAAAACTCGTAGCTTACCCCTGTATTGGTACATAAGGAATGGGTTCCCACCTTGTTTACTGTTGGTCACTGCCCAACTGTAGAGAAGTGCAGTTACTGGGCATAAGCAACTGTTTCTTAGCAGTGGCATTGGCATGTTGACCACCCTTTGTTTGTACTGAACTGTGTTTGACTAACGTACTAAAATAAGGCACGCCATGTGTGAAAGTCACATGTCACTCGCAAGTGAATTTTGCTATCAAAGCCATTTTTCCAATTTAGGTTTAGGTAATAGATTTCATTTGTGGAAAAAACAAAAGGACACAACCTGCTGCATAGGAACCTACATCTAAACCTGAAGACAATTAAGTCAATCACCTCAAATTTTCCTTTCAATATGTCTGGGAAGATGGGTTATTTCTGGTTAGTGCTGGTTCCCAAATTTCTTGTATCCCCATTAGCACTGATTGAAAGAGCCAATTGTTGTCGGACGGGTTGGGGAAACTCACTTCAATGTGCATAGTTAGTCAATGTTACATTAATATTGTTAACTGTGCCAGTTTCATCGCCACACTATATATACAAAATCTTAAATATGCATCTCTGTGCATACTGTACACTACCTTTGTGGACTCCCCATATGTCTGACATTGGTAATACCTTATTTCTCTGTCCATGGCTGCTTTGAGCACCACCAGGTCTGTACCTGGGGAGAAATGGAGACAAACTCCTGGGAAGACAAATGGAACAGAAGCTCAGAAGGTAGTAGTGCTCTCCCTGGATACAAGTACATATCAAGCATAGCAATATTCTTCCAATCATGAAGGTGCAAGATCCAGTCAGATCTCAAGAGTCACCGACCCAGCAGGAAAATGGGGACAATATAGAAGCTGAATTTTGCTGACAGCCACAACACTTCTCAAAGTGCGTCCATGACTAATGCTTCTCTACAAGAGCCTTTCCTAATTATGCCTTGGGCCACTGTGCTAACTGTGTAAACTTTGACCCATTTGCCTGACCACCACGCAGCTTCTGGCTTCAGTCACTTGGTTTAAACATATTTTATTCACCCTTCATCAACAGGATTAAAAATGCATGTAGAAATATCAATTTCCCTCTCTGTTCCTGCCTAGGATGGGTCAGTGTGTTGCTGTTAATTGTAGCAATACAAGTTCTACAGCTTGTTTACATTACCCAAAGATCTAAAATTAAAACCACAGACCCAATCACTTCCAAATGACAGGAACACTTCTAGTGAGACTAATGAATTTTTATGTAGGCAAATCTTAGAAATACTTCACAATGTCATATGCACTCAGATAAAGCTCAACACAGGTCTATTCAGTTGCAACTTTGATTTTGATAACAAGTTTAGGTCAGCTGAGCACAGGACTGTCACAGTTTTCTTGCTTAATCATAGCAAGATGAAATGTTTTATCATAGCCAGCAGACTTTTTGACAGCTAGTTTAATGAGTTATCAGGTGTGCTGATCTCAGAATCACAGAGTCTTGGTGGCTACAAAGCGACAGCCATTTTGAGGAAAAAGATGTGTACATTTGCCTAACCCTATATTAGCCTTAAATCCTTTTGCGGTATTTTTTCACATGCTTTTACTTTTATGATAAGGAAAGCTGATCATGAAGTGGGCACATAGCACAGTGGTGTCAACTTTGAAATCCTACTTCAAAAAGAAAAAAAAAAAACTGTGCGATCTGATTCAGCCCAGAGGTGGCATGTAAATATACCTTTCATATGATGTAATGGTAACCACCTCAAGCCACGCATGCAATAACATAAGACCCTTGAATTTATTTGGGCTAATACAGCCTTTGTCAAAATTCTACAGAAGAATGTGTGCAATCTGGACAATAAGTACTTCCATATGTAAACAGGTAAGACAGGGACAGGTTAGCATTTGCAAAAAGAGTTTGGACTGTGCAATAGGGTAATGACCACTGGGAAGTGATTCTGGACAAAAAGACACAAATACAATACTGATGATGGTCCACATTTGTAAGATGATATGCTTATAAATACCATGTATCATGTTCTAACATTCATATTGAAAGTGTCTTTATAACACAAAGATATGATGTCAGTTGGTATGATGTAATGTTGTGCAATGCATTAACATAAGCAGTAATTAAACAATGAGAACATAAAATATTATGAAGAAATGAGGGAAAATACTGAGTTGATGCCAGCACCATAGAAAGTGTGTGTCTAAAGAAACTCTCTTTTTTGCATGTGCAGAATGTGGGGTGCACCAGTTAACCTATATTATAAAGCAGTGCACAAACCATGCATAGAAGATCAGTCTTAAACATTTGTATTAAAACACACAATTTAGGCAGCCAATATTATATTATATGCTTCTGTCTGGAATTATCCTGTCACACACTTGCATGAAAGATGTGTCAAAATTTGCTGACCTTCTTACATCACTGCATGACAATCAGGGTACACTCAACTCATGACAATCAGGGTACGCTGGAGTCATGGCAATGAGGGTACGCTGGAGTCATGGCAATGAGGGTATGCTGGAGTCATGACAATGAAGGTATGCTGGACTCATGACAATCAGGGTACGCTGGAGTCATGGAAATGGGGGTACGCTGGAATCATGACAATCAGGGTACGCTGGAGTCATGGAAATGAGGGTACGCTGGACTCATGACAATTAGGGTACACTGGAGTCATGGCAATGAGGGTATGCTGGACTCATGACAATCAGGGTATGCTGGAGTCATGGAAATGAGAGTATGCTGGACTCATGACAATTAGGGTATGCTGGAGTCATGGAAATGAGGGTACGCTGGACTCATGACAATTAGGGTATGCTGGAGTCATGGCAATGAGGGTACGCTGGACTCATGACAATCAGGGTACACTGGAGACATGACCAGCACAGGCAATCAACAAACTTGGAAAAAAAAAATTTATTTTTAAACAAACAAGTGCATATTAGGAAAAGTGCCTTAAAAGATTGATAATTTAACCCCATTTGGGCACTTCCTTCATGTAGCAGGAAACAACTGTAACTGAAAAATTGTAGGTGCTACAGTGAATCCAAATGGAAACTGGGGCTTTTTGGAAGATAAAAGTGAAGTTGCAAAAGTAGCCAGCACATAATCCAACTGATAAAAGTGTTACACTTCAGAACTGATTATATAGTGAAAACACTGGACTGATTTACAGCCAAACGGAGAGGTCCTCAGTTATCTCCTAGATCTAAGAACATCTCAGGATTTATGAATCAATCCAGTGCAAAATGAAATACATTTACCATATTCATCATAAGCGCACAGTGCGCTATAAAAATTCCATCCACAAAAGCTGAAAAAAAATGTAGATTCAAAGTGTAAAAATAAATTCTACTACTTATTTGAAAACTATAATGGTTATTCTGGGTGTCTTTTCTTGAAAAAAAAATGGGGATGTGCACTTATTAGGATGCATACAGTAAACCTAATCCAGACTAACAGAGACTGGAATATACTGCTTTTGTGCACTGCTTGTTCCTCATTAAATATATGCTAAGCTTACTCTTATGTGAAACACCACCACAGTCATGGTAGTGACCAGGAGATCCATGCATCGCTGATACAATTCATTGCCTTAATTAATTACAGCTGCTTCAAATCTCAAGCAGAGATGCGACATCGTAATATTGAAGTGATTATGTGGACATGAGGGATGTGTATGATAGGGCACCATCAGTATATGTATGGTGATTGTAACATCTCTTCTGAAAAATACCCAAATAATGATTGTGTGTGAGAACACATTAAGGTACTGAGCTTAAATATGATAGTGTGCAAGTAGGAAATGATTTGTATTTTGAGGACATCACAATACTAATCAGTTAATTTAACTTTACTCATCATAACTTTATCCATCTGTGAACATTCTGGCAAATGTTTCAAACATTTAATCAAGAAGATCTTTCTTTCCTTCTTCCTGCCTGTCTTTCATTGTCAGCTTGTTAAAGTGTAAATGTGGAAATTAAGCTTAGTCTATTATTGTTTGTATATCTTTTCAGCCTTAGATATGTTAAGACATGTAGGCTAATTTATGAAGATGTTGGCAGATTAAAATATTAGTTTTTGAATGTACATAATTTTGTGTTTGTATTCCGATGCAGCTTGATAAGCTGGGAGAGGTCATTGTTGTGGCCATTCTATCCTGATAAGGTAAGAGTGGTCATTTTGTGGCCATTCTATTTTGATAAGCTAGGAGAGGTCATTTTTGTGGCCATTCTATCTTCATAAGCTGGGAGAGGTCATTGTTGTGGCCATTCTATCTTGATAAGCTAGGGGTGCTCATTGTTGTGGTCATTCTATTTTAATAAGCTGGGAGAGGTCATTGTTGTGGCCATTCTATCTTCATAAGCTGGGACAGGTCATTGTTGTGGCCATTCTATCTTAATAAGCTAGGAGTGGTCATTGTTGTGGCCATTCTATTTTGATAAGCTAGGAGAAGTCATTGTTGTGGCCATTCTACCCTGATAAGCTAGGAGTGGTCCTTGTTATGGTCATTCTATCCTGATAAGCCAGTAGAGGTCATTATTGTGGCCTATCTATCTTGATAAGCTAGGGGAGGTCATTGTTGTGGCCATTCTTTTTTGATAAGCTAGGAGTGGTCATTGTTATGGCTATTCTATCCTTATAAGCTAGGAGTGGTCATTGTTGTGTTCATTCTATCCTGATAAGTCAAGAGTGGTCCTTGTTATGGTCATTCTATCCTGATAAGCTAGAAGTGGTCATTGTTGTGGCCACTCTATCTTGATAAGCTAGGAGAGGTCATTGTTGTGGCCATTCTATCTTGACAAGCTAGGAGAGGTCATTGTTGTGGCCATTCTATCTTGATAAGCTAGGAGAGGTCACTTGTGGCCATTCTTATTTGATAAACTAGGAGTGGTCATTGTTGTGGCCATTCTATCCTTATAAGCTACGAGTGGTCATTGTTGTGTTCATTCTATCCTGATAAGCTAGGAGTGGTCCTTCTTATGGTCATTCTATCCTGATAAGCTAGAAGTGGTCATTGTTGTGGCCACTCTATCTTGATAAGCTGGGAGTGGTCATTGTTATGGTTATTCTATCCTAATAAGCTAGAAGTGGTCATTGTTGTGGACACTTTATCTTGATAAGCTGGGAGTGGTCATTGTTATGGGCATTCTATCTTGATAAGCTAGGAGTGGTCATTGTTGTGGCCATTCTATCTTGACAAGCTAGGAGAGGTCATTGTTGTGGACATTCTAACTTGATAAGCTAGAAGTGGTCATTGTTGTGGGCATTCTATCTTGATAAGCTAGTAGAGGTCATTGGTGTGGCCATTCTATCTTGACAAGCTAGGAGAGGTCATTGTTGTGTCTATTCTATCCTGATAAGCTAGGAGTTGCCATTGTTGTGGCCATTCTATCAACATTGGGTAGAAATTCATTTTGGACATTTATCAATATATTTTGAAATACAATACTTTAGACTCCAGGACATTGGTATCATACATAATGTTTCAATTATGCCATTTGTGTAAAGTTAACAATGTTTGGTGGAAAGCAACTTCATCTGGTAACATTTCCAATTCTGCAAGTAGACTGTAATCTTGAATATGATGAAACATTTTGACAGATAATGATGATAATTCATGCTATCCTTACCCTTGGAAAAAAACCCTTGTCATTTACATTTATGAAACGGTCCAATTCATAGATGGATTATTACAGACTCACAAGATTCTGTTGTTACGTTTGAAGAATTGTCTGTTGAATACTGTGTAGCATGACAGGCCGCCAGTTCAGTCAATTAAAAAAGTCTTGATTTTTAAGTCATAGCTAAAATGTTCTTATGTTTTCAGGTCCTTTCGCTGTGTGGGCCATTGTGCTCCTGGCAGTGGCAAGCAGCGTACTTTTGACCATCAGTGCAGGAGTCTTCATCAGGTACTTAATATTTCAATGTATGCTTTGTAATTTCAACCTTTCATGACCAGTGACAGATATTTGTGCATACACAGTGGACATTAAGTGGGAATTGTGGGGTTTAAAATTCTTCCTGAAAAGAGCTTTCCATAAAAAACCAAGACCTGTCTGACAAGTTATGTGCTAGGTTCTGCAAGGGCTGTGTGAACATGACTGCCAAACAAGGTACAAACTAATAAACAAGAGGGCTGTGTAAACAGCCTGTGCTCAGCTGAATTAAGAAATTCAGCACACTAGTGGCACTGTGGCGTTGAGAATGAGGTCAAGGTGATGCATGTACTGTGCAAGTCCGGCCTCAACAGAGGACTACCACCATGGACAACATCAAGGTCATAGCTCAGAAGATTCTCAAGTTATCAGGTGAACAGTAAAATTCAGAAAAGTGACCCTATGGCCTTGGAAATAAGGTCAAGATCATCCATGTACTGGGTAATTCTGGCCTGCATACAGGATGCCCAAGTGCAATATTAAAGTCATAGATTAAGTTATGATGCTAACCGTAAAATTCATATAAGTAGACCTGTGACCTTGCAATGGGTTGGGCACTAAGTGCCAAGGAAAGCTGTTGACCTGGGGCATGTGATCTTGATAAGTCTCATGTACATTTCTCAGTCAAATTGTTTTTCATAACTGTTGAAATTATTTATATACACTGAAGCAGATGACATTTGACCACCAGCCGGTTTTGGCTGGTTTAAAGGGGAAAGGGTTAATCCTAGAACCAATCTGAAGGAATGAGGAGCATGTACAAAATTTAAAGGAATAATATGGGAGAGTCAACAAACCATTCAAAATACAGTTCCAGCCGACATCTGCCCATGCCGCCCATGGAAATGAAATTGTCATGGAATGGGTTCGACGTTAAAGGTGCTTTTCTTTAAAGTAAAGAATTGAAGTGTAAATACCAATGCTGATCATTGAAAATATTCTAGTCCTTATTGCTGTTTCTTTCTATGGCTCTGTGCCTGCTTGAACCTGTTAATTCTCCAGTGGGGGCAGCTTGTGGTTTGGTATTTAAGAAAAATGGAAAGGAAACAATACATATTTATAGTGTTCCTTTGTCATTTCAGGAAATATGGGAAAAACATGAAAGAGACCTGTTTTGCTCCCATTAAAATAACGACTCCACCCAACATCACTGTAAGTACTGGCACAAGTTTACACAAGTTATTTAGTGAACATAGTCTGTGTTAAAGACTTGTGAAAGGCTCATGAGAACACACATGGGAGATGACTACTGTAGTTGTAGAAATTTTTGTGTGTCTCGCAGAAACTCAATTGTCCTTAAATTACAGAATTTTTGCGCATTTTAATTTGTGCTTTGAGTGCTAGCACAAAAAGCCCCAAATTAAATTGAGCGTGAAAATTTCTAGAATTACAGGATGAAAGAAAGTAGTCTGAATGTATCAAACAGTGTTAACCCTCTCATTCCAAAGTCATTGACTGAGCCATCAGCTCTTTGCATTCAGTGCAGTGTGTTGTGAGCACAGCCAGAAAGCCATTGCCCAGGACCAGTCTTACCCTGTCTGAAGCTACGAGAAGCCGTTGCCCAGGACTAGTCTTACCCTGTCTGGGGTACAAGAAGCCATTACCCAGGACCAGTCTTACCCTGTCTGGAGCTACTAAAAGCCATTACCCTGGACTAGTCTTACCCTGTCTTGGGTACAGGAAGCCATTGCCCAGGACCAGTCTTACCCTGTCTGGGGTACAGGAAGCCATTGCCGAGGACCAGTCTTACCCTGTCTGGGGTACAGGAAGCCATTGCCCAGGACCAGTCTTACCCTGTCTGGGGTACAGGAAGCCATTACCCAGGACCAGTCTTACCCTGTCTGGAACTACAGGAAGCCATATTGTCAAGGACCAGTCCTACCCTGTCTGGAACTGTTGACCGGGACAAGGCTTACCCTATGTGGACCTACAAGCCGATACCACACATATATCCTAACGAGCAATTTGAATTTGTCATCTTTTTTAACAATTCAGAAATGAATTGAAAGATAAGAATATAGTTGACCATGGTTGATGTGGGAAAACTAATATACACATATACCTTTATGTGATTTTTTCTCCTAAATTCTACTCCAGATTCTGCTTTAGGCTTTTGTTACTTTTCATTCAGCTGTGCACAGGCTACTCATGTAGCCCTAATTCTTGGCAGTTGTTTCCCGAGGTATACAGGTCTTACAAACCACTGGATGATAAAAGCTCATTTTTATATCAGCATTAGCATCCCTATATGACCCTATTTATCTCCTAAGGCAGTCCAATTATCTTATCTCCTAAGGGAGCCCAATTACCTCGCAGGAGGTATCCAGCTGAGTAGACTAGCTCTGACCTACTTAAGGATCTATGATCACTAGGATGTTTGGGTAGCAACCAAGCCTAGAGTCTTTGTTCTCTTTGAACAGACTTATCCTAAAATTGGCAGTTATTTCTCTGTTTATGGAGTAGGCCCGGTAAATAGTCCAAGTACACAGAATGTGATCATGTGACTGTATACCTACATCAACGATTACCTGCACTGCTGGCTGGCTGGCTGATTTAATTACATATACCAATATACCATCCAGGTACACGTATAGGAATACGGTGGTCCAGATGCAGGAACGGCATCTGACCATGGCTGAGGGCTGGTTCAGTCAGTATAGGCTAAAGAAGGGCCTGTAAATGTAATGTTTTCATTTACATCATATTCAATGAGTGATCAAGTAGCCATTCACAACTGTATATTTTAAGTCATGTCTATAGATATGGCAGTTCTTGTACATATATGCAAGCCACAACTCCTTTGAATTTTGACTTTTTTCAATTAAACCAAAAACACATGTATCAGAACCCATGGGTGTTCTTGTGAGAAAACTGGGTCACATATCTGGGTCCCCATGGTAAATTCATATATTGTTCATCAGTAAATAATAACTTCTTGTTTGGCTTTTTTTATAAAACTTCATCAAGAGGCACCTATTAGGACTGACATACATGCCATAAATCAAAAGTAGGTAACTTACTATAGGTCATGCATATTGGTCACACTGATATATCAATGAACTCTTGATTTCTTGGCTGTTTATATATATATATATTGTGCATATAGTACACCAGAGCCTCGAAGTCTGCCACCAAGGTTGGAGATGTTCTGCATATTCGTACTGTTTTACAAAGTCTCCCACCCCCACTTTTTATAAAATTTCTTCTGCATTTTGTAAAATAAAAAAAGTAGCATGATTCCATCGGTGGCTGTAAAGTTCTACTGTTTTGCCGTGTTGTTGTACTGTATACATGTATGTGTGGAATATGTCTATGATGATGCCCAAAATGGTTCAAAATGCACAAAATGAAGGTGCAAATTTCAAACTTTTCACAGGGGAACATGACCCCCCTAGCTGTGCTTCGCGCCTTAGGCACTTGCCCTCCCAGTCTTCGGTGTCTGTGGGAGGGAGATCTCCCACTTTTAACATAGGGTAGTTTTGAGGCTCTGGTACACATGAGAAGGTTGGACAACAAAACAATGCAAATGAGAGAAGGCAACAATCTGTAGTGTCTTAGTGCTGCTGTAAGTGTAAAAAAAGGCAGATTGCAGGTAAACATAGCATCAAGAAATATATGAATGATTCAGTTTATTATTTTTGTATGGTGCAAGGGCATGTACCAATACTGATATGGGTCAATTGATGACATAAAAATTGCAACAAGTATACAAGAATTCAGCATTTAATATTTGCATTTTCTCCAGATGATATTTACATGTATGTATCAAATAATTAAAAGATCTATCAACTTTGGATTGTGCACCTTGCATAATTAGTGTGTAGCATATTGTAACCAATAGATTGTCACTATTACCAATCGTATAAGTGGAATTCAGTTTGAAAGGAGGTACACTACAGAAATAAGATGAAAAAACTAAAGTGTGACCTGCCTGCCCACCTTCATTTAAATCATTCCATACCAGTCCCTGATTTTTCCGTATATTTACCTAGATTTAATACAACAATTACATATTTAAATTCTTCAGGAAAACAGCTTTTTTTCAAGTACTAACATGTCTGTATTAAGGCAGTGCCAGAACCACTGACCAAGGCCTGTGACCATAGTATGGAATGAGTTAAGGCATTTCGCCTCATGCCATCCTGTGTAAATCTAATCAACTTTTTTATTTGAACAATCCCACAGTTGAGAACCATTGGATGACATACAGTAGGAATGAAACAACTTAAACCACATTGATAATGATGCATCTAAATTGTGTCATTATGATATCGTCCTGTCAATACAATTACTGAATCAGATACTATATTATGTATTACATGAGAATGCATTGAGGCCAATAACATTTTTGAGATGAACACGTCTCACTTGTTGTATCCATCTTGTGTCATTTTGAACTGATTCCATCAATTTACAGCAACATATGGCAACCAATTGCTTTTATCAGAAGTGAACTTTACGTTACATTCTTTACAAAAGGCTGAGTATATCTTGAGTAGTTTACTCAGACCTGTTGTGGTAACCAGGAAATAACAACACAATTAAGATCACCAGGGACAGCTCCACTGTAGTGTACCCATAGGCATACTACCTGTGTGACACATAAATCCAGACTTTTCCAGTCAGAGTATTGACTCATTGCGGTGTATTAGGAACAGGATAGGGATAACTACTCCTTGTTTCACACCGTTCCTTCACTCATCGCTGTGTATTAGGAACAGGGTAGGGAGAACTACTCCTTGTTTCACACCGTTCCTTCACTCATCACTGTATATTAGGAACAGGATAGGGAGAACTACTCCTTGTTCCACACCATTCCTTCACTCATCGCTGTGTATTAGCAACAGGATAGGGAGAACTACTCCTTGTTTCACTCCGTTCCTTCACTCAAACATTGCGCGCATGGGATTATTCCCCACGACAGGAATAGTGTTACATATTACTGAGTACAGCAGATCATATGTGCGGTCAGTTCCCTTTTTTCCAGAAATCTGGAAAGTTTGACATATTGGACACTGTTAAAAGACTTCATCACATCAAGGAGAATTAGATGCACACTGCTGTCATTAGCTGCATTAAAATTCATGCGCTCAGACAAAATAAAGATGCATTGAGTTGTGGACGTATCACATTTGAACTCAAACTGTAACTCATATGGATGTAAGGTCTCAATACCATCTCCAGGACTCAGTCAACCTATTAGCCAAATACAGTACTGAGGGTGATCCATGTTAATACAATACAGAGGGTGATACCATTTTAATACAATACTGAGGGTGATACCATTTTAATACAATACTGAAGGTGATACTATGTTAATAGAATACTGATGGTGATACTATGTTAATACAATACTGATGGTGATACCATGTTTATACAATACTGAGGGTGATACCATTTTAATAGAATACTGAGGGTGATACCATTTTAATACAATACTGAGGGTGATACCATTTTAATAGAAAACTGATGGTGATACCATGTTAATACAATACTGAGGGTGATACCATGTTAATTGTCAGAATTAGTTGTTTATATATTATGTTTATCTTTTTTGGTTGATGGAGCATGAGCTATGTTATTCCTTTGGGAGTACATGTAGTAGGATAGGTAATCATTGCTTTAAAAAAAGTAGCAATAAGCTGCATTTAAGGACCTATCACTGTTAATTCTCTTGTCAGCATAGCACCAACTAGCCTCATCATATTTACCTTTTTTAACCCAGCAATGAGGTTTTTAGTGACATTATCATTTCTTTTTTTGCAGGATAACATCGATGTCCAACAATTGTTTGCAGATGCTGAAGGACACCAAGATCCACCATATGCACGGGTTTGTTCCTAATTTAAACTGTATGTCAATTGACTCCCATCATATCCATGAGTTTGTTTCAATGGAAACTGCACAGTATAGTTCATGTACCATAACCCACAAAAAGTACAATTTTCACATTTCTCCCAAACAGAGTGTGAATGGACAGCTCTGTGGTTAATAGGGAGGAGAGTTGGGTCAGACGAGAGTAGGTCTCACTGGAGATCCCTGTCATGCATTCAATCTGCTATAGGGCTCTGGTTTCAGTGGTGTGTGGTGTGATCTGGTTTCTTGCCCAGCCAATGGTAAATGACCAGTGTATGAGAGGCCATTCTATGTGTGCCTTTCTATGTGACGGTACGGTGTTTATGAAAATATTCCTTGACATGTTCAGACAAGAGCAGGCCAGCTAGTACCCGTGACAGGTTTCTGTTCTATGTGGATGTGTGTGAATGTGGACTTCTAAAGTTGGAGGTACTTGTCCTTACAGCCATAAGGCACACTATGGTGAATCCCAGTAACATACATGATGACCAATAATTTGCCATCTGATGCAGACAGAAACAGAAAGAAAGAGAGGGAGGGAGGGAGGGAGGGAGGGAGGGATGTGAGTGTGGGAGGGATCTTATACTGGTATTTGGAATACATTATCCTTTGCAGGTTAATTTACTTTTCATTATTACATTGTACCTGTCTTGTTCCTGTGATATGTTCATATGATTAGTAATCATATTGAATGTATTTTATAATACAGGTGTATGTCAAAGTATTTAATGGTTTGATAAAATATTGTTTGATTTTGTTAGATATACTGAGTACATGTATAATCATTTGATCAAATCTATTTACACTTATAATTACAAGTGTTCAACTAGAGAGGATGATTTGCTGCACAGGAAATCATTATGTGTGTCTTCAAAGCCTATAGGTACAACTAGCAATGTACAACTAGTCCATAACACAGGAATAAAAGTTGCAATGGATCTCTATCTATTATAGCTTTGAAGTTATTCAAGATTTAAAATTTCCAATGGTGCTACTAAACATAATTTAGATTGCTACAACTTTTTATTTTAATTCATCAGGTGCGCAATGGTCAGGAACCCATAGTAGAAGTTGGAATGACATCTCTATTTATTATAGTGTTGAAGATATTCAAGATTAAAAATTTCGAGTACTGCATAATTTAAATTGCTGCAACTTTTGTTTTAGATTCATTAGATGTGCAATGGTCAAAACCCCCTAGTAGAAGTTGGAAAGACATCTCTATCTATTATACTTTTAAAGATATTAAAGATTTAAAATTTCAAATACCCCTTATTAACATAATTTTAAACATCTTCATTCCTCTGCATAAAAAGGTCCCAACTCCATGTGTGGAGGTACAATCATGCCAAGTTTGGAGTTTCTGTGTATAATAGTGTCAGAGAAAAGTGTTGGGCAAATTCACTGGAAGAGAGAGAGAGAGAGAGAGAGAGAGAGAGAGAGAGAGAGAGAGAGAGAGAGAGAGAGAGAGAGAGAGAGAGAGAGAGAGAGAGAGAGAGAGAGAGAGAGAGAGAGAGAGAGAGAGAGAGAGAGAGAGAGAGAGAGAGAGAGAGAGAGAGAGAGAGAGAGAGAGAGAGAGAGAGAGAGAGAGAGAGAGAGAGATGTCTGAGTTGGCACCCAGACATAATTTGTCAGATACACAATACCAGTGTTTACTTAAAAATTACTCAAAATTGACAGTATTTTCTCAAATGTCACAAACCTGACACATTATGTTGATACATTGACTCGGGGTTGGCAGTGAAATAAAGCTTAATTGTTTGAGGAGTAGGTGTCATCATGGAGTTGGTTTTACATCTCTGGTGCAGGATGTACATTGTTGCAGTCCTTGCTAGGATTTCCCTTGGTTTATACAGGTGGTCGAGCTGCAACTGTTTATTTTACAATCACTGGGACTGAATATAATGCCCCAACGGTTTCCACTTCAGTTAAGGACAGGTAAGACACCAAAAATAAATCCCACTTTAGTCAATCCTAGCTCAAAATGTATTTGCGTTCGGATAACATATCATATATGTGTGTATTCGTCATACTCCAAAGAATTTATATGACCCGTATTTGGGTGTCTGTGATGTTAAGTGTTGAATAAACAATTCAAAGTTTACCGCAAACCATCCACCCCATAAATGTCGATATAAGTCACTAATTGTTTGTGATAAAATCATAATTACACTTGGATCTTAATCCTGACATATTGGCAACATAAAACGATCCTGCGATTTTTTATGTTTGGTTTTGTTTTTCTGTTATCCATCCTCAAAGTTTGATGTTTCAGTTTTCCCTTTGATTTTCAGGATGTTCATTTTCTTCATTTCATAGAAAAAGAACAAAGCAAAATTTACAAAAATCGCTGAATTGTTTTTGCAGTTCACACTTTAAAGAATCAAAAGCCGTTAACCGGATTAAATTTCGCCTAGCCGTTTTCTTGGAATAACCATTCTTGGGTGGGGTTCTCGTCCTACTATCCTTTCTGAGAAAACAAGCTTCAAAGGCCTTTGATGTTAATCATTTGCCTCTGAAACAATACCATTTGCTCAAGTTGAGCTGATATTTGTACAAAACGTAGTAAACATCATCCGTTAACATTTGGGGAGGTTTTCAATCAATTCTTGGCCAATCACATGAATAAAAGAGCCTTTGAAGTATGGAAAACATTATTCAGCAATCTGTCAAACGGCGACAGCGACAGTCTGGTTTCAAAGTGTGACGTCATGAAGGGGGCCCTTCGGGCCCCGTGACCTCAAGCCTGGCAACGAAAGTTGTGTTGCCTTGCTTCGGTGGGGTGGCCTACAGCCGCTTGTGCCCAATACACTGATGGCGGGTTTGGTCCTCCGCCGTCTAACTCTTCATCCCGTTTTTAGGGATAGTATTTTATTGTATTTACTCCTATCTGTATACTTTATGTAGTAAGCTTGTTAGACTTGTCTGTACATTTTACTTAATTTGCTTGTCATTATTGTGTAGTTATTTTCTCAATTAGTTTCATTTCTCTTTCCAACCTGAGTTTTGTCACGCTATTTTGTGTGTTTTCTCTTATGGTCAAGTTAATGCCTATTTCGATGTGTTTATTTGTACTTTTATTTCCTTGTCCCTGGGTTTCGATAAAATATTATTATGTACGTGGGTATTGTTGATTAAGGTGCCAGTTTTTTCCCCACCTGTCTTTGGTGTGAAGTACCACTGGGGTAATCCATCGCGGCATGGCCTTTGAAGTTTGAAGGGACATCGTCTGACGATTCCCACTCCTCTTGAACGTTTAAAGTCTCCCTTCATTAGAATGCAAAATAAGCAAGATAACTATAAAGTAAACCACTGAGGCTATGATATGGTACCATGTTTGCATCTTTTCCCTGCCCAAAAACATACTTTCGGCATGCTGCCTTATTTCGCATTGCCGCCCTGATACCACTCTCCTTTTGCCATGGGCCGTTGCTACCTGCAGCCACGTGACACGCTGATAAGTATGATTGACGGGTGGCATTGTTCCATTTGGCGGCTGAGAACCAAAAGAATGACACATGGACGTTTGGATGTCCACATACATGTGTGGTTTTTGGCGTTTTTCTCATATTTCTATTTAAGTTAAAAGCTTGAAATTTTGACAACTAATAGACAGGACATTCATCTTGTAAAAAACGTTAAAATCTCAAAATCGGCCATGCAAAGGTTTTTGGTGTCTTAACTGTCCTTAAACATTGACGGATGGTTTAACTAGGATAAGCTGTCCAGCTAGAAAGGGTACATATTGGTTCAGGGGTAAGTGAAATTGTTCTTATCTGAACCTGTACTATACCAATTTAGTAATTATGGTTTGTTTGACAGGTATTCTTCTTTCATAATGATGAAGCTCTGCATTTACAAGCAAAACTTCACGTATTTAGCTAATTCATCATTTGCCACATTCATATTTATTCATTATTATGTGGGTTGTCTTTGCTGAATATTTAGCTAAGACCAGGAGCCACTGATCAGAGAGACATGTACAGGTGAAAGGCTCCGAAACATGTTGAGTAGTTACCCACTGAAGACCCTTTAATTTATTTGGGCTAATACAGCCTCTGTCAAAATTTTACAGAGGAACATGTGCAATATTGACAATAGTACTTCTATATGTATATAGGTTAGACAGGGACAGATTAGCATATGGAGAGTAAGCAGTTCAGACTGCGGAATAGGGTAATGACTACTAGGAAGTGGTTTTGGACAAAAAGATACAAATACAATGACACAGTGAAAGCTCTCTACAGTGGGAACCCTTGGGACGAGTTAAAAATTCCCACTTCCCAGAGGGTCAGCCCTTCTGGGCAGTATGGATGAGTATATGTGCATGTACATGTACATCATTATACATGCACATATACATGTACCGTGTATACATATTATAAATCAAGGGGATGTGTACACATGCAATACAGAGCTGTCTTAATAGTTCCTTTATTACATGAACAAATTTTGACAGAAAACTACATGAATACATGTACCTATGAACTGAGACAAGCACTATATTGTCTCAGTATCCCTTGTCTTGGCTAAGAAGAAAAGGCTTCACTGGTAACAAGAAAATAAAGACATGGAAGACCACAGGCTGCAGAGCTATATGTGCAATCGTTCATGTCTGTCCGTAAACATTTTGCTTGTGAACATGATACAGCCCTTAGTTTCTAAGATAGCCCTATATAAATTTCAGGACTTATCAAGCGCATAAAAATCTATGTTAAGTTTGATGTTGGTGGTGCCACTTACTGTATAATGTAATATATTGGTCAAAATGTAAAAATCTTGTAACTGCGCCAGCATCCTTAATGTTTGATAGAAAAAACTAAGTGGGATTGTGAAGGAGGTCAAAATCTCAATTTGCCTATGATACTAGTGGTACCACCAATAGTTTGATGGAAATTATAAGCCAAAATTTGTTTAAAGATATCAAGTTCCATATTTGGAAAAGCTGTTGAATTAGACATGCCAAATTTATAGAGTGAATAGACCATGTCCAATGATAGTATATAAAGTAATATCAGCGACTTCGACCTATTTTTGTCAGGTCATCAAGCCTGTAAACTTGAAAGAAATGATTTTGTGATGGCAGGGTGTAGCTCAGACATAATGGAAAAAGGTATTGAGCCTCCAGATCAAAATTGCACTTGATTACGTTGCTGACTAGTTTCTAGATAAAAAGACACAAGTACAATGGCATATAAAACTCGCCTTAGTGACCTTTTTTGGGTTCATCATGACCCAATGATTGTATGACCTTGCCCTTTTTTGAAGGTCCTTATGCTCTAAAGAGAAGGACATTTACTTCAATATCTTGACAAAGAATAAGTTGAATGATGCCAAATGTACCACAAATGTGTATCAGTTGTGGAAGTTTGATAAAGCAAAATATGCATGAATTTGTCAAGGTCATGGAAGGAATACATTTCAGGATATCATTTTTGGTGATGGTGCTCAGCAGGGAATTAGGCCCATGGGCCTCTTGTTTAACAAATTTTTGTGTGTTTTTCCCACCTTAGACTTCTCCAAAACTGTCATTCAGATTGTTCTGACACTTGATGGAAATGTAGTTTTTGGGAGGATTAATGAAATTTGCTCACTAGGTGGTGACACTCTGGGTCCCTGATTTAAAAAAAAAAATCAATTTGGATACTTGTCAGGTAATTGCATGCATTCCTGTTGATTACCATGGAAGTCAATGGTGATTGCAATGGAAACTCCCAGTTTTACTTAATCTCCGAAATTCTCGTCCCTTGACTACGGTGGGAATTATGGGTTGAATGGCAAGGTCAGCTGAGAACGGGCTGTTCACGCAGCTCTATTGTTTTCTTTGTTTCAATTTTGGTAGTATGAAATATATTAATAGAAAAAATGGTAGCAGGTGAAGATAATCTGTCTTGGGGTTGTTTTTTTTTTTTTTTTTTGGTTTTTGTTTTTGTTTTTTTTGTTTTTGTTTTGTTTTTGTTTTTGTTTTTGTTTTTGTTTTTTTTGTTTTTATTGTTTTGGTAGTATAAAATATATTAAAAGAAAAATGGTAATGATAATGTGTGCTGTGGACAGTGACAGTGATGTCACTCCTTTATGCCAGCCACATATTTTCACTGTAAAAAGAGCTAACAGGCTACAGCAGGGTTCTTCAATGAGAAATGAAATAAAAAAAAGACAAAGAGGTGGGATCCCTTGCCAGTAAATCTGAGGACAAAAACAAACAGTGTATAAAGTATTTATTCAATGTTCAAACTGAGCATTTCTTTCCTAAGGCCACACTTGTTTGTGGGTCATGTGACAAGAGCAGCAGTCAGCAGGGGACTGCAGCCCAGACAATATACCAAAGGAAATCATGGTCTGAATCTACAGCTTCATGTGTGCATTGATTTAAACATATTTTATTTCTTAAAGTGCAATGCAGTTACACAGGTAGTACAACAGCTGGGAGAAAAGGCTGTGCCCTTTCCCAGTGCTGCCTGTGAAGAGACAGAGACAGGACAAAACAAAACTGACAATAATACAGACCTGTCATACAGTAGCAGTGCTGACTTAGCCATGTAAACGTTCAGTATGATGGTGTCATTGCAATGGTAAATCAAGTTCATACAATAGGCAAAGTATACAATAAATGGTACATTTAAGAAATGAGGGTCAACTTTGTGTGTGTTATGGCATAATGACGCGTGTGATTGAAGCTGACATCGTGGGCGTGGCGCACGCCAGTGCACTTCGCCCAATGCCAGCTTCAATCACCCACGTTATTATACCATAACACACAAAAGCGACCCTCATTGCTCATATTTACATTTCCCTCTTAATTTTTCTGGTTAATTACATTGTATTTGTTTCTTTTTGTCCAAAACCACTTCCTAATAGTCAAATCCATGTTCCACAGTCCAAACTCTTTACTCTCCATAAGCTTACCTGTCCCTGTCTAACCTATATACATAAAAGTACTGTTGTCCATATTGCACACATTCCTCTTTAAAATTTTGACATAGGGTGTATTAGCCCAAATAATAAATTGAAGGGTCTTCAATGGGTAACTACTCAACATGTTTCGGAGCCTTTTACCTGTACATGTCTCTCTGAGTAGGGGCTACTTGTCTAAGCTAAATATTTAATGAAATTTAGAAATGTAATACATAGAATTAAGATAAATGACCAGAAACTGATTTGCTCAGCTTGTTCAAGTGTTAAGTTCCGGAAACCAAGGTGGGCATGGCTTATTGGAATGTGGACGGGACACATGTGTTATGGTCCCATAACACACAAGGCTCATGTGTTATGGTCTGATAACACACCAGGCTCTCTCCTATACTTGCAATGTTAAAACTTTGTTTGAATGTAAATATAAGCAAATACTGCTCCCAAATTTATGCAAAGATAGTTTAAATAACATGTGGGACAGCAGTGAAACACTAGTAGGCAGCACTCTGAGTATATCGCCGTTGGGAAATCCCAGCAAAAAGATCAGTTTTTTGAGAGCTATACTAATTGCTACAAAAATACACATACACGTAACATTTGCATATTGTGTACAATATTGATAAATCTGAGAATGCACTCTGTCAAATGTAAACCAATCAGCATAATATAGAATGACTGGAATGAAAACAGTAAGACTAGGAGCCCTGACACAAAGTAGGATGAACATTAAATGCAAAACAAAGAAACAATAATTAAACAAAGAAAACCGGTGCAACAAGTATACACCATGAGAATTGTGAGAGCACGCACAGCTGCGTGGGTCCTCAAACAAGATCTGAATTCACCAGATGTGTGCATTGTCTGTGAAGAAATTAAAGTCCAGTTTTAGAAAAGTGCAGATTAAAGGAGTGAGTGACACCAACACTTCCATGGAAATGTTCACTTGTTTGCCTAAAGTACCAAGGCGATTGCAAGATGCATATGGAATACAATGTGCAGTGACTTTGCCCACAATCAGCTAGTGATTGTTCTTTGGTAATTATACAGAAATAACGTAGATGTTTTTATTGAAGGTGAAAAAAACAATGAATTGGATGCAGAAAGTGGATTCATGCTTCCTCCCCCCCCCCCCCCCCCACAGCATTGGAGGAGGAGGCATATGGCAATCACTTTGTCATGCGAAAAAAAGCTTTACAAATCCATTTACCAATGATGCTTGCATCTGTTTTTTTTTACAGTGGAGTTATTGCAAAATAATGGCTGATTTTGTCAAAATTAATAAAGTTGCTGGACTCTTTAAATTTGGACATACAGCGTAGCTAGCAGCAAGTGGCCCCATCATATCTACCTTTTTGTGAAACCCAGCAATCCGGTTTTTGTTTTTATGTTCAGACACAAACTTTCCAATATGTGCATCCTTGCCAGAAGCTAAAGATCAAGTCACTCTTTGGTCTTTTCATTTCATTTGCAACATATAGGGAATAGAGTTACACAGCTTGGCAAATTTTCTTTTATGCCCCCCTCCTACTGGCGGAGGGGGGCATAAAATAAAGAGGGGCATATAGTATTAAATTGCATTTTCTATGTGTCCGTGTGTCCATCCGTTATTCTTGTCCAGGCTATAATTCACTTGTGCTGCAACTTAGATTTATGAAACATGACACACATGTGCTACTGGCCATAAGGGTGTGTCATATACCAAAAGTAGATCTGGGTCACATTCTGTCTTGGCTAGAATTCCTTTACTATTTGACTTAGATTATTGAAACTTTACACACAGATGCATCTATGCATAAGATTGTGTTATGTTCCAAAAGTAGGTCGCTAGGTCAAGTATCTGGGTTACAGTGATGTATCCTTATAAACAGACACATATACACTAGTAACTTGTTTCGGCGTTAGTGGGTGCGTTTTGGCATTTCAGGGCGGTTCCCGGCGTTACACAGTGTTTGCCAGCGTGAGACGGCATTACAAATGCTAAGAAATGCCAAAATCCAATTAAGCCTTTTGGGGCTCGGCATTAGCCAGCGTTAGTCAGCGTTTCATATCGTTTGCCCGCCTTGAAAGGGTGTCTCAGGCTGGCAAACACTGTATAACGCCGGGAACTGCCCTGAAATGCCGAAACACACCCACTAACACCGAAACAAGTGACTAGTGATATCAGGTCGAAAATGCACCAGGCTTAGGGAAAGTTGATCACTAGGTTAAGTATCTGGGTCACTATCGTATCAATATTGTATCAGCTAAAGATAACTCAGCTTAACTTGCTCTGATCATCTTGGTGGAGTGCAAGCTATGGCGGAAATTGAGCTCAGGTCAGGCTAGGGATTTTGTGTTAAGTATATGTGGATCATGATGAGCTGAGTGTGACTTGCGTTATACTTGGTAATCACCACTGAGTTTGCTGGATTGATGAACTAGTCTGACACTTGGTTGATTTACAGATTTATGACATTTGATTCTCCTTGATTAATTTTCACACTCCTGGTTCCGTATCCCATCAATATTGATACTTAAGTGATTGCCACTTTGTAGTTTGATCACAAGACAACCCACATCATATGACCAACGTCTCATATGGTTCAATCTGTAACCAAAAATGAACTTTCCATAATAATTGACCATTCAAGATTAAACATGGCTGTGGCCAGGGCAAAGAAAGTTACAAAAATATGAAAAGTAGCAAATACCATTCTAGCTATACAATATATATTCTAATTTCAACAGACACTTGTGTGGGGCTTTCCACCTATCAATTCAAATCCTTGACCTGCAGCCAATGTGCATTCCTTGATTGTATGGACAGTCTCTAAAGTCCGCCTGTCTTTATGGAATGTCCATGCAATTCACTTCCCTATCTCACCACCCCTTCCTTCTCAACTTAAAAGCCGATGCCCACAGAACATGGCAATTTTGGTTCTCCCCTACAACTTAGCAGTAAGTTACATCTACTGTAATATACATGTACCAACATTAAAGTTTTATGCAAAAGATAAACTGAGCATGGGTTGGTAAGACAGCCTTCTGGTTTGCTCGAGTTACGTATTGCGACACAGTTAATCAGTGACACTAATTTCTCATATTGCAGGCTAATGTGGAGGTCCAACAGTGGTTGGCAATTGCTGAGGGACATCAAGATCCACCATATGCACAGGTTTGTTTCTAATTTAAACTGTATGCCCATTGACACCTATCACATCCATGAGTTTGTTTCAATTTAAACATCACAGGATAGCTCGTGTACCGTAACCCACAAAAAATACGATTTTCACATTTCTCCCAAAAGATTGAGAATGGACAGTTCTATGTTTTAGGGGGGAGCCCAGTGGATTCAATCTGCTTTAGGGCTCTGGTTTCAGTGGTGTGTGGTGTGATCTGCTTTCTTGCCCAGCCAATGGTTAATGACTGGTGTATGAGAGGCCATTCTATGTGGGCCTTTCTATGTGACGGTGTGTATAAAAATATTCCTTGACATGTTCAGACAAGAGCAGGCCAGCTAGTACCCATGACAGGTTTCTGTTCTATGTGGCTGTGTGTGAATGTGACATGTTCAGACAAGAGCAGGCCAGCTAGTACCCATGACAGGTTTCTGTCCTATGTGGATGTGTGTGAATGTGACATGTTCAGACTGGAGCAGGCCAGCTAGTACCCATGACAGGTTTCTGTCCAATGTGGATGTGTGTGAATGTGGAGTTCTAAAGTCGGAGGTACTTGTCCTTACAGCCATAAGGCACACTATGATGAATCCTAGTAGCATACATGATGACCAATAATTGGCCATCTGATGCCGACAGAAACAGAAAGAAAGAGAGGGAGGAAGGGACGGAGGGAAGGACGGAGAGAGAGAGAGAGAGAGAGAGAGAGAGAGAGAGAGAGAGAGAGAGAGAGAGAGAGAGAGAGATCACACACTGGTATGTCTTTAGAATACGTTGTCCTTTACAGATTTTTTTCTTTTCATTGTCACAAGTCTTGTTCTTGTGATATGTGTATATGTTGGGATGTACATGTATGTATGTATGTATGTATGTATGTTTTTATGATTATTAGTCATATAAGATAGATTTTATAACACAGGTGTATGTCAAAATGTTATGTTAGAAGTATTTAATAGTTTGATTAAATATTGTTTGATTTGGTTAAATATACATGTATTTTATGTTTGCAACAAGCGGGACTCGAACCTGCAACCTTTGGCACCAGTCGCATAGCTGAAATAGGAAATGCACATATCCACTCCACCAAATCCCCATTCCCCCCAAAAAGAATGGTTCAATGGAGGTATAGTTTTGTGCGAGTGCCATATCAACACCGTAATGCAGTATGTTAACTGATTCGGCATTTATTTCCAGAATCGGGGACTTAAATCCACGAGCATTAGGGAAATGCCGAAAATATATATTTTATGTTCGGAATGAGGGGAACTTGATGTGTAATCATTTGATCAAATCTATTTTTGGTCATGAGCACAAATATTTAATAAGATCTTTCAATAAGGCAAATTTTAGTATATGATCAGATATATTTCATAATACACAATGTGACTAAGTATTTTTAAACCTGAAAGAAACTTCACATCATTATATACATATATATACATACATACATACATACATACATACATACATACATACATACATACATACATACATACATGATGGTGTGCCATTACAACTGATCAAAAATGCTTGGTCTGCTCTTAATAAGAAGATAGTCAGTGTAGCAGCCTGAACTTAACTTGCTATCAAAGTAAATTGTCAATTTTTCACAGGTGGCACAGCAATTTTTTTTCACATATTTTTGTGTGTTAAGGCTATTTGTAAATTCTTCTCCAAAACTGTAGCCAAGATTGTTTCAAAACGTAGTGCATATGTACCTTGTATGAGGGATAAACAAATTTGTTCGCTAAGTAGTGATACTGTGGATCCCTGATTTTTAACCAATTTTTTCAGCTCTGGTACTTATTGGTTAATGCATTCATTCCTGTTGATTACTATGTAAGTCAATGGGGATTGTAATGGATATTCACATTTTGGACTTCTCCAAAACTGTCCGTCAGATTCACTTGAAACTTGGTGTGGGTATACCTTGAGTGAGTCTCTACCAAGTTTGTTCAAATGATCTTGCTCCTGTAATTTTCAGATTTAGTATGAATAGGATGTATTCATATCTAAATGCTGTCCTACTCTAACACCTATTGAGCAAAAGAGGGAGCCACCTGCATCAGGGCAGATGCATGTATTTAGCATGGTCAAAAGTACTTTCTCAACAAAATAAACACCACAAACACACAATAATCTTAAGAAAATGTATTAACATATATTTGAAACATAAAGGGTGCCTAAATTGATTAGAAATGGGCTCTCTTTTGGTTGAAAAGGTGTTATTTATGGATGTTTATGTAGTATATAATGCAAATCTGCCCTGATCATGGTGGAAGCATCAGTCTGTTGCCCCGGCAACACAGGAAGTGAGCAGGATCACATTTAATTATGAATGTCTCCTATTTTTTTTTTTTTTTTTGCAAAGTTTTCAAAAATGTTAGTCTCTGAAAAAGGCTCAGCCAATTGCTTTGAAATTGTATAGGGACTCTTCTGGGGACCCCCAGACCTTCATTTGATAAACAGGTGGTGCTGTAATATTTTCCTATTTTTAGCTCTGCTGACCATGAGTCGAAGAGCCTATGAAATCACTCATCTGTCCATTCATCTGTAATCTTTTCAATTGTGAGCACAAGGCAGTCCATAGTTTTTCAGATAACCCCATATTAAACTTTCAGAATTATCAAGTGTGGGGAAATCTAGATTAACTTCCATATTGGTGGTGCCATATAATGTATTATCTTACTTTTGGGTCAAAATTGGTGCTATAATTGATTAAGATATATTTCATATAGGCCTAGGTCCAGTACCACTTGCAGTGCTATAAGTACCTATACGATCGTATAGGTACTGTGATATCCGGAAGTGACGTAGGCCTGCGTGTGTCATGCGAAACTGTCGTCTGCTCAGTTACTGAGCTCTGTTTGTGGCAACTGGTCGCAGTGAAGCAAATTTTACTCATCATCATGGCAAACTATGAAAACCAAGATTCTGGCTCATCTGCTGGAGAAATTTTAGAAAATTTAGCATCGGGAGGTGCCAAACTTATCCCTGTCAGTGAAGAGCGGTTCTCTTTGGAGGTGGATACGACTGTGAGTGACTTCATTGAGGACATGTCAAACAAAAACACGCTGAAGAAAACTCGCCATGATGTTGCCCTGTTTAACACATTTCTACAAGAAAACCGGACAATAGCAAGTTCTTATTTTGACCCAGAAGTAAGATAAATATATCATAGCATGGTTTGTTGGGGATATGAAGTATATTTACTCGCATATGGTACCATATGCTCGTTGATATACTTCATATCCCCAACAAACCATGCTAAAACCTATAAATATATCAGTCAAAATGTGAAAATCTTGTGAGCACTCTAGAATCTGTACTGTGTGATAGATCTTTTTGAAATTTAGTGGGACTGTGCAGGTCAAAATTTCAGTTGCATATGGTACTAGTGGTGCAACCTATAATTTAATGGTAAATATGAACCAAAATGTGTTTAAAGCTATAAAATTTCATATCTCATAAAGTTGCTGAATAAGACTTGCCAAATATGGGGTAAATAGACCATGTGGATTACTAGTATATTATGCAATATCAGTGATCCTGACCCAGGGCTGTAAAAGTGAAAGAGGTGACTTTGTAATGGTAGGGTGTATCTTGCACATCAATGGTGAAGAGAATTGAGCCTCCAGATCAAAATTGCACTTGATTACATTGTATATTAAACTCAACTTGGTGACCTAGTTTTTGGGTCATCATGACCCAATGATTATGTGACCTTGACCTGTTTTCCAAGGTCCTTCAGCACTGAACAGAAGGATATATAATTCAATATCTTGATGAAGAGTAAGGCGAATTATGCCAAATGTACCACAAATGTGTATCATGTGGAAGTTTGATAATGCAAAATATGGATGACCTTGATTAATTTTTCAAGGTTATGGACGGAATACATTTCAGCAATTTTTTTTATGATGGTGGTCAGCAGTGCATTAGGCCCAAGGGCCTCTTGTTTAAAAGAATTTGTCTGTTTTTACCATTTTACACTTCTCCAAAACTGTCATTCAAATTGTTCTGACACTTGATGAAAATGTAGTTTTTGGGAGGATTAATCAAATTTGCTCACTAGGTGGCGACACTCTGGGTCCTGGATTTTTTAACAAATTTTTCAATTTGGATACTTGTTAGTTGATGCATGCATTCCTGTTGATTATGATGTAAGTCAATGGTGATTGAAATGAAAAGTCCAAGTTTTACTTAATCTCTGAAATTCTCATCTTTTGACTACAGTGGGACTTATGGGTTGAATGGCAAGGTCAGCTGAGGATGGGCTATTCATTCAACCCTCTTGGTTTTTTTTTTTTTTTTTTTTTTGCTTTGCTTTTTGTTTTTGTTTTTATTGGTAGTATGAAATATATTGAAACGAAAATGGTTGCAGGTGAAGATAATCCATCTTGTTTTCTTTGTGTTTTTGTTTTGTTTTTGTTTTTGTTTGTTTTTTGTTTTTTGTTTTTTGTTTTGTTTTCTTTTTGTTTTTTGTTGTTGTTGTTGTTTTTTGGGGGGTTTTTTTTTGGTAGTATGAAATATGTTAAAAGAAAAATGGTAGCAGGTGAGGATAATTTGTGCTGTGGACACAGTGCTGTCATTCCTTGTTATGCCAGCCATATATTTTCACTGTATAAAGAGACTAACACGATACAGCAGGGTTCTTCAATGGGAAATTAAAAAAAAGAACAAGATTCAAAGAGGTGGGATCCCTTGCCAGTAAATCTGAGGACAAAAACAAACAGTGTATAAAGTATTTATTCAATGTTCAAACTGAGCATTTCTTTCCTAAGGCCACACTTGTTTGTGGGTCATGTGACAAGAGCAGCAGTCAGCAGGGGACTGCAGCCCAGACAATATACCAAAGGAAATCATGGTCTGAATCTACAGCTTCATGTGTGTATTGTCTGTGAAGAAATTAAAATTCAATTTTGAAAAAGTGCAGTTTTAAGGAAGTGGGAGCCATACACACTTCCATGGAAATGCTCTTGTTTGCCTATAGCACTGAGGCAAAGCTTCATATGGAATATGGTGTGCAACCATTTTTGTGTCAGGAATGCCCACAATCAGCTTGTGATTATTCTGTGGTAATTATGCAGAAATAACATAGATATTTTCATTGAAGATGAAGTATATGATGAATTTCATGCAGAAAAAGTATTTACTTGCCGCCCCCCCCCCCACTACCACCATGACTACACACACACATACACACACATACACACACACACAGAAGGAAGAGGCATATAGCAATCACTTTGTCCACATCCATCCATGCAAAAAAAAAACACTTTACAAATCCATTTGCTGTGGACCAAGTTCAGTGACACATAGTTATAGTGGAATTGCATTTTAATTGATGTGCTTTGCATTTTACCTTCCAGATTTTGTACCTTTGACTGTGTTACATACACATACATCAGGTCCAAAATGCAGGGTTTAGTGAACTTTGAACTCTAGGTTAAGTATGTGGGTCAATATCATGTCAATGTTCTATTGGCTTAAGTTTAGTCAGCTTTGCTCTGATCATCTTGGTGGAGTGCAAGCTATGGCTGAGGTTGAGCTCCGGCTGGGGCTTTTGTGGGTTGTTGAGACAGCCCTCTGGTTTGCTTGAGTTGTGTATTTCAACACAGTTAAGCAGCGACACTTATTTTTCTTCTTGCAGGCTAAAGTGGATGTCAAACATTTGTTTGCAGATGCTAAAGGACATCAAGATGCGCAGGTTTGTTTCTGTGAAAACAGACTTCCTGTTTTTCCTCAAATACTCCATTCTTTATTTATTAAGTCAGTGTTTGAACACAGATTTGTTGTTTTTCCTCTAATACTTTATATTTAATAAATTTTGTTTATTTATTTATGCATGTATGTATGTATGTATGTATGTATGTATGTATGTATGTATGTATGTATGTATGTATGTGTGAATTTTGTTGTTATTTTTTCTAGGACCCTATTGTTTGGAAAAGTACCAAACTTGGCATGGTGCTTATGCAAATTACAGGCAATTAAGATTTTAAAAGCTCCATATCTTCCAGCTTATTACAGATGACCCGAAATTTGAAGTAGCATTCTAATTTATGCAAATTAGACTAACACCCAAAATTTAAATCTAGAATAACTTCAAAACTTTTACATATAGAGGTGCCATTCCAACTTCAATTGATGGGTTTGTGGCATAGCCTGATTCACTGAAACATGAACCAAAGTTACAGCATTTTAATGTATGCAAATTAGGTGAATTCACAAATTTTAAATCCTGAATAACTTCAAAACAATTGTAGACTGAGGTGCCATTCAAACCTCAGTTGATAGATTTGTGGTATAGCTGCATCTAATGAACCATGAATCCAAGTTGTAGCAGTTTGATTTATACAAATTAGGCAAGTATACAAAAATTTGAATCTTGAGTAGCTTCAAAACTGCCTTTGAAACTTCAATTTATAGGTTTTTGACATCGCTGCATGAAAACATTTTTGTTGCAGGAGTTAAATGAATCCTGAATAGGCAATCTTTAAAAGTTTTTAGGCACGCAGACTGATTTGCTGACAAACAAATTAAGTTTTTCATGTTTTAACTCCATGTCAATAGGTCTTTCATATTGTGCAAGATTATAGTGCTCTATAAGGGCTAGGTCAAGTTCGAAGATGGGTTTCCTTAACACAGTTTCCAATGTCACAG
Source organism: Hermodice carunculata (assembly GCA_964020975.1). NCBI lineage: Eukaryota > Metazoa > Annelida > Polychaeta > Eunicida > Amphinomidae > Hermodice > Hermodice carunculata. The sequence goes on from OZ026630.1 coordinate 9,234,947, forward strand.
AACCACATTAGTGAATTTGGTTTGCACATGATAAATTGAGAAGTTTTTGAGGTGGGGTTTACATATTTGACAGGATCATAGTCTCCTTTACGGGCTACCTTAGGTTCAACAATTTTATATTGCACATGTTCCATCTGTCTGTCTATCTGTCATTCCATCCATCCATTCATACAGCCACAATCTGGATGATAACTAGAAAGCTTTTTGAATTGGGACTTTCAACTTGCACATGCTTATATGCACCACTCTCTAAAGCCTTGATTAAGTTTAAAGCCCATAGGCCTTGACTTCTTTTTCCAAGGTCACAGGGCGTTGCAGTATAAAACATTGCATGTTTATCCTGTGAGGTTTTTACCCTTCAGCCTTATGAGGCTGACGGGTATTGTCGTACCCTGCGCCGTGCATCTGTCCATCCATATAAGACCGGACATTCAAATTGCACATGATATTACACTCCTATATGGCCTACTTTGTGTGCAAGCATAGGTGACCTTGACCTAATTCTCTAGATCCCACAGTGGTCACATGTGCTAAGCAACATTACCGCGCTAACTATTGTAAGCCTGCATCTAGCAATCTAAATCTTAGACACAAGAAGCTTCCTAGAGTGATCTAGAAGCATATTGAAGATTGAGGTCATAGTTTTATATTTGACGTACTTTTTGTAGTCAGAGGTCAAGTGCACAATGGTGGTATTGGTATAAGTAAGGAAGTTTTTAAGTCAGTTACATGAAATTTTATACACACATGTATCACAACTAAAGAATGTGTCATGAATCAAAAGTAGGTCGCTAGGTCAAGTATCTGGGTCACAGTGACCTATTCATTGAAATTTTGTTTACCACTATAACATCAGAAATTTTTTAGACAGGACTTTCAAATTGCACATGATAGTACACTCCTATATGGTATACTTTGTGTGCAAGCATAGTTGACCTTGACCTAATTTTCAAGCTCACACATGGGTTACAAGTTTGCTGAGTGACATTGTGCCTCTAGAAATCTAGATCTTAAAACAAAAGAAGCAACATAGGGTGATCTAGAAGGCTATTGAAAGTCACTCAACCTGATACTATGGGACACTATTCCTATTCACTTACAGCAAAAGAGATTGAAGGCGGCCAAAGGGTACTGCGTTCTTTGAACAGTAATTTTTACTGTTCATGACTCTAGTCAATCAAAATGAGACCTGTGATTACCAAGGTCATCAACAAGGCAAAAGGGATCTAGTAATCTGTAATTGAGTTTTAATTTATGTTGCAGCAAAATGTGGCAATGAGGATGAATCGTCTGGACAGCAATGACAGTTGCCTGGGTTCCAGGATGAAACGCCAGGACAGCACTGATAGTGGGGTGGGTTCCATGGTAGATCATGCTGAACGATTCATAAACGGGTCAGCAACATCCGCTCTTGATCCCATCCAAGAATTAGCCACGACTATAGCTGATGAAGTGTTCAACGAGAACTGCCACAATGAGCAGGTGCAAATGCAGCAATTGTCAGCTAAAAGTCAAGCCAGAGCAGAAACCGAGGCAATGTCAGTTGTCACCTCCCGCACCAACGGGAACTCATTTAACCAGGTGGCTAGCCAGGGTCACATACCTGAGGTATCAGCTGCTGATACAGCTTCAGGAAAGACTGGAGAGGAGAAGGCACGTAATCCAGTGGCAGCTGGCCACCAGGCTTCCCCTAGTCCAAATGTAAGTCCTAAGCCTGACAGTCCATCCGCTCTGCAGCTGTGCACACAAGGCAGATCTTCAGGGAGGATGTCTTGTCCCAGCACAGGTAAAGATGCCCAGACCAACCCTGCTTCAGGATCCCCGACTTCACCCCCACAAAACACTGGCAGTGGAGACCAGTGCAGCACAGAGCCACCAGGGCTGTCTGGTGGCAGTGGCACAAGTGATCGGTGCGGCAGTCCCCAGCAAGTGACGGAATATTCCCAGTTAGCTAAGATCTCACCAGCAGATGAGACTAGTAGCACAGGCACAGGAGGATACATACAGGACCATGACAAACCAACACACAATGCAAAACCAACACCTCAGATGCAAACAGTCACTGGCTACCTTGCCCATGAACAAATTAATGTGCATGTGCTAAATGAAGCAACTGATGTTCCATATTCACTTCCATGTTCAGTGCAGTCAAACCCGCTGTATAATGAATACCAGTTTGAGACTGTTGAAGTGCCAGCAACAGCGCAAGCTCAACAAACATCTGATTACGTGACAGAGAGACAAATTGCCATCATGAATGTTAATAACAGTAACAATAGTGCAAACAGAGTTTCGTGTCTAAGAGAAGGCGCTGCAGCTGAGGGTTTGCCACGAGCTGCTTCTCACATGGATGGAACATTGTGCCAAGAGACATCAGAGGAAGATCTCTACAATCCTGCCAGCTGGAATGTTATATTTGTGTGACTGTACGTGCATCTGTCCAAGTCAAACTAATTATGAATATATACAGGTGCAGTTTAAGTGTATATAAGGCTAGAGGACTCATGAGTAAATGTCATACATGAGGTATGGCGAAGTCATTTAGGACTGTCGTTGACATTGTGTTTTTAGGAATTAAAGGATATGAATGTAACTTACTTCTTCCTGAAAACATTTGATCCGAATGAGGAGATAAAGTGTAGAGCATGTCAAGAGAACTTTTTCATGAAATATTCACACCATACCAGGATGAGTTGCTGATAAGATATGGTAACTGTGTGGTCACAGTGCCATATTAATGATGTCCATGCCTGGCATCACTACACGAGACCCCACCGGTGATATGTATTGCCTTGTTCCTAATTTATATTTTCTTGTAATGAAGCAGTCTGTGAAAATATAGAACTGATCTCATTTGAAACAGCTGAAAGCAAATTGTTGCAAAAACAAATGCACAGTGTTTTCATGACTTCGTACAGTAGAGGTAATATATTTAATGGTATATACATACATATGTACATACATTTAGTATATACTTATTGTTATTTCTAAAGTGTGATTGGTTTAGATCTCATCATATGGGCGTCTCAATTTACCTTTGACAATACAGGAGACCAACAGTTTCAACTGATTGAATAGTGAAGGTTCACCAGTTGTGGTGCCATAGTGCATGGTCTATTGCTATTTGCGGTTGATTTGTACTGGAACCATACTATTTGATAGTGCAGGATCAAGACTAGTAGCTCAGGAAGCAGCTGAATGTGACTACCAGTATGCCAGCGGAAACAGTTTTAGCACCATTGATCAAATTGGGCTGGGAGTGTGTGTGTGTGTGTTGTGTGTGTGTAAAGGTGTGCCCATGCATGCATATCTCTGTGCATTGGTAAAAAGTTACTAAAATTTAAATTCAAATCATGAGGCCTCTGAGGCAGCTATCTGAAAAATGGAGAGGAAAAAAAACATTGTGTTGATACTGGCACCAACTGGTTCATATGTTATGAGTGTGTGATAGATATTATTTTGCCAATATAGAGGGCTAGGTCTTCACAACATATAAATGTTACTCATTTTTATTTGAGCAACTTCTCAATCTGTTTAACATGAGGCATGATGCTTTTACCAGCTGTTTATAGCGTTAAAGTGCAAAGGTGGTTCATGTATAACATTGCTGGGTCTTTTGTCACTGTACTGAAGGCAGGGGCTCCCCTGGGTCTCTACCTCATCCTGTTGATGTGTAATATAACACAAATGAACAATTTTGTATTCAATATATTTTTGTAAATGCTGGTCAAAGATCATGGTTTGTATATCTATGCACATGTAGTCCCTGTACAAAATTATATATGCAAACACCTAATGTAGAACTCCAGGTTGATATCAGTAAGCTGTAATGATAAGATGTGCAAATGTGTACTGGTTGGGCTATTTTTGTGGCAGTTCAGTTTTTGACTTGTCAGGCAGCAGACCTTATCTTATAGCCCTCCGTCCAGTGTCCAACTTCTCAAAAGCTACCAGCCAGATTCACTTCAAACTCGCGGGGAAGCACCTTGGTTTGGTCTCTATTAAATATGTTCTGATGGTCACCCTCCAGTGATTTTTGTTTTATGAAGAGCCTTGTGTATTTTTAGCTCAGCTGACTTGTCAGTCAACGGAGCTTACAGGATGGGTGGTAGTCTGTTGTCCATTTTTCTGTTCACATTTCACATTGTTTACTTCAACAAAACTGTTGGCCAGATTCACTTAAAACTTTGTGGAGACGTACCTTTGGTGAGTCTCTACCAACTTTGTTCAAATGGTCACATTCCAGTGATTCTTAGACACTACATGAGTGACCTTGACCTCATTTCAGGGATCACAGTGCAATATACATGAAGTTTACTCTTCAATATAACTTGAGAACTACTTGAACTGCAGGGATCTTGATGTTGCACATGTTATTGTTCTTCTATAAAGGTCAGATTTACTCAGTACATGGGTGACCTTGTTTAAAAACTTTCTCTGTAACCGTGTAGCCAATTGCATTGTGATGGGAGAGGGACACTTCTGAGGATCTTTAGGCATGAATTTGTTCAACAGGGTGGGCTGTAACTATTTTTCGCTTTTTAGCTCTGATCAAAAGTCACAGAGCTTATGCGACTGTTTATGTCCATAAACTTTAGTTCATTAGCACGATACCATCCACAGTTTTCAAGTTATCCCTCTATTACTTTCAGGACCTACAGGGTGTATAAAAATCTAGGTCCCTTTCGATATTGGTGCTGCCACGTACAACATTATGCAATATATAGGTCAAAATGTATAAATCTTGTGAATACCTTAGTATCTTTAATTTTAGGCAGATCTTCATGAAATTTTTTGTAGGATTGTGGGGAAGTCTAAGTTGCTAGTGATAATAGTGGTGCCACCTGTAATTTGATGGAAATTATGAGCACAAAATTTCCATATCTGGAACAGTAATTGGATTAGACAAATTTAATCCATGTATAGACCAAATCCAATGCTAGAATGTTATGTAATATCAGTGACCTTGACTTATTTTTGTCAGGTGGCCATGCCTGTAAAGTTGAAAGAGGTGATTTCGTAATGGCAGGGTGTAGCTTGGACATCAGTGGCAAAGAGAATTGAGTTTCCAGATCAAAATTGCACTTGATTAGGGGGGGATATGTACATGTTATCAACAGTGATGATGGATGATATTCTGAAGTTCTCAGGATCACTTCAGTATGTGCATGTAAGGTCAGCTGAGCACAGTACTGACACCTTTTTTATTTGCTTGAAAAATCTTCAAAAATCTTAGTCTGAAGCAACCTAGCCAATTGCTTTGAAATTGCACAGGGACACTTCTGGGTACCCCTAGACACAGCAGGACTTGCTATGGGTCAAAGTCTGCAGAGGACTGGCTGTTCAGACAGCACTCTTGTTGTACAGTCTTTTATGTTTATTACCATAACAATAATTCAATTCTAAACACTACATACCTTAATGTAAGGTAACTTGATGGTACATCCATGCATTGAATGTTCGTTTTGCACTGCTATCATTTTAGCAAGACAAAACAGCAGAACAGAGAATACTTCTATCTCTCTGTTGAATTATTTTGCTTTAATAAGGCTATATGTGTTCATTACTAATGTAGACTATCTTATCAACACTGCTTGACAAAAAATGGGGATGTTTTTGCTCCCATTGTGAAGATTTTGTTGCTCAATAAAGAATAAAAAAAAATGATTTTCATGGGGTGGATTGTCCAAAATATGACACATTTCCACAGTAAGATGTGAAAGGATAAGAATGTTATGTAAAATCAGTGACCTTGACCTATTATTGTGAGGTCACCATGCCTGTTAAGTTCAAAGAGGTGATTTTGTAATGGCAGGGTGGTGAATTTTGTTTTTTCAAAATATTTAATTGATTCTGCTATTATACATATGTTCAGTATCTTCGCATGCAGTGGCTGTATTCTATGTCAGATTTTCCTCTTAGCAGGCAGGTTAACCTGCTTTGTTTAGCATTGTACTGTGACAGGTCATATTGACTTATTTGCAAATTTATTAGTACTTTTATGTTAATGACTTGCTTTCTCTCAATTTTGTCTACTTTATGGTCATGTGACTTAGCGTGAATTTTGTCTTTGTCTCCACTTCATTTTTTCCATCACTGAAGTCAGACAGATAACTTTTAACTTAGAGAATCTTGTTTCTCTTGTTGTTGAAGTTAGAGAATCCATGGAAGTTCATAGATCCATTGAGCAATGTTGCTGTTTGTGAGACTGTTGATAGCGATTTTGTTCATATTTGTTTTACGTGATTTAATCATGGCTGAGAAAAGACTTGGAGTTGCAAGAGGTTTACGTGCAGCAAGGAGGGTAATAGTGAACTGTTGTGATCTCCATTAAGGTAAACTTGCAGGGAGCAGAAATATTCAGCTTTCTGATCAAAGTGTTCCGGCAGCAAGTCAAGAAAGTCTTTGGACATCAAGTGATATGGAGCATGATGAGATTGAGTCGGTTTTTCAGGATGTTTCAGCACTGCATGACTCAATTTGAGAACTGGGTAAAGAAATACTTCAAAACCGAGCACAATTTGATATCAAAGAGAAAATGGATTGTATTGCAAAGCTGAAGCAAGAATTACAAGGTTTGGATGAAAAGCAATCCTATAAAACTCTGTCAACGCCAGGGTCAGGATCTGTTGTTGTCTGGTAGCCAGGCCAGCGATATTCGATCGAAGCATTCACATTCATCCAGTGCTGGTGTAGCTTGGACATCAATGACAAAGAGAATTGAGTTTCCAGATCAAAATTGCAATTGTGTTTCATGCGAATAGAAAACCTTTTAATAATAATAGCTTTCCATGGTTCAGGTTGGGAGCATTGCATCTGCAACAAGGACAGCCGTCGACTGATCCGAACCTTGACCAGTTAAAGGTTCCCATGTAAATTTTATTGTATGTTGTTTGTTGTTCTATGCCAGGTGATGTGAAACAATTTTAGGCCATGAAATATTTAATTGTGAATATATTTGTTATTTCTTTATGTAAATAATAGATGAAAAGAGTATGAATAATTTGCACATATATATACTGATATCTAAATATACTTCAGTCCTTGATGTTGTGAAGGCAGCTTTGCCATATTCATTAGGCAAAGTACATGTTCAGTGATGAACGAGGAACTGAACTATGTCTGCTGACACTTCTCTTTACTCAGCACATGTTGATATTCACACTTGAATTTGTTGAAAAGGTACATACAAGTTCAATCCAACAACATTTGACATGTATGTATCTATCTGGTCTACATTATCAAATCATAGAGCTGGAGGATGTCAGGAGTATTAAGTCAGTTCTAATACACTTTTGCTGTTTCTTTGCTTTGTAAATATGGTACTGGTGACTGGTTGTTTTTTTTTAAATATGAAGTTATTAATGTGATGACCAACAAGACAAGGACAGAAGCTGGTCTTCCTGGGTGAACAATAAGACCAAACCTAAACAGAAGGCTTTGTTATCACACTGTATCCAAGATTGTTTGTGTGGTTGATTAATACTACCCCAGTCAGGCTGGTGGGTAATAAGTACATGTAGTTATATGGGGGGTCTGTTTATTAAGCATTTTCATCAAATATGCCAAAAGTATGGTGGGCAATATCCTAATATTGCATAAGAAAGTGAACTATATGAAAGTACTTTATTTTCCTTGTATAGGCAATGTGGCTGTTCAGCAGTATGTTCCTGTTTGCTGATATGGTTATGAAAAATGTTTATACTTGCTTTCCAAGAAATTATTTTATGCTGTTGCATGCATACCAAAGATAAATTAACTTATGGGATGTTTACACTTCCTTCTAAGTGTCCAACTAATGCAGTCAAGTAGCCATTTGCTGGCTTTGTTGCATGAAATCTTTCTATGTTCCAGTGAGTGCCCCTTGTCTTTAATTTATTATCCCTCAAGTCCACCTACTGACACACAAATTAAGATGCACTTTCTTGCAACATATGAAACATTTTCTGAGCCAGCATTCCGACACTTAATCGTAGTTTCATGTTTAATATTTTGATTTAGAGAATACATACAGTACACTGGAAAGTCTTGCATCATTTCCACTTACTGCCATATGCTTTTGACAGCAGATGTCACACTTTTAGCATCAGACAGCGGCATCCAGCAATGGACAGTGGCTTTTGGTGGCAGAAGGTGGTGTTTGGTGGCACTCACAGGTATAACTGGCTACCACTGAGCACAAGGAGATATGGTGTTTGAGTTTAGCACAAGACAGTGGCACTCATGGCCAGTGGTGGACAGCGATACCAGGGTCAGATCCCCTAAACTGCATTTCTGGCATTTACTCCCACTGACACAGCTGCTCTCTAATGCAGTTTGTAGATTACTGTCCAGTATTGCAGGAAAAATAAGAAATCTGGTCGAAGTTTTGACTGGGTGAAAAACAAAACAACAAAACCTGTTGTGTTTTCTATATATGTGCTAGCTTAAGAGGTTTTTTTTTTTTTTAAATAAAATTGGTTAACAAACATTCATTGTATGTGTGATACATGCGTTCATAGGAGATGGCAACATAAATGCTGCAGTTTTCAATACAATGTAAAGCCTAATTTCTAGCTCATCTGACTTGTCAGTCAGCATAGTTTATGCCATCATTCTTGCATGCTCCATCATCCGTCCCTTTATGATTCACATTTTCAACTTCTCTGAAACCATCCACCAGATTCAGTTCAAGCTTGGTGGCAATGTACCTTGGGTGAGTCTTTACCAAGTTTCCATAAAGTGACTGAGTCAAACTTGTTTCTGTGACTAACTTCTAAATTTTTTGATAAATAGGCAGGTGTTGCATGAAAGAAAAATTGAAAAAAAATTGAAAGTAAAGAAATCCAACATTTCTTTAGCCAATTTAGCTTAAAGCATGGAAATGTCTCTCCATATTCCACTTCTGTAGGCATATGCCTGATGGCTAGCACTAGCCCCACACGCACGTATGCACCCACCCACCCACCCAAATGCACACACACACACACACACACACATGGGGACACAAAGAGAAACTTGCATCTTCATCAAATGAATATTTAGTCTTTCCGGTCTCCATTGATAATTGTCGTGTCTTTGTGGTGACTTGCGTATTAACCACCCACTCACACACAAACACATATTCTGTATAGGCATATCCATGTTGGAAGATTCCTTGTACCCTCCCCGCCTCCTGAAGCTTCATTTGCTGGAAATGCAGTTTTCTCAGTTTGTACCCCTGTGTGTGTGTACATGTGGCTCTGTATAAATATATCTATGAATGCATTAAATACAGAGTTTCAAAAAATCAGGTAAATCTCGATAATTTGATGATTTACCTTGCCATCTGCTATTAATACATACAACATGAATAATGAAAATTTTGCATCTGTTCAAAGGAGAAACTCTTCGGCTAGTGCATGCATGGATCAGATAACAGGTTTTGCTGTTTGTTGTCCATCCAAATGAAAACTCCACCTTCAATTCTTACTTTGCTTGCAGCACAAGAAAGAGTAATCCACACTAATGTGGCAGAGAGCCACAGTCAGTGCTACAAATTCAATGAAGAATTCTGCCACCATAAGAATATAGAGGGTAACTGGTGGGGTCACACAGCAGTGACTAGAGGGCTACTGGTGGGGTCACACAGCAGGGACTAGAGGGCTAGTGGTAGGGTCAAACAGCAGTGATTAGAGGGCTAGTGGTAAGATAACATAGCAGTGACTGAAGGGCTACTGATGAGATAACACAGCAGTGGCTAGAGGGCTACTGGTGGGGTCACACAGCAGGGACTAGAGAGCTAGTGGTAGGGTCACACAGCAGTGATTACTGGGGTAGTGGTAAGATAACATAGCAGTGACTGGAGGGCTACTGATGAGATAACACCGCAGTGACTGGAGGGCCAATGGTGGCATCACACAGCAGTGACTAGAGGGCTAGTGGTGGTGGGGTCACACAGCAGTGACTAGAGGGCTACTGGTGGCGTCACATAGCAGTGACTAGAGGGCTAGTGGTGGTGTCACACAGCAGTGACTAGAGCGCTACGGGGGGAGGGGGGTCATGCAGCAGTGTCCCATATTATTAAGATCAAACCTCCATGGGGGATCTGTCCAATGGGGGTTCCTTGTCACAGGTTCCTCCTGGAAACCACTTGTTGCTCCATCAGGAAAGCACTCAACAATGGGGGCAAGACTTGTTGGTGGTAGTGTTTGTTAAACAAGCAGTCAAGATACAGAATGGTATTTTAAGCCATGGATAGCCTCGTCTGAGTTTCACAGTTAATGCATACTTCAATCCTGTGGCCCTTTATCAAGATGTCAATTTGCATTCTGTGATCAAACTCTTTATTGTGTCACAAACTGGAGCATCAAAGGTACATCAAGATGTGCTACATTCCAATTCCTTCTGTCGTGGTTTTATATATTGTCCAGTGGGTGTCATATTTCAGTATAGCCTCAGCAGCAGGAGTGTGGTGTATCATAGAATGATGACATGTCATTGTGTTAACTTGGTCGATTCTACCATATTTTCTGTGCAATCATTTGGAATTGTCATTTCATGCTGTATATTTTTTTTGTTGTTGCCACCATTGGGAATTGTCATTTTATGCTGTATGGATTTCATACTATGTTCCATGGTATGTTACAGTACCTGGTGAAAACATTTCAAAACATTTTATTTTCAGTGCCATCGTTGGGACTTATCATTTCATGCTATATAGATTTTATTATATATTCTTTGCCATCATTTGGAATGCCATTTCATGCTTTCTGGATGTTATGCTAAGTATATATGTTTTATTTGATATTGTTATTTCATGCTGTATGGGTTCATAGTAATGATTTATATTTTTTTAAATCATTAAGGATTGCAATTTCATGTTGCATAGATGTCATATTGAGTATATATATTTTATTGGCAATTATTTGGAGTTGCCATTATGTGCTGTATGGATTTCATACAAAGTATAGTTATTTGCAGTGTTTTAGAATGGTCAGTCTGTGCTGTATGGCTTCACACTAAATGTATATATTTTCTTTGCAAACATTAGGAATTTTACTTTCATGCTGTATGGATTTCACACTGTGTTAAAGTACCCAGTGAAAATGTTTTCGGACATAAAGACGGAGGAAATGGACTTGCAATGAAATGAAAAGACTGTGAAATCTTCATTTCAATGTGCATGTTGATGTGTCACTTCTTGCCATTGTATCCATAGGCAACAAACATCATCCTGTTTGATTGTCATGCCTGTCAAAAAGAAGTAGTGCAGACTATAAATGTCTGCCGAAAGAAGTAGTGCAGACTCTAAATGCCTGCCAACAGATGTAGTGCAGACTATAAATGTCCTCCAAGACAAGTAGCACAGACTATAAATGTCTGCCAAGAGAAGTAGCACAGAGTGTAAATGCCTGCCAAGAGAAGTAGTGCAGACTATAAATCCTGCTAAGAGAAGCAGTGCAGACTATAAATCCTGCCAACAGAAGTAGTGCAGACTATAAATTTCTGCCAATTATACAGTCCAAGGCATGGCTTAACATATTCATCTTTTTCCATTAGTACTGAAAGTAGTGATTTTTAAAATTGTTGCTTCCCACAAATTGGAAGGTCAACTTGGAAAATGATTATCGTAACAGTCATACCGAAGCACCATTTGAATGTTAAAATATCCATCATTGTTTTATGAACAGTGTGTACATGCAGATCCCTCCCCTGGCTTCCTCACCCAACATTCCTGTGGACTGCAAGTGTTCATCATAAAATGACAGCAAGAATGACTGATGCCATAAGTCTCTTATGTGGCATTTGGTTTGGAGAGTGGTACGTTTAATGTATGTTTTGGCACATTCCATTGCATTCTTTATTATCCCAGCTTTTTAAAGTTTTAATTCTGGCAATAAAGGTTTATACAATGCAAATTGTTTTGTTGTCTGTGTCTGTGAATGACTCATTTAACATTTGCCCTCAAGAAGAGCATAGGTTGCCGCCAGCGCTGGGCATCTAACTTTGAACAATCAACAACATTACCATGTCAGAACTTCAACTCAAAATAAAAAAAATAAAAAAAAGTGTCAATTCCATCCAAATGCAACAAGTTGCAATCCTTTTTAAACCAAATCCCATGCATAAATTTAAATTAAAATGTCAAATTCCACCACCAAAGTATATTACATCTGCACATATAAATTCTTGTACTAGTGCCCACATCCATTAAACAAGCAAAGTTTGTCACCAGAATAATCCATATAGCAAATGATTCAGTGATTGAACTGAAACAATGTACTCCACCTCACTTGGAACATGTTACCAGCAATAAGTTGGTAGTGGCTTAAACTAGTTTTGTGAGATCCTAATCCTCGTTTGTTTCAAGACACTGCAATATTTCAAGCTGATTTACATTATAAAAATCATGCCAGGTTTCATATTAGGTCTAACCACAGTGTTATTACTTCCCCTGAAAAAAGATACAAATAGGCCTAACATGGATTGCACTACCCCAAACAATCTAAAAACTGTACAACACCCTTAAAGTAAGGAGGTGTAACTTGTAATTGACTTTTTAAATGGAAGTACAACCTGACTAAACACGAGATGTAGTAGGTTTGACAGAGACACTTTTAATCGGAGGTAAGTATGTTCAAACATGTACCATAGGCCTGTACTATTGAAATAACAAGTCTTGGGAATGTCTATGTCTCCCAAGTAAATTCAGGCAAAATTTTGTTAACGTGCTGAGACAAATCAACACAATATTTGATGAGAACGTTTCATCAATTTTTGGATTTACCAAACAATTCATTTTTTACTTTAGAATAACCTTGCCAAAGTAGTTTGGTAACTGGTAATTTGTATCTTCGAGAATAATAACATTCAAGCACAGAATAACCTCAACAAGTCTAACAGATCCAAGACCTGGCCTTGTTCTTTTGCCTTTAGATTGACCTGCCAGATCACTAGTTGTCCCCTGCCATCAAAAGTGGCATGTGGGGACGTAGAGTTCGTGAGGAAAGGGGGCTGTCCGTCCGGGCATATGCGCTGTGTATTGTTTTTTACCTTGACCTATTTTCAAGGTCACAAGGCCCAAGAAAATATTCATTTTCGTGTGTCTGGCAGCATATCTCTAGAACCGTTAGAGATAGAAAAATGAAAGTTATACCGAAGATGCATCATACCAAGGGCATGTGCGCCATGTATTGTCTTTGACCTTGACCTATTTTTCAAGGTCACAGGGCCCAAGAACATATCAATTTTTGTGCATCCAGACATGCTATATACATGGTATAGCTTTCTTCTGTATTCTAATGGTTTGAATGCTTGCTTGTACTGGCAGCTACTCTGTGGATAGTGGCACCCGAACTATGGTCATGGAAAGAAATGGTGCCCCGCTGCATAGTGGCACCTATCCCTGTTTGTACTGGCACCTTTGAATGCTTGCTTGTAGTGGCACCTACCCTATGTGTAGGGGCACCCGAACTATGGTCATGGAAAGAGATGGTGCCCCTCTGTGTAGTGACATCTATCCCTGTGAAAGCATGTACAGCTTTCAGCCAGCGGTCACACTAAACACCAAAAACAAGCGGAACCAAGCGAAAACAAGAGGAACCAAGCAAAACCAAGAGGAAACGTGCGGAAACAAGTTAAATTTAGCTGAGATTATCTTATATGTGATTTTACACACTTGTTTTATGTCATGTTGACGAGATATACTACAAAGATGGCCTTTTTGGTCGATTGCTGGTGTATTATACCAATAAAACTGCTTTTGTAAACTCAGCGAAAACAAGATCAGTACGCCATACAGCTACACTAGGCTTCAGTACATAACTGTGAAAATGATTTCCCACCTGTTGTGTCGAGTGGCTTGAATCTTGAAACTAAAGATTTATCTCATTCTCTGTTCCCAATTAAAGCGACCACTTTTTTCCCCTGAGCGTGTGTAAGCACATCAAAAACTTGTTGCCTTTTGTATTTATGTTGAGGAGCCTCATTTTCTCAGTATCAAATTTTTCAAAGGCCTACCCGCACTTTATGTATTTATTCATACAATTATTATTAGTGGGCCTATGTATATATATATAAATATTTTATATAAATATATATATATATATATATATATATATATATATATATATATATATATATATATATATATATATATATATATATATGCATATATACATATAAATATATATATATATATATATATATATATATATATATATATATATATATATATATATATATATATATATATATATATATATATATATATATATATATACATATATATTAAAACTCTGTCCAGGAAAATTTTCAGTAGATATTAATTGGCACAGGATATAAGTGCTTGGGTAAAGTCTCTGTGCCCTTACATGTTTTCTGAAGAGCCTGTTTATTTAACTAATGACATGTAGTTATTTAATAATGATATCTCGGATATCGTGCTCCCCACCTTATTACATTCAGGAACGATAAGAATAAGGTCTGCTATGCAGGCAAGGTCTCAATTGAATTGTTTAAATGAAAATAAAAAAATAGATTAAATTATGTCTTTTTAGTCCTACTTGCATGATACTTATTTTTCTTAGACGATCACGAGTCACAGAATTAACGTGAATTAAGAGTCTGTCACACATGGGACAGTTAAATATTACATACAGTGCAGTATGGCCGACGATTTGGTCTGTCTAGCAGGAAAATGTCTACAGATCTCCAGGTAATATGAAAGGATTGATGGAACCATTATGTTTAGTACATTTCTCATCATATATATTTTATTTCAATGGTTGCTTCTTTCATGTGAATATTCTGTTTAGATCTTGTAGCACGCTCATGTAAAGTACAGGCAAAATGTTACCAGAACTATGTACAAGTTAAATTTTTAAAAATTCTTAATGGTTGAGTCCTTGGGGATGTAACTGGAAAGATTACCTGCTATCAGTGGAACAGATGCAGTGTTGTAGGTCATGGCATTGGACAGAGTGATATATGTCATTTATTTGATTATTTTAAGGTACCTGATTTTGAAGGGTTATATTCAGATCATTACAAAGTATTCATGTGTGTTTCAGAAGAAAATAAAATCTTTGAACCATAGTAAATTAATGATTTGTAATAAAACAGTTACCAAATACATTTTGAAGTTTATTAACATGGTTTCAATTATATATTGATATCAAAGACAAAGAGTTTAAATTATGTTACAAGCGTACATGTATATTCAGAACTCCCATCAGTTTATCTTAATTGGTCACCCCTCAGTGCACACAATTGACACGTCTAGACTTACAGGTACATGGTGCGTGGTCCCTCCCATCAGGAGTTCTTGGTGATACAGAAGGTACACACAGTGATTTACTGTTGTACACAATACTAGAGAAAGATATACAGATAACGGGGGGGGGGATATCTGACAAGGAGAACTATGAATGTTGCATGTAGGACCAACTGCATGCTGTCCTGTTTTTATATCCCCTTTCTATTTTTTCTTACTATTTATCCAATCTGAGGATTTGTTTTGAAAGTGATAATGGGGTTCTCCAGATAAGTTGAGCATTCATTCTGTTTACCTGTCAACAGTTTTATTTGTTGTGCAAAAAAAAAAAAGGAAAAGAAAGAAAGAAACAAACAAACAAACAACAAAACAAACCAACAAAGAAAAAAATGCGAAAAGAGCAGAGGTCACAATTAGCTATGTGTATATTCAGTCCAATACACAATTGAATACATCAATGATTTCAAGACCAGAGCGATTACCAGTAGTTCACGTTAGGTTAGCTCTCAATAACATTACATTGAAATAATTTGCACCGTAGTGTATATTATGTATCCTTTACCCAATGATTTCAAGACTAGAGCTTTGTATTAACAGTAGTTCACGTTAGGTTAGCTCTCAATAACATTATGAATCATATTAAAGGCACATGCTGTGATGACAAGGACGACGACGACGATGATGATGAAAATAAAGTACTTCATGGGGAGGATTGATTTAGTTCAAACATCTATATAGTTTTACACATTATGTTCTTGATCAACATTCTAATGTACCCATTGATGTTGATAAAAATAAAGGACTTCGTTGCAATGATTGATTCAGTCCAAACATATATATAGTTTTACATCCTATGTTTTTTATTAACATTCTGAAGCTACCAATTTCTCAGTATTTTCCCCAAATTACCACATGAAGGGGAAAATTTTGATGCATTATCATATGTTTCCTTTATTTTAGATGTCATCATGTATATAGATATTGAATCCTCCTCATTGAATTTGACGAAAATGCTAAAAAGAAAAGCTTTTGACAAAATTTTTATCAAAATTGTACAAATCTACATCACATAAGGTTTCCTTGATTAGCTGTCTCAGTTGCGCTAAGGTGCCAAGGCACAAAACAAGTTTTGTGCCCTCAACGTGCTCAATACCTTAGTACAATTGAGTTAGCTACACAGGCAAGATACCACTCAAAGTTCGTTTCTAACCATAACATGGCCATGTGAGAATCTATGTACTGTTCATTTTTAAATGTTGACAACCTGTCCCTGTTTCTTTCAAGAGCCCATACAGTCTTTATAACATGTTATAAATGAACTGAACAAAAGGTAAAAAATGCATGCAGAGACATCAGTTTAGAGTAGAAGTATTTTCAGAAGTGTGATTAAAATTAAAATTTATACAATGTATGTACAAGTGGATCAGTCAGGTAATTCAATAGGATTTTGTTACTGTCGGGGTTTTATCTGCTCATGTATTTTGATATGGAATCCCACAGGTGGCTTAATCATAGTACATAGAATTGTCCTCTGCATGAACAGATTAATCATCAAGTAATACACAGACACACATTTAGCATGTTTTATACAAGTCTCAATGCATATTTACATGTAATTTGATATAAAGAAACCAAAAAGAAATGCTTCATTGGTCTTTTATCTGATGTGGGAGTGAATAAACTTAACTCGTGCATTTTTACACTGTCCATGTTCATTGTTGCAACATGGGTATGATAAAAGACATGAAAAAGTGTCCAGCTATCTGAAAGACAAAACTTACTAATTATTACACCATTTAATAGATAGAACAGTATAATGTCGGGGGGTGGAGGTGGAGGGGGGTACATGGTAATGTACCTATTTGGGATTTACATTCTTGTCATGGCATGCTGTATTATTTTGCAAAATTATTTTATTTCTACTGGATTACCTAATAGTTACATAAAGATATCTTTATTAACATAAATCTTTTTACAAAGATGTAGTCACTTATATACAAGACAAGTACATGTACATTACACATAGACAATCAAACAAAACAAAAACAGACAAGACACAAAAACAAAACAAATCAAAACAAAAAAAGAATAATAAGGATTCTGGTGAATAGGACTAGTCGAAGACAGAAGACTCAATTGAAATGATAATAAGTGGTGTTACAATAGTCATTGATCTAGATGCCCTCCAAAATAGAAATGAATAGCACTAGAGTGTCCCAAATGCTACACAAAGTATATACATGCATGGCTGTAATAACAGTATATTTGTTTGTTCATTAATCCTCAATATGATTGTTGCATATGATGCAAACAGTTTATTTTTGTTTCTAACTATAATTGTTTTCTATGGAGCAACTGTTCTTTGCATCTTCTGGTTTCATCTTCCAATCCCTTCATGTATATGATGTTATGTGATCACATGCTGCGGCTGGACACCTGTCCCTGGGGGAGCAATAAAGTGACCTACAATCTATTCACACCTTTGACTGCTTGTGCTGCCAATATATTTTTTGTTTAAGCTGACACCTTTAATTTACCAAAGCATATCTAATCCCCACAGACACTTCCTGCTCTGCCTGATGCCTGTAGGAGTACAGGCACAGTCAGGGGTGACATTCATGACCCCAGTTCAGTCTTGGTCAGCCTTCCGCTGAGGACAGACCAGTTTACTCATTTTCAAATCTCTGGTTGTTTCATCATGTTGGTTAAGCGACGTGCACCAAGATATCCCTGTGCCGTTTGTGGCTCTGGTTGTCCAAATACCTGCATTTTTTTTTCTCAGACGTCATAATGGGAAGGGTTTTCATGGAATAGGAGAGGTAACAATTACCAATTATCTGTGCATTCAGCTGAATACACAATCCAATACACAGAATTTTTCGGGGTTAGAGATGTGTATTCCCATTTGATTGCATGTTCAGTTAACCTCAAATTAAAAGACTGCTTTTAAAGCTGCAAGATTAAAATCTATGCAAACATTTCAACAAGTACATAATTTTACCACATAATGTTGCTGTTTCTGCAACGAGTGGTTTTAAAGTTATGCTGTAAATTACAATAAAAAATAATGGGAATACACAACTCCGGCCATGTATAGCCAATATGCCCTTTACACGAGAGGAGTAGTGGTTTCTGTTCTTGCTCTCTCCTATTAAAGCTAAAAATTCACTTTCGATATTGAACAATTTGGGACGGGAATATGTATGTGTATATATATATATATATATACACATATTTATTTATGAGAGGGAGAAGAGATGTCGCTTGACGCCATGACCGCCCCACCATCATGTCTGAGTGGGAACTCAGACATTTTGTTTTTCCAAAATCTCAGAAACTGCTGCACGTGCAATCACCATATTTGGCACATAGATTCATCTTCTACTAGTGTGCATCTGGGTATTGAATTGACAGGTTTTTAGTTATACCAATAAGAGGCAATTAAAATTTCAACTCATTCCATACTATGGTGACAGGCCATGGTCAGTGCTTCTGTTTCTGGCACTGACTTGACACAATCAAGAATGTTGGTACTTCAGTAAAAGCTCTTTTCATGAAAAATTTAAATACGTGTCCTCTTAAATCAAGATAAATATATGGATAAGTTGAGTTAAAGGCTCCATATGTTCCGAACTAGCACAGATAGACATACCATTCTAACTTGAATTGATGGGTTTATGATGAAACCCTATCTATTGAGCTGTGGAGCAAAGTTGTAGGACTATAATTTATGCAAATAAAGTACACATGCAATTTAAATCATGAATATCTTCAAAACTATTGGAAACAAGGATGCCAAACCAACTATAAAGTATAGGTGTGTGATACAGCCCTTTCCTTTGTGCAGTGAAGCAGAGTTGTAGGATTTTGATCTATGCAAATTTGGTACTTATGCATAATTTAATGCATGAATATCCTCACAATTATTACAGATAGGGATGCCAAACCAACTTGAATTTACAAGTTTGTGATATAACCTTTTCCCTTGAGCAGTAAAGCAAAGTTGTAGGATTTTAATTTTTGCAACTTAGTCACTTATGAAAAAATCTAATCATGAATATCTTCAAAACTATTATAGATAGAGATGCCAAATAAACTTGAATTTATGGGTTTATGATACAGCCCCATCCATTGAACATTGAAGCAAGGCTGTATGATTTTAATTTATGCTAATTTGGCACATATCACAAGTGAAAATAATCTATACTATAGACATATCATTGAATCTATTACTAAATTCCAGAAGCTGCAAATTATTCCCAGCCTGAATGCCGCAGATCTGATTTTTTCAGCAAATGAAATGCAGCATTGAAAATATTTCTGGCTTTCAAGGCACACATACAGATTTGCTGTGAAACACATTCTTTCTTTCTTTCTTTCTTTCTTTTCTTTCTTTCTTTCTTTCTCTCTCTCTTCCTTTCAAGAAATGTAACATTTGAATTTGACACACCCCCCGCGCCAAAAATCAAACTTACATTTCTTTCTGACATTTGTCTCTAACATTTGTTTCTAATAGTACAGAAAAACATGACCCATATTCCTAAATTCCAAAGCCAACAATAATAACAAAGAGATTCCAGAGTTACCAAACGTCAACATTAACATTGTTCCCAGCCTCACTTTGGACTTGGAGCTCGATCCCATGTGACATTACCCTTTCCTAAATGTTATCAAATGTTGTTAAATTTGGTAACAATAGAAGTGAAGGGGAAAGCAAATAAAAATATTGGAAGTTTTGTTAGTTTTGGTATATGGCTGGCAGTTTAAGTGGAGGAATTCCAAGTATTGAGGAACGTAACTGTTAGAAAATATTGTTAGATTTGTTAAGTTAAGTGACAGTTAAAGTAATTTTGGGAGGTAATTAAAAATGTTAGGATTTTTTTTCCGTTTTGGTAAGTGGTTGGCAGTATAAACAAATGGAAGAGTTCAAGCATTGAGGAAAGTAAATAAAATATAAAATATTGTTAAATTTGGTACACGTCGGTCAGTTATAATGGGGGAGTTTTCCGTACGTATAACGACACTTGTTTTCTATGTTTAGTGACATTATCGATCAGACCTTGTTTTCGCACCAACATTATGGCGCCGGCTTTACCGTACATCGACACTTCTTATTGCAATTTTCCCATATAGAAATGATTATCTTACATTTGTTTTTGCTATAATAATCTTTTATTTTAACATGTACTAAAATTAAAAGCTTTGTTTCCGCACGTTTCCTCTTGGTTTCGCTTGTTTCCTCTTGTTTTCGCTTGGTTCCTCTCGTTTCCGGTGTTTAGTGAGACCCTTCAGCCAGCCGTTATTTTGAATAAAGAATATGAGAGTGACAATAAGGCATCTTTCCTTGATCTTGAAATAGAGATTGACAATAAACAGTATGTGACAAAGGTTTCTGACTAACGAGAACATTTCAAATTTGACATAGTTTCATATCCTGATATTACTGGAAACATTCCACAGAATCTAGCCTATGGTGTGGGCATTGGTTTTACGCATTAGCAGAAACATTTCACAAATTAGTGAATTTGTAAGGAGAACAAGATAAATTGATGAAAACACTATGCCACAAAAGCTATGACACTGAAAAGCTATATAAAACTCTGTTGAAGTGTTTCCATAGATATGGAACAATACTGACAAAATACAACACTCATTCTAAGACACTAGAAGATTGTGTTAATCTATAGATTTAGGTAGGGCTAACATAGAAGTGGTGGTAGGGCGATAGTTGGTATACTTCCCTTAAAGTATTAAACTTAAACCCACCTAGAGATTTTCTCTAGACTGTCTACAGTCAGAAACCATCATCCATTGTTGGCTCCTCCTATTTCATCACTTGGGCAAGGAGGTGACTATGGTCAATTACAACACTCACTTCATGATCATTTTTAGTACCGGTACACAAGTGAAACATACAAGCGTCGTCCGTCCGTTGCCTTTCATAATTGCCTTTTATGGGTGACTGCCTGTCTCAATTCAGGAGTGAAATTTGTTTCGTCACATTGGTATTGGAAGATGAATGGTGATGCTTTGGTAACTGTGGACTCTCTTTGCTGTCATTGTTGGGTTTGAAATTGACGAATATGGGTCATGTTTTTCGAAAAAAGTGCTAGAGACGTCTGGGAGCATATCTCTATAACCAAAATATTGTGGTGGAGGACATAGATCCTTTGGATCACTGTGCAATTATTTTGATCCTTTTTAGCTTTGCTGACCATTATCACAGATTATGGCATTATTCATGTTTGTGAGTCCACCCATCTGTCCGTAAACCTTTGCTTGTGAGCGCGATAAAGTCTACAGTTTTTCAAGATAGCCCTATATAACCTTCTTGCACATAATGAGGCGATATATCATGAATTTGTTGTGTCACATGGGTTTACTTGATTAAAATGAGTGTACCAATTTTACTTGTCAGTTTGCTGAGTTTATGTGGTGGTTTAGGCAACCATCGTTTGTCTTTAAGCACCCACAATTCACATTTTCTACTTCTTCTCCAAAACCACCGGCCAGATGTACCTCAGACTTGGTGGGAATGTACCTTGGGTGAAAGTTTGTTCAAATAGTGAAGTTCCAGTGATTTGGGGAATTTTTTATGAATATTTTTGTTCTTTTTTTTTGTTTTTGCCAAATCTTAAAGAATCTTCATTGGAACTGCTTGGCCAATTGCTTTGAAATTGCTTAGGGAGACTTCTGGGCTTTGGGGACCCTAAAACCTTAATTTGTTCAACAGGTGGCGCTGTTATTTTTCCAAATATTTTTTGTGCAAAAACAGTGGGGGCTTTTTGCTATTTTTGACTTCTTCTCCAGAACCGTCACTCAGATTCTGCTGAAACTTGGTTGAAATGGTCCTTGTAGAAAGGCCAAATAAAGTTGTTCACAAGGTGGCATTGCTATGGATCCCTGATTTTAAATGGATTTGTTAATTCAGGTATTTATCGGCTTATACATACAGTGCTATTGATTACTATTTGAGTGAATCGGGATTGCAATAGTAATTCATATATTCGACTTCTTCTCCAAAACCAGTGTCCACATTCCTTCGAACTTGGTTAGAATCTTACCTAGGGTGGATCTCTACCAAGTTTGTTTAAATGGTCACGCTCCAGTGATTTTTTTATTTTTTAATGATTTTTTTGGTTCTGTTTTTGGCCCGATCTTACAAAAACTTCTTCTACAAAAGTGCTTGGCCAATTGATTCGAAGGAGACTTCTGGGGACTTCAAGACGTTAATTTGCTGTGATTTTTCTTTCTTTTTTTTTCTCCAAAAAGTGTGTTTTTCACTATTTTTTGCCTTCTCCAAAACCGTCACTCAGATTATGCTGAAACTTGGTGGAAATGTACACTATATAATATATATATATATATATATATATATATATACTATATATATATATATATATATATATATAATATATATATATATATACATATATAATGTATGTATGTATGTATATTATATATATATATTTATTATTATTTATTTATTTATTTATTTATTTATTTACTGAAGCTACGCCTTTACAGCGGGGGCGGAACCCGCAGCGCGTCAGACAAAAACATTTACATACTATGCAGCAATACAGTATAAAATATGTACAGTTATTACAATATTTACATTATCTAAAATAGGTCGGTTTTTACCCTGACGTGTCTGCTAGAGACTCACGTTATTCCCCACGCTTCCAGCAAATACTGCTTCGAAATCATATCAAATGCTTTACCCGGGGTTTCACCAAAATCGTGAGCATGTTCTCCAAGAAATAAGCATAGTTTACTCAAACTGGATGAACTACAAAATCTGTGCTATACATCAAGTGCTCCTTCTGACCTTAGTGTGCATTCCAGCAGGTTATAATACTTGTTTCGGATAAGATTTAGGGAGGGACAAAGAAACAGAAAATGAATTAAATCTTCAGTAGCACCTTTATATAAATCACATTTAGTATCCGTTGTCACTTTCCATTTACACAAAACCTCCTTAAGGCCCAGACACCCTGTTCGCGCTTTATACTTTAATCTAATACTATTAAAATTATTAGAATCAAGCATGTGTTTTTCTCCAAACATGGATCTTTTTATCGATCGATACCAGTACAGAGATGCAAATTCGTCAATATTTTGGAAAAAGGAAAGAATGTAACTTTGCAAATTTAGCTTCACAAACTTTGCAGCCAACTGTCATTTGCATCTTTAAGAGCCCTGTCCAACCCAACAATTTTAAGCACATTGTGCATCTCGGGCAGATATGGCCAAACATTATATATTCCTTTTGAATATTCTTCATTTAAAGCTATAAACATCTGCTTACATAATCGCGTGTCTGGTAAGTCATACTTCATTCTGTGAAAGTACTTTATGCGGAAACGATCTCATCTCAAACTAGATTTATAGCGAGCCAACCGAGGTCTCCTAGAACTGCTGCCATTGCCGGGGTGCATCTGATTTTCATTACAGCCCTTGCTATCGAGTATTGGATCCACTTCAAAATAGATACACTCTCTTTGGTGTTGTTTAGCCAGACGGCAGTTCCATGTGACATAGAAGGAAGTATAACATTTTTCCACATGGTATTACCAAAATAAATTCTATTTATATCGTCATGGGAGGAAAGTATACTACACATATAACCTCTTAGATGAGCCGCCTTAGATTTTAAATGAACTTTTATATGAGATGTATCTGACAGAGACTGTGCAAAGACAATGCCCAAGTACTTATATGTAGTACATTCTTTCACCTTTTTCCATGATTAACCCTCTAACCTATAACCATAACTTTTGATTTATCTTCATTAAAAGACATGTTCCATTTAGATGCAAATCCATCTGCTACATTTAACATCTTTTGAAGGTTTGCCTCACTGTCGCCAAGGAAGCAAACATCATCAGCATATAGAAGACTGGGAATTTTGCCACTTCCAAATGGAATTCCGAGATTATGGCCATACAAAATGTCTGCAAAGTCCAACATTACAATAGAAAAGAGAGTAAGGGATAAACTCCTTCGGTTACTTCAAACATTTCACTTTCTAATGGCCCGAAAATTCTTCTATTTTCAACTTTATTATACAAATCCTTGATGAGGCGCTATGCCTTTCCTTGCATATCATTCTCCCATAGATGAATAAACGGTAGATCCCTATTTACCGTATCGAATGCCTTGGAAATGTCCAGGTAAGCTAACCAACCATTCTGTTTTTGCATCTTTCTTAGAGAACAAAGACCCTTCAAAGTAGAAAATTGATCCTCCAGTCGGCGTCCTTTACGGTGTGCTCCCTGAAGTTCACCTAAAATTCCATTTTCCTCTCAGTAGGCCATAAATTGCGTTTCAACAATAGAAGTAAAAAGTTTTACTGCTCTTAATCAAATTTCCTATTTCCGAGTCCAAGAGGCGACTGGCCTGATAAGTCACGAGCACTTTCTGACGCCATACAGCGATGAACACGTTAGTATCACTTTTAACACGCTCTTTTTAATGGTATAACTATGATATTAGTTAACCAGATCAACTTGCATTGGACTTACTTTTAGCTATGCATAACATTACTGTGTCTCGTACACTTTTGGGTAGGGAAGGGGTTCCCGCGGCCGTGGTTTGTTGATGTGCGCCCTCCCGCAGTGCCATTTGTGATAAAATTAATATTATTGGTCTTTTGGTCGGTCCGGCGGGTGGTCGATGAGCTGCCGCTGGCTTGTCTCAGTGGCGGAGTGCCTGGTGCAACTATACTGTTCTGCCGCTGGGCCGGGCCGGTGATGGGTTTCTGGTGGGCCTGTCGGAGGACCAGATAGGGAGCTCCGGGACGGTGCATGTTGGCGGGCGGCGGTTGTGCGCGGGCCTGCTTGGGGGGGGGGGGGGGGGGCTCTTTTGCCTTGCGTCTATATGACATCATGACGGGCAATCTTTTTATGTTCATATTATTTCGATATAAAGCTTTTCGTCTTCTTCTTCTTCTTCTTCTTCTTCTTCTTCTTCTTCTTCTTCTTCTTCTTCTTCTTCTTCTTCTTGTTATTGTTGTTGTTGTTGTTGTTGTTGTTGTTGTTGGTGGTGGTGGTGGTGGTGGTGGTGTTATTATTATCAACAACCAGCCAGTCGAAAGAGTTGAAAATTTAATTTATTGAGGTGTTTCGATTGGCTACTACAGTGTAGTCTAACCTGGAGTAAACATGTTAATATTGTATGTCACTCTTGTGGCAGACTTGTGAAGCTGCATGTTAAAAGAAAGCGATAAGATATTAACAACAGCAAGTACAATGTCATAAAGTAGATTAACAATAGCAAGTACAATGCACACGCATCTCCTCTCTTTGAGACCTTTGTTTTTTAAGTTTAATTGTATTTGTGTCTTTTTGTTGAGAACAACTTCATGATAGTTATTACCCTATTCCGCAGTCCGAACTACTCTTTACTCTCCATAAGCTGACCTGTCACTGTCTAACCTATGCACATATGGAAGTACTATTTCCCATATTGCACACGTTCTTCTGTAGAATTTTGACATATGGTGTATTAGCCCAAATAAATTAAAAGGTCTTTACCGGGTAACAACTCAGAACATGTTTCAGACCCTATACCCGCACATGTATCTCTGAGTAGCAGCTCCTTGTAAATATTCAGCGAAGACAGCACACATAATAATGAATAAATATGAACATGGCAAATGATGAATTGGCTAAATAAGTAAAATTTTGTTTATAAATGCAGACCCTCATCATGAATAAAGAACACTTGTCAAACCAAACATAATTACCAAATTTGTATAGAACAAGTTCAGATAAGAACAATTTGACTTACCCCTGAACCAATATGTATCCCATCTAGCTGGATAACTTACCTTAGTTAAACCACCTGCCAGTGTATAACTAAAGTTAAAACAGACTGGGGCCTCATATTCAGCCCCAAACCATAAAGCTCTACCTCGCTGTCAACCCTGAGTTAATGGTTCAACATAATGGATCAAGCTTGTCACATTTGAATAAATTCTGTCAAATTGGAGTATTTCGTTTTGACATTGAGTAAATGTGCACTTAGGCATGTCAGAAAAGAATAAAACTCATTAGCATTTAAGTCAAAAACATGTTATCGAAACATAATTTTCCTTAACCAGATTTTAAGTGCAATTATGCAAGCTTGTAACTGTCGTAGGTAGCTGCCTGCTACCGATAGCCCTTGGGGTTTTAACCTGACTGAAAACGTGTAAGGCTAAAATGTCTGAAAAATGTCTGAAAAGTGAATATTAAAACAGAATGACGCCAAAAGATAAAATTAAGTAGCGAAACAGGCAAGTGTCTTTAATATTATTGTAGCCAAACTTAACAATTTGTGGATAACAGCAGAATTTGTAGGGCATGTCATAAAAGAGCGAAAGTCATTAGCTTTTAAGTCAAGAAAATGTTATCAAAATATAATTTTTCTCAACCAGATATCAAGTATAATTAGATAAGCTTGGAACTGTCGTAGGTAGCTGCTTGCTACCTATAGCCAGCCTGAAATGTCTGAAAGGTGAATATTAAAACCCAATGATGCCAAAAGTTAAAATTATGTACCAAAACAGGCAAGTCTAAAATCTCTAAAACTATTGAAGCCAAACTTTCCACCAATCTCTGGATATTTACAGCAAAATTTGTAGAAATAGTACATCTTTGAATCCTTGACTCGAGTTTATTGTAATTAATTTTGCTTCTAGGTGCAAAGTCCTGAAACTTTGAACACATACGACAAAATTTCAAAATTTGTAATAGAAATGTATTATATCCACTAGTTTCCGAAACATTACTGTCAGGAAAAGGATAGTTAACTACTTCAAAGTTAAACTCATCAATTTTGTGATAGACTTTACTGCAAAACTTGTCATTAGTGACCCGAATATCCAAGGCCAGAAAGACATCTCTGAAACCATCTGAATTTCTACCTTCCAAAGGGATATCTTTTCGGGTGTATTTCTTCAGCAATTTCAGTGAAATTTTGGACATTTACACAAGCAATTTTATCAATATATTTTGCGTTGTTTGATGATTTTGTAGCCATTCGATCGAAAGTCCTTTTTCATCAATTTATCCATATACTTACTGAATTCAAGCCGGGTTAAATAAAAATTTGCCAGTAACGGGGAGCAGTTTCCACCCATTGGAATGCCTTTCATTCGCTGAAAACCCAATTGCAATGGTCCACATTGAGCAAAAGTGTTATCCAAAAGAAATTTGATAGCATCTATCAAAGTTTCAACTTTTTAAGATTTACTGTTACTTTTTGCGTATTTATTGTGCGATCAAAATGCTTTCTTTTAATGTGAATTAATAATTATGTTTCTTTTATCATTATGTTGAAACATTTTGAAGATTAATTCTGAAAGAGAAGTTTTGACTTTATGGGTGGATTTGTGTTCAGTGTAGAAAAGTCAAAACATTTGGCACTTTTTGCTTTTAAATCTTTGATTTTAGATACAAACTTGTAAGAATTGTTAATTCTCCAAAAGCAATTTATTTCATTTTGAAGAAATTGCATTACAGTGTTTACGGAAATGATTCCTAATTGCAGTCAAACACATTGTAACTTCGTTTGATAGTTGTTCATTTTGAAGCACCAGCTGAGAATCTAGATTCAAAAGGGTGTTTATGTAGTTTCGATATCCAGAACAAAAGTGCAATAGATGATGTCCTCTTCTGAAATTTTGATATTCAAATTCGCTTTCATCTCATTAATATGTGCATCTATCAAGTTATCAATGGATTGCTTGTGTTATGTAGTTTAGTTTAAACATATTTATTTCAACTGGATCACCCTATAGTAGTACATCGAGATGTCACTAATCGAGGAGTTGTCCAGAACTTGGAGTGACACACAAAATGTATATTACAAGTCACACAGCACAAAACAAGAACAATGTTACTCAATTAACAGAGAAACTGTACACATGCTTCAGATATGTACCCTACATACAAAAATCACAGTAGTAATAGTCACCAAAATGCAAAAGAAAGCAAAATAGTTCACTGCAGGTAGAATGTACACATATACGTCCCTATTCACAATAATACGGACTAGCGGTAGGAAATTTCATGAAGGACACTTAGGAAGCAAGAATTATGTAAATCAGCGACCAACTCAATTGAAAATTACTGCTTATGCATTGGGAGAACTGAGATATGAAGCGTCTTGTATTTACAATGTATCTGTGGAAAACATCACAAATTTGTATGTTGAAGGGAATGGACAATTCGTCGCTACCAAAGAGAAGAATATGAGCTAGTCTGTTACTCGCTGTGTATATAATCAGATTCGGGTGGACGCCGGGAGCAATAATAGGGATGATGGAGTTGAGAAGTCTAATTCTACAAGTTGAATACTTTAGACAAGAGAACAGATAATGTTGCATATCTTGAGTGGGGTAGGAACAAGAATATGTAGGTTGTGGGATGATGTTGACTTTAAAGAGATCAAAGTTAAGTCTCAAGAATCCAAGACGAAGCTGGGTATGACAAATGTTGGCAAATCTGTGTCCTTGGCTATAGTAAACAGGAACATGATCCACTGCTAGAAATGTTGCTTTCAGTTTTGATTTGAATATTTGGAGGGAATTTGAGTCTTTTAGGGAAGATTGTTCCACAGTTTGATAGCGTCAGGTAGAAAGGATTTGTCTAAGCGGTTAGTTTTGTAATTGATAGGACGTATGGACCTAGTGTGGAGGAGGTTTCGAGCATTTAAAGTAGGAGGAATTAGTTGAGAGAGATAGGAGGGTGTTAAGTTGTGATACATTTTGTAAACAAGAAGTAGTTTAAAATACTTTCTCCTGCTGGCGAGTGTTGTCGAACCAAGTTCACGTAAGAGATGGGCACGTGATGTGTGCCTTAATGCACCTGTGCATATTTTGGCAGCTTCAAACAGTATGGATTCAATAAGATCAGAAAGTCCCTGACCACAGTTGTCAAAGAACACACAACCATATTCGAGAATGGGTCGAAACCATAGTTAAATAAAGTTTAATTAGAGATTTGCGGGAAAGTTTATATTTGAATCGACGCAGAAGGGCAATTCGCTGGCTCGCTTTGGTGGTGATACGAGTAATGTGAGCATGCCAGGAAAAATTGAACCAACTGCAACATTGTAAATTGCCATGTCTGCAATATTTGATAATTAGTTAGATGATTACCAAACATTATTGCCACTTGGTCTACAAACTTTAGTTCCCAAATATCCTCTACCACTTAGCCTATAACGCATGATGTCATATATATTATTATGCAGCGTGTGATCCTAAATATAGTAATTGAAGTTAGTGTTTTATCACGGCGGTCCATATGATACCGGCTCCCCAGTTTCAATGTAGTGTCTCCCGGGATTGAACGCATATACATATGTATTCTTCTTTGACATATAAAATGCTCAGACCAAATAAAGGTATTCAACAACGGAAAAAGCCAGTGCACATACGGGGAACATCAATCAACATTTATACATAGACACCATAAGCTGGACTTGTAGGGATGTACATTCCTAAAGATAATTCACTTTCACTATTGAAGTCCTCTCTTTCATCATACACGAAAAAAAATCAACTCTTTACTGTCATTGAATAAGAATAAATCGAGAAATTAAGCACGGTATATTGAAGTGCTGTTGTTTCTTTCAACTATACAGTTCATCAGGATATATTGTAGAAATGTAATCTTTAAAACACTATTGTTAATACCAACTGAATCATCTATGAAGTAACATTAAAAATTGAACAAATTACCTCCATAATTCTTTTTATTTTTTGACCGACTTTTTATGAAGTCATTTTCATAAGAAAACAAGTGGAGTGCAGTTTGGTCCCATGGAAATGTATGTACATATAACTTTCCTGAAAACACCATAACCAAAATTAATGTTAATATTACCCACCAAGGAAAGGATGACATAAAGTCATCAAAAGCACAATGACCATCTTTCACAGTATCACGCAAAAATGCAGTCATGGATGTAATAGACAATTTTTGAGTCATAATTCGTCCTTCATCTGTCTATAATTACGTTCACAACTTCCTCTCAGCCATTGGCCAGATCCACTTCAAACTTGGTGAGATGTACCTTATGTGGGTCTCTACCACCCCACTTCCAGATTTATAGACTTTTTACAAATTCCCTTGTTTTATTTTTTATTTTAGTTGCGGGGGGGGGGGGGGGAGGTAGGGAGTAAAATCTGAAAAATCTGATTTTTTCCACTTCTTCTCCAAAAGTGTATCTCATGTTGCTCTGAAACTTGGTAGAAGCATAGTTTTTGGGAGGGTTAAACTAAATTATAAACTAAGAGGTGATACTCCGCATCCCTGATTTTTTCTATTAAAAAACAAATGGATACTTGCATGCTTTCCTGTTGATTGCTATCAAGTCAATGGGTGTTACAATGATAATTCAAATTTTGGAATTCTCCAAAACTTAGCCAGATTCACTTCAAACTTGGTGGGGATGTACTCTGGGTGAGTCTCTACCAAGTTTGAGCACACAGTCACGCCTGTTGGTGATTTGAAATAATAATATTTTTCCCCGACTCAGAGCTATAAATGGATGTAGAGCGTTTTTGTAATGTTCCAAATTTATAATATTACAAACTCAGTCGACAACACAACGTGGCCAATGAAGTATTTACAGAAGTATAATAGATCAGAAACAATCACGACCCACATTCACAAATTTCATCCGAACAATGAGAGCAAAATAAAAAAATAGCAAAAAGCAGCGATTCAAGAGTTACCAATACATCAATATGTTTACAACGAATGGAACGAAAGATGGACATGAGTGATGCCATAAGCTGGAGGCAGCAGAGGTAAAAATTTTGCCAAAGGAACATAAAACTGGAAGAAAAGGAAATATTGTTTTCTTTATGAAAGCGTTCCACCATGTTACCAGGTTTCACAGGCACAATCTTAACAAGCATGTATTGGGCAATCTTCCAAATACTGACCGTTTTTCACGGCCTTATTTTTGAAGTTCTAAAAACAGCCCAGGTATAATTTTACTTCGAATGTATAACAGATAGAAATAATATCTCGTTAGTCACTTCAAATATTTTGATATATTTAGCATGAATATTGCAGCCTCGATACATGCAAGATTGGCCATTGTATTATCTTCTGATGTACTCCACCTGGGGGCACCAATGTAACACACAGGATACTTCTCAGATAAGGCCACATTCACACAGCCTCTAATCTCAGACGATGTATGCCAGTGACCTGTCTGTATTCTTAGTCTGTGTGATGACAGACGCTGTCTCATGAAGGAGACTTCATACATACAGTCAACAAGGGCTTCTTTGAACGCTTTTGTTGTTTTGTTTTTTTCGATTTTGTTTGAATACTTTTGCCCATACAGCAAACATTTTGTGTGTGTACTACGGGCCCAAATAGGACTTGTGATACCGCAGGCTAAAACTTTTTGGATTACTTATATATAATATATATATATATATATATATATATATATATATATATATATATATATATATATATATATATATATATATATATATATATGGGTGTTCAAAGTACCACCTCCCCCCCCCCCCCCGCTACTTTTGAAAGTCTCAGCTTTAACTGACAAATTGGAACACATTAAAAAGTCCAGGAGCATGTACAGATCATTACTATCCATAAAAGCAATATGAGAATTAGTTAACCTAAAAATCATCCGTTTTTTTAATTTAACTTATGATATATATTTATTGTACCCTAGACCTTACAATTGAAAGGTTTTGTCAATAAGTGGTGTTCTTACACACAAAAGAATAAAGTTATTGCTGTAAAAGAGAGCAAACAGAACATCAATGCATCAAGGTATTTATTGAAATACATGTATGTCTGGAAATACATACGGAGCCCCGGAGGGGATATGGGGAAAAAATTGCGTTTCCTCGCAAAAGTTTTGCATTCCCTCGCAAATCTTTTGTGTGGGAACGCAAAAAATATAAAAACGAAAAACAAACAAAAAAACAAAACAAAACAAAAAAAAAACAAAAAACAAAACAAGACAAGACAAAAAAAAAAAAACAAACAAACAAAACAAAAACAAAAAAAACCCACCCCCCCCAAAACAAAACAAAAACCAAACCCCCCTCCCCCCAAAAAACCGCCAAGCAGATTCACTTGAAACTTTGTGAGGATGTACATTGGGTGGATCTGTACCTGCTTTGTTCATCCGTTTTTTTAATTTAACTCATGATATATATTTATCCGTTTTTAAAATTTAACTCATGATATATAAAAAAACAAAAAACAAAAACAAACCAGTATCCCAAAAAAACCCCAAAACAAACCATTATCTGGAGCCCCAGAGGCGCTATCGTCGATTAAGATTTATGTCCCGGCATGAACAGAATTCTATTTTTTTCCTGACAATTATTTTGCGTTGTTACACAAATGTTTTGCGTTGCCACGCAAATGTTTTGCAAGGTAACGCAAAAGTTTTGCGAGGGAACGCAGAAGTTTTACGAGGTAACGCAAAACTTTTGCGAGGGAAAGGAGTGTAGTATTTGTTTCTTTATGTTCCCTATGTGGCTCCACGGAGTGGATACTGCTTTTTGCTGCGAAACATTTTTCTTTTGCGTTCCCACGTTTTGCGAGGGAACCCAATTTTTTTATTTTTTTCCTCATGTTCCCTCCGGGGCTCCGTAGGTATCTGGAGCCCCAGAAGCGCCATCATAGATTAAGATTTATGTCCCGGTCCACCATGAAAAGAATTATTTTTTTCCTCACAAATATTTTGCGTTGCCACGCAATACTTCTGCGTTCCCTCGCAAAACTTCTGCTGCGTTCCCTAGCAAAACTTCTGCTTCCCTAGCAAAACTTTTGCATTCTCTCGCAGAAGTTTTGCGTTCCGTCATAAAATTTCTGCGTTCCCTTGCAAAACGTGTGTGTTCCCTTGTAAAGCTTTTGCGATCCTCGTAGCACTAGTGTGTATGGAAGTACGGGGCTCATTGCACATCTCTTCAACCACAAGCCGACATCAATCTGTTTGTTGCATGTGAGTATGATCATCATTATATCATTCAATACTTCTGCTCTGAACTTAAACAGGTCCTTAGAAAGGGAGTATGTTAGAACTTCAAACATACTCCCTTTCTATTTTATAAATTGAAGGCATTATAAAGCATTGGCATAAACATATTTTGTTAATTGAGGAACAGCCAAGCCCTATAGGCCTATATAGACCTCGCTTGGGTCTTGGCATATTTTTATTGTTTTTAAAATGCGATCCAATAAAATATTTGTATGAAATCTGAGAACGTTTTTTGTTTTTTAATTTTAGTTTTTAACACAATATAAATTTTGAAATATTAGAGATATGAACATACCGAAACATTTTTAGAGTACATATGTAAGGCTTACATTTAGCACAAAAATTACTAACAAAGCATCAATGGTGTCGATTTTTCTGAAAGTCCAATTCTTATTAAATTTTGATTCGTCATGTAACTAGTTAGGTAATGTTATATGAATATTACTGGAACGATCGAAGGGTTTACCATGAAGTAAAGGTGGCCTCGAAACACTTAAATTTGAGGGCATCAGTTGCGCTTACACAGAAAAAGGAATGTAAGACGCTGAAGATTCTCTGCATTGTCACAAAAGTGAAAAGGTTTTCTGTTAATGTATTCGAGAGTGAGATACACTCCAAGGTGACGTTCTACACTTCATAATAACATGTTTATACTGTAGAGGTTATTTGTTCCGATACAAATCGGATCAAAACTACATATATGAATCCTCTTGACTCAAGTTTATTGTAAATTAGTTCTAGATGGAAAGTCCCGAAATTTAGAACAAATACGACCAAATTTCAAAATCTGTGACAAAAAACGTATTATATCCAATTGTATCCGAAATATTACCGTTCAGGAAAGGATGGTTGCCTACTTCAGAGTTGAACTCTTATATTTTGTGATAGACTTTAATACAAAACCTGTCATTGGTGACCTGAATAATTAAGTCAGTAACGGTGAGCGGTTGCCAGCCATTGGAATGCCTTTTATTGTTTAAAACACCAATGGTCCGCATTGAACAAAAGTATTATCTAAAAGAAAATGTGATAGCATCGATCAAAGTTTCAACTTTTCTGAGATTCAATGTTACTTTTTGAATATTTATTGTGTGACCAATATGCTTTCTTTGTGTATGAATAAATATTTATGTATGGTTTACCATTATGTTTAAATTTTGCATATTAATTCTGAAATAGAACTTTTGACTTTATCTATGGTTAGATTTGTGTACAGTGTAGAAAAATCAAAATATTTGATATTTTTTGCTTGTGAATCTTTGATTTTAGATATAAACTCGGACGAATTGCTAATACTCCAAAAACAATCTATTTCACAGTTTCTATAAATTGCATTACAGTATTTACGGAAATGATTACAGTGAAACACAATTTTACTTCTTTTGATAATTGTTTTGTTGTAAATATATTTTGAAGCACAAGCTATGAATCTAGATGTAGAAAGGTTTTTATCTCATTTGGGTGTCCAGAACAAAAGTGGAAAAGAGGAATCCTCATCAGAAATTTTGGTATTAAAATTCGTTTTCATCTCATCTTTATGTGCATCTATCAAATTATCAATGGCTTGTTTGTGTAATTCATATACGTCATTTACTCTTATGTCTGAAATATTGTTTATACCAAGTTCATTTTTCAAAACATCCAGATAATATTTTGCAGATGATACCCAAATTGTTACTTTTCTTATCATTGTTAATGATTACAAATCTTTCTTGTAGTTCTTTGACTGCTTTTGAAACTTTAGGCTGTTTTAGATTAACCGTATTGAAATTCTTAATGTGGGATTTGTGACGATAAATTCTATTTCTAAAGACTCTTTTCAAGTTTGATAACCATCCTTCAAATTACTGAAATTCCATTTTTTCTTTCTTTGCCCATTTCATAGAGTAGGAATCAAATGCATCACATGTATCCTGAAAAATACTGTCAATCTCCAACTTGGCACATATCCGAAAATTTGTACCTTTGTTCATCAATTCTTTTAAAACTCAATTTTGTATTATATCCAAATTACCTGTAAAATACATGCATGTGGTATGCATCAACAAAATTAGAATATAAAATAACATCATTACTATTATTAATAGTTAAGCAAAACAACAAATAAACAGTGAAATGTTTTATTTCATAAGATGGAATATCATATCTTCAAAATAAGCCTCTTAGCCCAAGACTTTCAACAGTCTGAAAAGAGTACGTCGCTGCCTGTTAAATTATGGCATTTCTATGTTGACAGTGCAATTTGTGAAACTGGCATTGCTTAGGAAATTTTGCATTGCACACTGTGTGCGGGAGTGAGTGCAGATACTGGGCATGGTATTCACGTAATCAGATGGTAATTCTGCACAAGTTTTGGGCACAGTCACGTTAAATACAGTTCCAGGTGGAGCCGACTGGGGGATACTAACAGTGCCATCTGAGGCCATGGTTACATCCACAACAGTATGTCCATCTTGGGACTGTATAGGCCTAACAGGCACTGCTGGCACTGGAATAGAATAGAAACTTTATTGACACAGCCTAATACCAAGGTACAGTCTAAATGGCCAAGCTGTATATAAATGCACACAAAAGACATATAGAGATTCAAGGGAGGCTTCACATTATAGTGAAGCTATCACGTACCTTGTTGCCTGACAGATCCCTCTAGACGCCCGGTAACACCAGCAGGGGAAATCCACACCTGGGCTGAATGTCCGTCCGTCCACGGTGAGGGTGTCAATCGATCTGCGTTCAATCCTCCGTATATGTTACAGCGCCCTCTGGCTATGGATCTGGCAGTCATAAATCGGCACCCCTATCTCATAGATGCCACAATCATGAACCAGCACTACACTCTCCCTCTGTTTAACAGGAGAAGGCCATAGGTTTAATGTAAAATAGAGGCAAAAATGATATATAGTATCCTGATTTCAGTAAACCGCTGAATATCATTTCATGCATACTGTGTTCATCCAGCTTTACCAGTTTGCAAAAATGGAGAAAATGCTACCACCAGATTACAACATTGCATACAGATCTTATATAGAATCCTACATGTTACTCAGCGTCTATCCAGAGTTAAAGCACATCTAGATATAAAATATTACAATATGGCTCCCAAGTTCCCCATGGATATTAATTGCACCCATGCACATCACGCATGCATCATTACATCACTCCTATAACCAATAGTCCATTTGCATTTCCCCCATGCTGTTCTATCTATTGCCAGCATGCACCCTGAAAATAGAAAATCAAACAGTTAGTCACATTATTTACACATTCACAGATACCACATATCAATGAAATATTATATACAACATAGTGCAAAGCGGTATTCCTGATATCAGAGAAAACAATTCAGAAACATCACCAAATGGCACAACTCTCTGATTCAGGAAATCTGCTGACTTTAGACTCTGTAGAACCTCTGGGCGTTCTTCAAGGTCACCTGGCAGATAATGCGAAGAGGAAGATTCTTCAAACATGCGAGATGTTCAGCCACCTCTAGCAACATCCCTGGGTTACAATATTTTGCCTGGGACTTGAACCTCTCAGGGACCAAATAAGGTGCATCGCTCTCAATGAGGATCTTGTCTAATGGAACTGATGTCGCTGCGGCATTCAATTCAGGACACTTGTCATTGCACAGCTTGGCCGTGAACCCAAACATAGCTGATGGAAAACGGTGAATTATCATCTCCACCTCCTTCTTTGTTCCCGAAAAGCAATGAAAATGGATTGGATGATCATGACACAGCTCCATTTGCAAATAATAAAGACACTCTTCCATTGCTCCTTCCCCTCTACAATGAATGACCACTGGTAACTGCAGATCTCTTGCCAGTGGCAGTACACTCCTCAAAACCATACCTTGCCTCTCTCTGTCTTTTTGCCTAACACTGCTGCTGCAGTCAATCCCAATCTCTCCCAAAGCCACCACTTTAGGTGCCTGTAGATACCGCCTCGGTCTTGGACTATCATACTTGTCTGAGAAACAACTGGCAAACCTAGGATGCACCCCAAACGTTAATCTTAACCGGTGATCTCTTAGGATATGACTTTGCTCTTCTCTTGTTGGCCAAATTCCAGGAAAACAATAATTGGAAATCCCCAGCTGCAACACAAACGGTTTGAAGGAAACTGGTCCTTCATTGAGGACTATATGCAGTGATGGCATCCCCATTTTTTTTAACAACTCTGCCAAATGGAAGTGACTGTCAGCGATTTTGAAAGGCTCTTCTACTAAACTGTAGATTCCCTTCTTTCCCTCAACCATATTTTCAAGCTCCTTGAACACCTTCTTTCTCTTCTTAGGAATCTGCGACAATATTTGAGAAAGAACCCGCCAATGGAGTAATGCAGCAATGGAGTTAGGAGGTGAAACTTCATGACGTCCTGCCACTGGTAGACCCTCCCGTGCTTCGTAGAAAGACCACAAAGCACGGTCGATGTCAGTAACCCTGGCCCTTTCATCTGGATACCATTTCCTCTGTCGCACCAATTCTAGTAACCCAACTGGATCCACTTTAAACTCAGAGCTAAGGAACTGCAGGGCACCCCTCATGAAGCATACCCACAATTCTAGCTTCTCATCTGTGAACATTGGCTCTGCATCTCCATGTTCCGCTATATGTTGTAGGAAGATCTTGTACTGCTGTGCTTCCTGTTTACCACATGCCCAACATTCAGTTTCTGGGTATACGTAAAATGGCAGATGATCACGCAAAACATGTCTTTTCACATGAACCACCCGTAGAGGACGTACAGCACATGCCTTCTTCCTCTGACCTAATCCAGTATGCTCCGCTATGTTAGGAATGTCACTCAAGCTTGAATCTGACTCGCTACCCAATGTCTCATCCAGCACAGTCCATTCCTCTCCAGAGTCCATACTGAAATACATAATATTTGATAAGATACATTACTATATACAAAAACATTTCCATAACAACTATTTACATATGAATGAGATAGGAATCCATCTCATTTTGTCAATTTAAGCTGTGTAGTCCACCAGGTATGCTGGTCTCCTGACTTGGCGCCCACCCCTAGTGGAACCCACTGGCCTTAGATCACTACCTGAGTTGTCTTCTTCATTGTTGCTCAAGTCCCCGGAGTCTACAGATCCCACCTGACTACTATGACCAATGGTAATACCCAACATGTCCACTTGACAAGCCGGCATGGACGTGTCATCATTCTCATCACTGCCATCGCCAAATAGCGCATTCAGATCAATCCCCTGCTCTTCTTCATCAAGCTCCTGATTGTCGTATGCGATGGTTGCATCCAGATTCAAGAGATGATGCCGCATTCGACGTAACCACATAGGAATGAACCTGTCCGCGCAGATCTTCAGACAATCATGGTGTACGACACTCTCCTTCTTTCTATCCTTGATACGGTACAGCACAGGAGACAGAACGTCCACCACCAAATAAGGACCTGCCCAGATTGGTGTCAATTTCCGACTCTGGCCTATCTTAGACGAGGAATGCAACTTGTACACCAAATCCCCCTTGTCAAAGGTTCGTTCTGCTAGCTTGATGTCGTAGTCCCTCTTCTGTCTTGCTTGCGCTGACTGGAGACTTTTCCTAGCTATGGTGTGAACTTCATGTAAGCGTTCCTTCAACCGAACCACATACTATACAGCAGTGGAGTCTTGACCTAACGTATCAGAGGTACCAAACAGAACATCGACTAGCTTGGTCACCTCCCGACCTAACATGAGCATGTTAGCGGAAAACCCTGTTTGTCTGTGAACCATACCTCTTACCACACTTCCCAAGAGTGCTAAATCCTGGTCCCAAGTATTTTGATTACCTCTTATACAACAACGGACAATTTGCATGATTAGACGGTTATACCTTTCTACTTGTCCGTTTGAAGATGGTCGATACGGGGTTGTCCTTGTCTTGGTAATCTCAAGGAGGTCACAAATTGCCTGAAACAACTTACCATCAAAATTTCTTCCTTGGTCACTATGGACTTGCTGAGGGCAACCAAATCTAGAGATAAATTCACACACAAATGTCTCAGCGATGGTCTCTGCTGTTTGTTCGGGTAATGGATAGCATTCCATCCATTTACTGAACTGGTCCACCAGAACCAGTATATACTGATTCCCCTTCCTGCTCTTCACCAATGGACCCAGAATGTCAATGTGAACTCGTTCTAAGGGGGATCCAGCATGATAAACTTCAAGCGCAGCCTTAGGCCACTGACGAAGCTTCTTATTCTTGCTGCAGATCGCACAAGTCTTCACATGCTCCACAACATCTGATGACATTCTCGGCCAGAAAAAAGACTCTCTTACCTTAGCCAATGTTTTGACTTCTCCCAGGTGTCCAGAAAACCGTATGTCATGATTCAGCTGAATAACCTCCTTCTGGAACTTTCGAGGAACCACCAAACACAACCTAGGGACCTTACCTTCTACCTTGTAATGAAGAACTCCATTTTCCATGGAAAGCTGACTACGAGTTAACCACAGCTGCTTAGTTTCAGGACTGCTGGACACAAGCTCTGCATCTGTTGGTACTTGATCAGCCTCTATCCATGAAAACACTTTCCCAATATCTGGGTCCTCTTTCTGCGCCTGTCTCATATTATCAGCTGAATACACATTGACCCAGTTAACTGACCTTATAGCGAAAGATTCCGGAGAAGTATAACGAACTGCCAATGGAACAACGTCATCGACTTCCTCCTCAAATACAGACCATTGCTTCTGTGCTCTAGTGCAATATGGACATCCCCCACATGGCAAAGATCCCAAATCAGCTCCAGCTTCATAACAATTACAGACAGACAAAGTATCCGGAATTCTGGAAAGACGGTCAGCGTTAACATGACATTTCCCTGAACGATGTAAAATTGTGATATCATATTGTGAGAGTTCTTCCAACCATCTGGCCAGCTGTCCACCAATCAGTTTGAACCTTATTAACCATGTTAAGCTGTTATGGTCTGTCCTAACCAGTATGTTCCGCCCCAGAAGATAGTGTCGAAACTGCCTGGTGAATCTAACCACGGAAAATAATTCCTTCCGGGTAGTACAATAACGACGCTGTGCTGGAGTTAGCGTGAAGCTACTGTAACAAATGGTTCTTTCTTCCCCATCTTGGATCTGACTGAGCTCACAACCAATACAAAAATTAGAGGCATCACAATCCAACACAAAAGTTCCATCTGCAGTAGGCAGAGACAGGACTGGAGCGTTGGTTAAGACCTCCTTGAGTTGCTTGATTGCTAGTTGATGTTCATTGGTCCATTCAAAGATCGCTTTCGGTCCTGTTAGTTGGTACAGACACTTTGAAATCTCGGCAAAATTAGCAATATGATCACGGTGGTAATTGCTGAACCCTAGAAACGATTCCACTTCATGGACTGACTTTGGCACTGGCCAATCAGCAACTGCTTTGACCTTATCTGGGTCAATGGACACTCCTTCTCCTGACACATTCTTGCCAAGGAACTTGATCTCTAATTGAAACAACCGACATTTCCGCGGCTTCAACTTGAGGTCAAACTGGCGAAATCGGTCCAAGACCTCACAAAGATTATGTAAATGTCCGGAAATGCTTTTTCCGAGAATTATTACATCATCCAGATATGCTAATGTTGTTTTCCATGTTAACCCTCGAAGTACCAGATGTATAGCTCGCTGAAAAGTCGCTGGAGCTCCGGTCAATCCGAATGCCATTCTCTGGTGTTCAAAAAGCCCGTACTTTGTAATGAAAGCAGTCTTATGTCGGTCACGCTCATCAATCTCGATTTGATAGTATCCGGAAGCCATATCTAAGGAGCTGAAGTAGACGTTGCCAGACAAAGTGTCGAGGCATTCTTCAATTAGAGGCAATGGATACGCATCTTTAATGGTTACCTTATTTAACGCCCTGTAATCGATACACCATCTCACATTTCCGTCCTTTTTCCGCACCAAAACGGGGGCAGCCGCCCATTCAGAACATGATGGAGTGATGACGCCATGATCCAACATCGATTGTAGGTGTTTTTCTTCTTCCTCCTAAAATCCAAGTGGAGTCCTGGGCATGCGCTGTTTGATGGGAGCAGCTTCATTGGTTGTAATTCGATGTTTGATTTCCTTGAAGCAACCGATATCCATGTCTGATCTCGAGAAAACGTCTTCATATGTAATGAATACCTCTCGTAGCTGTTGTTGTTGTTCACTATTTAGATTGGATAATGAGTCCCTATACAGCTGTTGAAGATGCTCTGGTACGTCTAACTCTGACTTACCAATTTGTTTCACTGTGGAAATATTCGCACATCTCGTAGAAAAACCACAAGATGCGGAACCATTGGCACTATTTTCTGAGACCAAATGTGTTGCACTTCTGACGTAGTTTGACTCGTTCGACTCCATAGCTTCACTAGAATCCGCAGGTATAGCATTACCCATCAAATGTCCAGCCCTGAGACTAAGAAATCTATCCGACAGGTTTATGATGGAAATAACAACATTCGGACCAGCTTTGACTAATGAAAAGGGAACAATCAATCCATTATGGTACCCTATTGGATGTACCACATAATCTAGGCCATCTTGAACAGCAGAAGAACACATAACTTGTTTCGTACTGTTTGGAGGGACGGTAATCTTCTTCACCAAAGTGACCCTGGAAATGCTTATTGAGTCCTCCCCGTTTCTTTTCATGATAGCTGACAGCAGCTGATCCCCTAGTTGCAACACACAACGCTCGAAATCAATTTTGCATTTTTGCTCCATAAGAAAATCCAGGCCTAAAATCAGACTATCAGTTATTGGAGCCACATAAATGTCCAGCCGATATGACCGATTTCCGATGACTATAGATACCCCCTTAACATGCTTTGCTGTCATAACCCCTTCTTTTGCTGCACCTTTAAGTCTAACTTCCTTTAAAATTTTAGGCCTGACTTTCAGGCGACTGAATAGCTCCAGATTCATAACTGTTA
Source organism: Hermodice carunculata (assembly GCA_964020975.1). Taxonomy (NCBI): domain Eukaryota; kingdom Metazoa; phylum Annelida; class Polychaeta; order Eunicida; family Amphinomidae; genus Hermodice; species Hermodice carunculata. The sequence goes on from OZ026630.1 coordinate 9,277,167, forward strand.
CTTCAGCCGCTGAATCAATAACAGCTTCTACTGTTTCTGTGTCCATCTGAACTGGAATCACCATGCTGAGACCATTACTAACTGAACGAACAGTAATTTCCTCCAGCACCGAATCAATTTCCCCTGAGGTTGATTTTGATAACTGATGACCTTTGCAAAAACCTGAGAATTCTGATTTCACTGAAGACATAGTATCATTTATTACTTGTTGGTCTTTATCAACAGCAGGGATCGGAGATCGACCAATATGTCCGATCCAATCTATTTTTTTGGAGAAGCTGACCTAGATCTACCCTCACTACTTAACTTCTGAGGCGTTGATGGCTTGTGAGGGCAATCCTTAATGTAATGGCCAAATTCCCGGCAGCCATGACACTGTACCTCCGATAAAGGTACCCTTAATGCCCTTGGTGAGCCTACAATATTAGCCTGAGTACAAGCCCCCCCTACTGGGGTTTTCTGTACCAACGAAGTCATGAAACGTCTGTTTTCTTCAAGCAAAGCTTTTATTACATCTCGGTTCCCCTTCATTAGTTTTTAGATCTCTTGGCGATGCTCTTTGTACTGGTCCGCCCATGACACCCGGGAACCTTGAGGTTTATTCTGTTGAAAAGACATAGCCCTAATGTACTGATCCTCTTCATCCACATCAACTTGTCTCAGCTGTAGCTTTAAACTAGAAGTACCAAAAACAATCTCTCGACTGGAAATGACCAACTTCAAAGCAGATAAAGCCTTTTCCAATGTTGGGGGATCCTGACTGAGCACCTGTGCCGCCTCGGCCTTGTTGTTTACAGCTTTCAGGAATGCTCCAACTGCAATCGAATCAAGGAACTGTTCCCCACCATCTGGATATCCGTCTATGGTAAGCTGTTGACATCGCTCTGCTAATTCTTCCAAGGATTCACCTTCTCTCTGTTTAAGGTTTTGCAGTCGTCGTCTTATAGTCACAGGTGGATCACGCAAGCCGAAATGGTTGTTTATTCTAGATGTAAGGACCCTGTAATCCTCTCTCTCAGCTTCTCTAAGCGTACTATAATACCTCAATGCCTTACCTCTGAGCGACTCAACCAGCCTATCAAGTTTCACCTCAACAGACCACTCATACCTCCTTGCTAACCTTTCGAACTGTAAGAAAAATGGCCGCCAATCTTCACCGTCAAAAGTAGCAGCTTTAGGCGGAGGAGGCCCCACCTTATCCTTACCTCTACTTGAACCAGCAACATGCCTACCACCCCTACCACGGTCACGTCGACTTTCAGTACCGGGTGCATCCTCTGGATCATCAGTTGCATAAGTGCTATATACATTGTTATTGGTCAATGAATCCAATGTATACAATAAATTGTTATGCGTATCCACTGTACGGTGTGCACGGGGTGGCTCCCTAATGTTCGATGGGCCAAATATTCCTGGAGGTGGGGGAAATGGCAAACTTTGCCCAGCCATAGCAGTGGCTCCCGGTTCACCACCCAGCTTAGCCATCTGATCAGCCATTTGCTTTTCCAACTTATCGGTTCTCGCCAATAATGCATTAAACTTACAATCAATCCTGTCCGCCATTTGTTTTTCCAAAATATCAGTTTTTGTTGTCAAGGAATTCAAAGTTCCATTCACATCATCCATTTGCTTGTCCAAGTTTAGGCTCCACTGGTTAAACAATGACTCACTTTTTGTTTGACGTTGCAACAATGCTTCAAGCATACCTTCCATCTTTTGCTCACTGGAACGGACCCTGAAATCCACTCGTCCCTCACCACAAAGTTTAGCAAATAATCCACCAATACCTTTCTCTGATATTCCTAACAAAGAATCTTGAGTGAATGATCCGCCTAGTTCTTGCCTTTTGTTGACAATAAGTCTGGCTTTTGTCTCTCCAATACTATCAATCTTCAATAATTGCTCATAAGTTGCCTCGTTTATGAAAATTGTAGCCATGATGATTCAAGTATGGATCAATGGAAAAAGTGATGGAAGAGACAAAAAAATGTATTGTATGTAGCAGATTTCTATGGATGAAATATTCACAACTGTCGTAGGAAAACCACAACGAGTAATGAATGTGTATTTTGTGAAAAACAATAATATTTGTATCCAAGAATCTACATACAAAAAATTGGAAAATACAGTGTGCACCGTAATGTACAGAAAATTTTCCACTATTCTGTACAAAATTTTGAATAGAATGTACTCAAAATAAAGAGGTACAGCATGCACAAAAGCAAAAACATTACTAATGCTGTACACAAAAGTCACAGCGTACATACATCAGAATACTACCTACTGTGTACACACACACACACAAAGAAAAACAAGTACAGTGTATGCAAAAGATCAGAGAGAGAGAGAGAAAAAAAAACAGTTCAGTTTGTAATGTCATTGAACCTTTTCTTAATTTCTCAAGTTGCATACCAATTCATGTCTTACAACATTTTCTTTCAAAATAAATCCATAAACACTGTGTGTGTGTGAAAAGTGTTGATAATGCAATCTACCCCGGGCAAAAACTGAAAAGCTGTTGACTGCAACTTTGAAAGGTGTGCTCTTCCTTGGAGTCACTCGCACCACATTCAACACACGCCTGTGTGTGCAATATTTAATCAGCTATCCGTAACTCAGAGTGATCAACAAAGTAAACATTATTGAACACCACTGAAAGACGAAATCCTTGTAGAAAGCAACAAATATTATTGCGAAAGGCTTGGCACATCTAATTATGTTGTATGGTTGACATGACGACGCTCATTTCCATACCACATGTGACGTCATAACCCGGGAAAATTGACTGCAAATGATTGCCATATTTTCGTGGACCAAAAAAAAAAATCTAAGTGTCGAAAATATGAATAGAAAGTGACGATTCTTTCCAAATGATTGAATTTGCTAACAGTACAATCAGCGTAGAAAACCACACTGAATCTATACGAATTAGCGAAATTTATGAAGCTCAAACAGGCATGAAATGTCCATCCATCGAGCAGAGCCACTTCAGGATTGCCTCCACGGTAATCAGACTATCTTCTCAAAAAGTTCACTTCTCTCCAGGCGTTGAAACGTGCTTTACTTCTGACACCAATATAGTGAAGCTATCACGTACCTTGTTGCCTGACAGATCCCTCTAGACGCCCGGTAACACCAGCAGGGGAAATCCACACCTGGGCTGAATGTCCGTCCGTCCACGGTGAGGGTGTCAATCGATCTGCGTTCAATCCTCCGTATATGTTACAGCGCCCTCTGGCTATGGATCTGGCAGTCATAAATCAGCACCCCAATCTCATAAATGCCACACTCATGAACCAGCACTACATTATCACTAATTGACAGGTGCAACCCAGTGAAATTGTTAAAAACCCAGTTTGTTGTACCCTTTCTCAAAAATTGAGTTACTGTTGCTGTAGCTGTAGGCCTATGTGAGGAACTAGGCCTACTACTTGAATTACATGTAGACTTAGGGCCATGAAGGGCTGCACCAAGTATATAAGAACACTACCTCTTCTGCTCAGTCGACAAATCATTAATGTAGTGGACAAGGTTAGATGTATTCTTGTGTTTAGTTATTGAGATTATACTTTGCGTAGACACCCCTGCATGGTAGAGATTACTGATCGTGGAAGCTCTCACGCTGTGACATGTATAAATCTTTGACAACCCTGCTTTTTCGGAAATGCGTTGCATCATTCTGCTATGCAAATTTTTCCCGATGGGTTCGTTTTTATACCAATGTCCGTCACATAAATATGCACGCAGTGGATGCTGACAGTGAAACAGTCTGTCACACTCAGGGTGAAGTTTAGAAACATAAAACTGAAACATTTCTACTCCACGGCGATACATGCGTGGTTCAGTATAATCAAGGTCTTTTTGTTTGTGGCCGCCTTGGTAGTTTTTGGTTACTTCGGTAGTATTCATGGCTGCATAATTGTTCCTTTCAGAGTCACATTCAACAATAAAAGTGTTTTTTGTCATCCTGGCCCAACCTTCTCTACCACGTCGCCCGAAGAAAGAGCACAGGTAAAAGCAGACCGCTTCCACCAGAATATCAGGGTTGGCATCCCATTTTGCAAAATACTGGCCTAATTTGTGCAAGTCACCTTCTCCAATAACAGGCTTATGTTTAGGCATTTTGTTCCCTGCTTTTGCGTATAATTTGCAACGTGCAGTGAACATACTGACATACTGCTCGCTGACGTAAATTCACGGTCCTGGATATTATGTTAAATGTTCTGTAAAAAGGTGCGGCTGTTACATGTCGATGAATAGCGGCACGCAAACATGTAAGGGCACTGGGGGTTAAAGATCCACCTTGTTTCTTTGGTTTTACCTCAGCGTAGAACTTGCAAAGAAATTCATTAAGTTCATCAGCTGTGATGGTCATGAAATCGCACGTGTTACCTTTTCGTTGCAGCCAGTCTTGAAATCTATTTACGCCATACACAATTGCACGGTGGCAGCTGTTGTGCCTGTTTTAGGTTTAGCCATTTGTTCCATATTTTGCATGTCCTCTTCATTGAGTGACTGCTGTGAATTATTTTCATAATCCTGTTCCATAGTTGAATAGGGAAACAAACGAAACTAAAGCCAATGCGGTGAGGAAATATTCCAGTGTGGCGTAGGCCTGGCAGAGTGGTGTAGTTGTCGGCACTGATTCTGTCGTCTGCTGTGAGTCACATGATCAATTGAATCACATGATCTCACGCTGGAGGTCACGGGTCAACGGAGCGGGCCGCTGGGCCACAATGAAGTGGGACCTCTCGTGGTTAGTGGCCCCGTGGTCGCTCAATATGCAGTTTTAAGGTTCGTGGAAAGTGACAATATCTAGTAGGTAATGTTATCCTAACTATTAATAATATTTATTGTTAGACATACAGTCACAATTTTGATTCGCTGCAATATCTTCAAGAGTAATTGAAGCCAGAAATTTCTTGTAATTCATGATACTTTGTCCAATATTGTTGCCATAGTTATAGGAAATAATGGGGGGGGGGGTCTTTTATTTTGCGTTCCTTGGGAATCATGTTACGAGCAAATTTTAATTTTAAAAGGGACTGAATATTTAGTGAATCAATAATTTTGTTTTTGAAAGAAATGCTGCAAAACATTTGATCCAATTTTTGCTTATTAGAATCTGGTTCCCGAATAGTTGTTGTGTAAGCATACACAATTTCACAAAAATTTGCGGAAATGTGTGTTCTGAATAATTAAGACCCAAATATTAATTGATTCTTGTTATGTTTCGAAATGATAGTGCTTTAAGAGCTATATGCAATTGATAAATGCCATTGGAAAAAGCCTGTAGTAAATTTTGGACAAGGTCTTTTGTATCCACGTTCCCAAAATTTCTATTTTTCCGTGATTTTCTTTGTCCGTGACTTCTTCTTTTGCTTTGAATACCAGCCTGATTATTATGAAAAGGCGTGTGACTGCTATCAAGAGTTGCAAAGTCCAAATATCTAACATCACCGAAGCCTAAAATTCTGTCATTGAGTCCAAAAGGAAAAGCTGAATTAAGTGTTTTGATCCAAAAAATCTTCCATTTGTAATAATTTCCTTGTGTTAACATAACTATCTTGGTCTAACTAATTTGGCTCTATGATATCAATAATTTGTATCCGGCAATCCAAATGTGAATGTTCCTCAAAAGTGAAGTGGTTAAACAAAAGTGTTTAATTTGTGATTTTTAATTGTAGTTTTATGACCATTAAATCTCTTTTAACTGATTGAGTATAGTAAGGCCCACATATTGTCATTTACATTTGATGAAGGATATCAAATGAATGACATTGGAAGATTCACAAGACAATACCAAATTTTCCGATCAAGGGTTTCTAAATGTGAAGTTCTTGTTAGCAACTTTACTTTGTTCTACACGAAATTTGATTTGCAGAATAGACCGTTACAATTTCCGTCAAAATACATTCCAAAATGAGCGTTCGAGGCTAACGCTGAAGCGTTTTCACTGCTTTTCTCACTGTTCATGTTTTTTTTTTATTTTATAAGCAGTTTTGAAAGCCTGTATTGCCATTTATCTATAATCATATCCCTAAACATTATCCTGGTTCGTCATTGTTAAGCCCTCCGAATAACAAAATTAACAATTACAATAACTAAAACAAGTCCAGAATGGGTGCTAGACTAAAGACGTTACCTGGAATTCCAGTATGCTTTGAAAATCATAGATCGGGGACCAATCTCTACAGACCTATCCACCAAGCATCGTTGGTACAAAGCTAAAAGAATTGTATTTGTGTTTTTTGTCTAGAATCACTTCCTAGTAGTCATTACCCTATTCCGCAGCCCGAACTCTTTACTCTCCATAAGGTAACCTGTCACTGTCTAACCTCTCTCTCTATATATATATGGAAGTACTATTGTCCGTATTGCACACGTTCCTCTGTAGAATTTTGATAGAGGCTGTATTAGCCCAAATAAATTAGTGGGGGCTCAGCGGGTAACTACTCAGAACATGTTTCGGAGCCTATACCAGTACACGTCTCTCGAGTAGCGCTCATTGTCTTAGCTAAATATTCAGCAAAGGCAACTCACATTATATATATATATATATATATATATATATATATATATATATATATATATATATATATATAAACTTGCGATGAACTTCCAATTTCCACGAATAGGATTGGATCCATACATATAGCCTCTCATTTATTAATATATAATACAATTAATAAATGAAGTTCATTTTTGTTGCGTGTATGACCTAACTTGCAGGGGTTGTCAGATATTTTCCATGGAGCATGATGTGGGTGCTCTTGGTAAAGATGGAATCAACAGTCACACACTCGAGAGTCAAGAAAATACACGTAGTTCACAAGTTTATTCAATTTTTCTTTTTCATTTTTATGCTGCTCAAATATAATGTAGGCCTCTGAACCAAACGATTATTTTTCATCATTTAATATTACCAAGAGCAGCTGACAGGTTGCGTGCGGGTTTTGTAAAGTCAGGCCCCCCAGGTCCCCCAAGTCATCATAACAAAAGTTAAGATCTGATGAGCTTTTGCGTGACGCTAAACAAACGCCGTAAACAATCATTGCCGCCACCGGAGACGTTTGGGCCAGATTGCTCATTTAACAGTGAGAATTGTGCAAACGTCGCATTATTTTTGGTGCATATCACAAACATTCGTCCTTCACACTAATCTTTTAGATATTTTACAGCATCCACAACATGATGAACGCTTAAATGTGCTTTCACTCGATCGCATTTGATACCGGAAATTGCAGGATCTTTCATGATGTGAGAGAGGTTCACCACAACTTCGCACTCGTTCAAGAAGTCAGTAAACTTGTAGTAAGAGCCGGTGTAATGTTCTCGAACTGTATACCTGTAAATAACGCGCCCTATGACTCGAAAAATAAAGCTGACTTAGAAGCGCGCGTTAGCTACGAATAATCATTTTGCACATGAAATAGTTGTTTGCATGTTAACATTGTTATGGCTTATGCAGTTAAAAATCCGGGGGTACCGATATACCTTGCTTTCGCCTTTTGATGGGGGGGGGGGGGGGGGGGGTTGTTCTCTATAGCAGTGAGGTCTAG
>OZ026630.1:9289728-9377208 GCA_964020975.1 Hermodice carunculata
TACTATGGTATACCAAAGACCAGTTTATGTAAAGAATAATTTAATTACGACAAAAAATAAGATTTGATGAAAGTGTCCCAATCGAGGATACCTCGTTTTCGATTGGACCACATGGTTTCCACAAATGAACTGCCGACCCATCAATGTAAAAATGGATTGAATTCTTATATTCTGAGCTTAATATTGTGAGATAATATTTAAACTTCAATTATGATTTTTTAAATTTTGCCCATATGTCCACTTTAAGACCAAAAATAACATGAACCCTGAATTGGACCACCATCTCCTCGATTGGACCACCAAGGCAAAGACGGTCCAATCAAGGAAGTTTTTTGGTTCCAATCGAGGCAACTGGACACTACTTTGAATAAATTAATATTGACCTTGACCCCGAATGTTTTTCTGAAACTATGTTTAGGCATTCTGAAGTGAACCTTTATTCCTACGATACAACTTACATTCTGTTTCAAAACGAGTTGTTAACTTGATTTTACACCCAATAATGTGCCACCTTTAAGTTAGATCAGACTTGACAATTTCATTAATCTGCATAAATTTACAGCAAAATGAGGAGACTGGTACCCACACTTTTCATGGCGTTCTGAAAAGTTTCAAAGGCAGTAGTTACAATAGCCAATCAGACTTCTCGACACAAAGGAGCTTCAGGAGAGAAGTGGTCCAATCGAGGCAGTGGTCCAATCCCAGCAATTAACCTTCCCCTTCGTAGACACGAAAGTAAACAACATAATAATAAAACTAGCCGAGTTGGGAATACGACTCACCAGAATGGCCCAGTCGATGACCAGATCACACCGAGTGCGAAGCACCAGGGGTGATCTGGTCATCGACCGGGCCATTTTGGTGAGTCGTATTTTCAACGAGGCTAGTTTTATTTTAATCCAGTAATTTCATACATTTTTGTCCTAGATTTGTAAAAAACAAGACAAAATACCAATGTTTTCATTTAATATTTATTTCAAAATATCGCACTCATTTAAACCTACGCGCTTCTGACGGCGCGGATGAATATTAAGTAGGCCCACAAAGTTTAGATCACGTGATTACAAAATTCATGGCTGCACGTTGTTCAAAAGTTTTCCAAACTTTAAGGAAATAACGTTTTAAACATCAGTTTGTCTCTGGACTATTGACTCTAAATAGTTAGTGTGGTACATTCATGGACGTGCAAGAGATACGCTTGGGATTGGGATAGTGACAGGGCCGTTGAAGACGGCACCAGCAAAGATGCTCGACGTAGAACTAGCAAGGTGACCACCTTGGCCAACATTTACCGGTGCTAGTGTGCCTGAGTGACCGCGAGCAGGAGAGAAAAAAGTCCCCTAGTCGGGTAATACAGCCAAGCTGAACTCATAGTCTGTATTTCCCTCTGTTTCAGTGTAATACAGCCTCAATTACTGGATAAATTTGTATGAATGATAAGATTATTTGAACTTTTTCTCTTGCTTTTATATTATAAATATTCTCAAATATTTCGGTTAGCTGTTGTAACCTTCTTCAGTGAGACCCAACTGTCATTTCAAGTACGTGAAGGCCGATATATATATATATATATATTAACGTTATGGATGCACGTGAAAGAGTAAAGTCTCGAGATATAATGTTATAACGTTAACTACCACCAGTAGGCCTAACGTCATTAACAAAACAAATAGTTATCATTTAAAATTGATTCATAATGTAGATGCATACGTATTTTCCCATACATATCATAGGTCATATTTAATTGACATAGACTTAAAAATAATATTAAGATTACGTTATCATCCGGCCTCTTAAGTGCATAGATTACGATATGAACAAATATATGCGTAGGCCTAATAAAAATATATTGTCAATGTACAAGTAATCCTCAGATTACGTTATCATTAGGCCTATTACGTACATAGCTTACACTATGAAAAATATATGCGTAGGCCTAATAAATTGTCAATGTACAAGTGGAATTAGTTTGTCTTTGATAATGGAGTCCCAGGCATGACCTATTTCAAAGCCATTGTCACGGTTTATACCGGAATTAGGACCTGTTCTGTAACGTTTGATTTTAATAGATTCCTTAAAATCTATTAAAATCAAATGTTACGGAACAGTTCCTAAAAAAACTGAAGTGCTGCTTATTCCGTTTGAGTTTCGCTCGACCAAAACATCTAAAAATGGCAATCTTCTATTTGCTTCTTTTTCAAATGAAAATTGGATATTAGGATGAATACTATTGATGTGATTAAAGAAATGATTGATCTCGTCATCACCATGTTGCAAGGTCACAAAAATATCATCGACGTACTGTTTCCATAACTTAGGTTTGTTTTCACCAGAAGAAATAGGCCTAGCTGAGCTTTCAAAGCTCTCCATGTAGGCATTAACCAGGCAAACTGATAATGATAAACCCATCGGTGCTCCTGATTTTTGTGAATAAATTTCAGCTTCCCATAGGAAGTATGTACAATCAAAACAAACTTTCATCAATTGTCTAATGGATGTAACGCTTAAGGAAGTTCGTTGAGATAAACTATTTTCGTCGCTAAGTTTGTTACATACAATTTCAATGGCTTCCTCGACTGAAACTTTCGTGAATAATGATTTGACATCAAAACTAATCATTATGTCATTTGGATCCATAGATGTTTGCTTGATAACTTCCACAAAACTTTGTGAATTTTTTACATGACATTCTGATTTTCTAAGGATCGGGTTAATTATATCCGTCAAGTAATTTGATATTTGGTAAACTGGAGAGTCTTTACAATTCACAATTGGGCGAGTGGAACCTGATTTTTATGGATTTTGGGTACTCCATAAATCCTAGGTGTTTGGCTTTGTCTTAGATTTAATTCCCAATACGTATTTTTGCTAATCTCTGAGTTGTCCTCAAGCAACTTCAAAGACTTTGTAACTTTCTTTTCAAATTTCTTTGTAGGATTAGGGTCTAGTTTATCATATTCATTCTCATTTAGTAGATTATCCATTTTGTTTATGTAGTCTCCTGTATTCAGGACAACTAGAGCATTTCCCTTATCAGCAGGTGGAATTGTGGTATCCTCATTTGATTTTAGATTATTTAACGCCTTCTCTTGAGATAGGCCTATTGAGATGTTCGACTTTGGTAACTTTGCTTTTTCCAAAATAGTGCACACTTCAAGTTTAATCCGATCTGCTTGGTTTCGGTTGGTCATTGACTTAGTTGTAAGTTCAATCTCAGATATAATTTCTTCATATGGAATCTTCTGTGGCGCAATTGCAACACCTTTTCCTAAAGAGAGAACATCTAGTCCATCGACGTTTACATCATATGAGCTGAGATTTACAACAGGATTTCTAATCACTTCATTGTGTTCTCCGACTTCACTTTCATCTTCAACACGCACGTTCATCTTTGATGAGTATAACTTATCAAATTTTTGTATTTGTCGTTTCTTGTATTCTGTGAAGGTTTTCCATGATGATTTAGTTGTAATAGAGATGATTTTGTTGTAATCTTCTGGACATAAATCATTTTCTAAAGACATTTTAATATTTTCAATTTTCCTACTCACATGAGCCCTTTCATGGCGCCGATATTTTATTTGGTCCCCTACGAGCGCTGCATTTGTTCGATCAATGATTCTTTGTGTATTGTGTCTATTTGGTTGATAGGAAATCTTGATTCTTTTGGGCATATGTTGTTATTCCGGCATCTCTTCATGAAGGTCAAATGATTTAGGATCCTTGCCTCTTTGTTTTTGGCGACGTTCAAATCATCGGTGTCTTTGTCAATTTTCAGTCCATATTTTTCACAAATATATTGTTTCAAAGACATTTTTCTCATATGTTGATTAGTAAATTATAAATTGAAGTTCATGTTGGACTTTTAATCCATGTGATAATATTTCTGATATCCAGATATTTCGCCGGTGATGTCCCCAGCTTTCTAAATGGAAGTAAAGATGTTATTTCAACGTTAGACTGGTCAGTTAGGCCTAGCACGTAATTATATGTGTGACAAGGTAAAGTTGACATTGCATTCACACAAACATGAGGGGTGAGTGCCACCACTTGACAGTTTTGAAAACTTAAAAGTTTAGGGGTTTTGGAAACTGTCACCAGATGGTTGCGCTGGTGTGAGACATGTGACTGGTCTCTTTTTTGACAAGACCACACCTGTCTTGTCACTTGCACACAAGGCTTTTGAGGGAGCAACAGCTCTGGAGTGGAGCTCCCCTTTTGGACAGAAACCACTATGCCTGTGCTGGGTGTGACAGTGACATGTGTGTCAGTGGTACCTATATGCACAGGCGTATGAAAATATTCCGAGTGCGAGAGCACCGATGCTGCTTGTGTAGTAATACCACAAGGCCAGTATCCCACGAGCAACGTTACTCATACCACACCGTATCCATGTGAATAAAGTACATATTCCTCACTTGAATATGGTAAAACCATACATGTATGTGTTCCTTATCTGTTATTCCCCATGTTGAATAAAGTTTCAGTGCGTTTCCAAGCGTACGGTGCACAACACACTTACATTACTGTCGCTGACGCCCTGTTTTGTCCAGACTCCAGATACTGTCGTTATTTATCTTCCGGTTTGCATGCCCGGATACAGTGAAAATGGCAACGTAACAGCTGGTGTGACGATGCAACCGCACTTCGCTCTTCATGGATACCCAGTGGTGGCTTCACAAAGTTGTTCAGGTTGGTTATCAGGTGGAACGCCTTTATTGCGGTTGCATCGGCACACCAGCTATTACGTTGCCATTTGCACTCTTCCCGGTCATGCAAACCGGAAGATAAATAACGAAAGTATCTGGACAAAACAGGGCGTCAGCGACAGTAATGTAAGTGTGTTGTGCACCGTACGCTTGGAAACGCACTGAAACTTTATTCAACATGGGGAATAACAGATAAGGAACACATATATGTATGGTTTTACCATATTCAAGTGAGGAATATGTACTTTATTCACATGTATACGGAGTGGTATGAGTAACGTTGCTCGTGGGATACTGGCCTTGTGGTATTACTACACAAGCAGCATCGGTGCTCTCGCACTCGGAATATTTTCATGCGCCTGTGCCTATATGTGCAGTCTAGCTGTTTTCTAGAGGTGAGTAAAGTTGTATTTTGAAGTCAGGTGTAGAACTGTCACTGTAAGTTTGTGGCTGTATACACCATAATTCATTATTCCTTACAAAATGTACACCATAATTCATTATTCCTTACAAAATGTTGTACATGTAATATTACTTTGGCTGGTACAAGCCAATGCAAACAAAAGTTAGTTGCTACACCATAATTTGTAAGCTTGTTGCTACACCATAATTTGTAAGCTTGTGGCTACACCATTATGCATAATTTGATCCAAAATGCTGTAATATTACTTTGGCTTGTACAAGCCAATGCAAATGAGACCAGTTCTGGTTGCATGCCCCATGTACGTTGTGTATCAATACACTGGATATGGGAATGTGGTTTCACTGCAAAGTAATGTAAATAAGCATGTTTATCAATGTATTTAGCCAAAAGTGTAAAATTTGTGACATACAGTGTTCTGTTTGCTGAATTGTAAATTGGTATGAGAATACACAGGTAACCAATGGGACCTAATTAAGTATGCAGAAAACTGGTTTGTCCAGTTAGTTCTGACACAGCCCACACGGTGGGGTAGCTTATGTAACATACATGTGTCTGTTCATGCATTGCTGACACAGTGAACAGAAGGACAGCATTTCCCTAGATACATATTGTGTGTTAAAATAATCAGAGGACTGGATATTCATGCATGTTTTGCATTATTTTCTTTTAGGATCTAATAAAGTTGTTACACACAACGACTGCCTTACTTGTCATTCTACATATGTAATTTTTGACGTCATTTACGTAGACACGAAAGTGATCAACATATTCGTACTTATAATGATAAAATGACATAGAACCTTTCTTTACGCCCTAAAAATACAGCCCAGGACTCAGAGAACTACCAAGCGGAAGTAAAGCCCAAGAAATAGCGCATGCACAGTCTCTGGTGAGAATCCCCTATTGGAAGTAAGTTCAGAGAATATATAAGGTCGATTATCCCAGATTTAAGCATGAACAAGAAATATGTGTATCTGTTAGTCTCGTACGAGATGTACCTTCATTGCGTTTTGTAACGTCGAGTGTGAAAACTCTTTATCTTTAGAAGGGACACGTAGCTGTACCATTTGCTCCGGTCAGTGGTTTCAATTAATTTTAAGCAAGTGTCAATTTTCATAGACAACATCATGCGATGTTGTATGCATAATTACTCTTAAATAAAAAAAAATACGATGTCGAGATACTAAGTTATTTGTGCAGCCGTTTGACATTCGTTGAGCCTGGGATAGTTATTTGCGTAACCATGTAATATATACCTTTTTGTTAAATAAAAAAAATTACCTGTTCGAAAAGTGTCGCCACGAATGCCAATTGTTTGCTCCAGTTCCATCTGTTTTAGAGTTCCGTTAACTCCAAACAGCCTCATCGTATCTTCTACTGTATGTATATTCAAATTTCGTCAGGTGGAGCCTATAGTGGTGTTATTATTAATTTTTATTAATGATTATAATTTACTGGCTCATTGACCCTATTTGTATAGCAGTTGTGAGATCGACTTTTCACCTGAATATATAAAGCCACAGTTTCTATTGAACACAACATTTGATTTGACAGGGCACCATCCGTTACCAGATCAAAAGTAAGTTTTGCCATTGTATATTTCTGTCTATCTGCGTAGGCATATATATATATATACATATAAACTTTATTTGTGTTGCGTGTATGAGCTTATATCCTGCAGAGGTTGACAGGTTTCTGTGCCACGGCGCAAATTCCTGCCAGCCTGTGCAGACTATAAGATCAAACACGCAATGTAAATGAAGCTCACTTCTGATATTTATATTGTTCCTTAGTTACGCGCTACATAAAATGAACGTGAAAATCTGAGTTATACCCGCTCATTCTTTGGCGATCTGCTTAAAGCTAAAACTGGCACTAACTGACGTCAACTGAAAAATAAAAAAAGTCAAGAAAATAGTTCCCAAGTTTATTCAGCGTTTTTAATTTGATGATTCACAAATATAATGTATAAAATAAACGTTATATTTTCAGCATTTAATGATGTATGTATGTATGTATGTATGTATGTATGTATGTATGTGTATGTACCATTGTGTGTATGTATGTATGTGTATGTATGTATATATATATATATATATATATATATATATATATATATATATATATATATATATATATATATATATATTTATATTCACTCGCTCCTGTTTATTCGACTAGAGCACGCTAAAGGTGGATAGCAATGCATAAAAGCATTGCCAATGTTTGCGAGCGGAGTGGCCATCAGCGAGAGGCTGTGTTGAGTGTCTCTATTTTATTGATGAGTTCACTCGGTTTTTCCGTGTGCGTGCAAACCCATGTTTTTTTTCCAAGACATCTGTTTTGTTCGTTTGTTTGTGTGTTTGCTTTTTTTTTCTTTCTTTCTTTTTCTTTCTCTCTCCGTCTTTCTTAATTCTCTATGCAAATTGAAGTGAAGTTTTATGGCAACTTGCTTTATGACTCTATTGTGTGAACAATAATGAACAAACGACACCTGATAAAACTGTTAACAAGAACTCTTCCCTGCCATGACATCAGAGAGAATGACTTTCTCTTTCAGATTCACACAAAGTTAACAGCATGCGCCGTTGGTGTTGATTGCTTGTCTTATCAGATTAAGTATCATAAATAAACGCTTGGGAATACACCAAAGGATGTATTTAAACCTGCTTCTTGCCCCAAACGCCAGGTTAGAAACCAGTCAAGTTTTCAAGCACACAATTTAAATCTTGAATCTCTTTAGGACTATTAGAACCTGAGATAGAGGTGCTGTTCCAAGGTCAATTTACAGGTTTGTGATATTACTGTATCTGATCATGGAGGTCTGCCTCCATGATCTGATGAACCATAAACTGAAATTTTAGCATTTCAATTTATGCAAAGTAGGTGAATACCCGATTCCAATCATCCGAATTTTGAAAGTGCCCAGACAGACTTGCTGTGAAGCAAATCTTTCTTTCTGGGTTAAAAAAAAACCCTGTTCACATTATTGCAATGGACTGTTTCAGTGCTTTCCACACTAGATCACCACTTAACTTTATGGGATGGGGGGTGGGGTGGGGGAGGGTAGGGTTGGTTGAAATTAAATTTCATTTGGCTTGACATCAAATGTTACTATTTAGTTTGCTTTTTGTGTATGTGTGCGAGGGAATGAGGAATAAATGATTATGTACAATGTATACATATTTAAATTAAGGCTATGGGCAGAGCCAATATATATCCAAGCCGGTTTGCATTTGTTGTGTAACTCGTCTATGGTCTGCGGAAAGAATGTGCCATAGCACCGCTTTTTTAGAAGTTGCTGTTAACTCTGTTTGTATTCATGGAATGCTAGATGCAAGTCAAAGAAAATATTCAAGTCCGGTATCAAAGGCTAGTAAAACGATGTAGCAGGTGATTCTTTTTATGTGCATGAAACCAGCGTGTTAGGGAACTCAGCAACGTGCATTAAATAGGCTCCTTATTTCAAGCTTAATGCGTAAAGGAGAAAAAAAAAAACACAACCCAAAATAAAAAAACCGAGTTGCGACAGAGCTGAGTTTGCTTTTTCTAAACGGCTTGCCGATTTAGAGACATGAGCCCACTGAGTTGATTGATTGGCTGAGTTGTGCCTGCTGCTGATGATCATAATGATGATGATGATGATGACGACGACGACGGTGATGATAACGACGACGAATATGATTTACAGATTGAAAAACTAGGCCATTACCCCCGGAGACGCAGACAGGGCATAACTCGCGTTGCCTCGATTGTACACTAAGTAATGCTATTATATATATGTAATACATACATGTATAGTGACCTAAAAGTCCAACATTGTTTATTTCTGTTTGTGAGTGTACAAACCCGTCGTTTCAAAGTTTTATAAAACGAAATCAAAAGAAAATTAAGAGTTAACAAGAGGGCTGTGTGAACAGCCCATGCTCAGCTAACCTAGACATTCATCACACTTGCAGCACTGTGATCTTGGGAAAGGATCAAGGTCATCCATGTACTGAGTAAGTTTGACCTTTATAGAAGAACACTAACCTGTTCAACATCAAGGTTCAAGTAGTTCTCAAGTTATAGTGAAGAGTAAGATTCATGTATCTTGCACTGTAACCCCAGAAACGAGGTCAAGGTCACCCATTATACTGTCTAAGCATGACCTTCAAAGAGTAACATTAACATGTGCAACATCAAGGTCCTAACTCAAACCAGATCTCAAGTTATCAAGTAAACAGTAAATTTCGTGACAGTTGTCCTGTGACCTTGGGAATGAGGTCAAGGTCTAAAATTCACTGGAGCAAGACCATTCGCGCCAAACTGGTAGACACTTTTGAAAGGAACATCCCTACCAAGTTTGGCAAAAATCTGGCCAAGATCATTTAAGTTATAGCTATTACAAGAAATTCCGATGTTAAACTTTTTTTAAAGATTTTTGAAAAAATCATGAAAAATTCAAAAATCACTAGAGCGTGACCATTTGAACAAACTTGGTAGAAATCCACCCAAGGTACATTGCCACCAAGTTTAAAGTAAATGTGAGATACAGTTTCTCCAGAGAAAATGTGAATTACTATTACAATGCCTATTAATTTAATTTAAACGTATTTATTTGAACTGGATAACCTACTAGTACATCAAAAATACTAAATTACAGGCTCTCCAGACAGAGAGACACACAATAATATATACAATACACACGGGACAATACAATCAATAATAAACAGTTCATATGTACCAAAATAAAAAAAAAGGTTTAAGCAAAATTTACATTCAATCAGGACACAAAACGCCTGGTATCAGTTATTAATTTATGGACGGCGTCGAAGAGTTCACTATTAAGGCTGACAGAGAGATCCTTATTTCCATACACGAGTGAACACAAGAGTATGTCACTGGCTAGATGCACAATCAAGCTAAGGTTTACTCCAGGAGCCATGATACAACAAGCCGTTCTTAATAGAGATTGTCTGGGTATAACATAGAGAAAACATTCTAGAAAGAAATGAAGTTTGCTCTCGTGGGAATATGAACATTTACACGCTGGAGAAGGAATAATATTGGATTTATGAAGGTGTGAATTTAATTGAGATAAACCCAAACGTAACCGTGTGTGGATGATGTTAGAAAATCTCTTGCCATGTGCATAATGATCCGATACAGGATCTACAGACAACAACGTACTTTTTAAACCAGCTTTAAATTGAGAAAGTGTAGCAGACTGCCTTATGTCGTCCAGAAGGTCATACCAAAGTTTAATAGAGGAAGGTACGAAAGAATTTCCAAAACGAGCAGTGTGGTGCTTGAATTGTCTAGGGCTGCGGCGATTTCTTAACTGGATAGTAATCTGACCATCATTGGTTAGGATCAAGTCCGAAAGATAAGCAGGAGTGAGACCATTGACTATTTATAAAAAGGTACTAATTTATAATAATGCCTTCTACAGGCTAGCGTTGGGCAGCCTAGTTCCTTCGGTAAAAGATGACTGGGCGTGCGCTTTAAAGCTCCAAGACATATACGGGCTGCTTCGTGCTGAACAGACTCAAGGGCATTCGAGAGAGTCTGAGAGCAAGTGTCAAAAATTACACATCGATACTCTAAGATAGGCCTGACCATAGTTTTATATAATCGAGTAAGTGTTTTACGTGATAATCTGTATTTAAGTCTATGGAGCAAGGTGAGACGCTTTTTTTGCTTTTTCAATAGTCCGGGAGATATGAGAATCCCATTTTAAGTTACTGGAAAGAGTAATACCTAGGTGTGTGTGATTAGTTCCTTCAGGTATAACAGAGTTATCTAGAAGAAGAGGTGGGTGATCAGGTTTGTTGTGTTTAACAGAGAATAAGACAGCTAGTGACTTGACAGCATTAAATGTCATTTTCCACTGTTTTCCCCAGAGATATTTACTAAGTCGGCATTTATTCGTTCTGCAGAAACTGTTGGATTATGAATAATCTCCCAAGATACTAGTATCATCAGCGAAAAGTTTAATATCACACACTATGTTGTCAGTTAGATTATTGATGTAAACTAAGAAGAGAAGAGGCCCAAGAATAGAGCCCTGGGGGACCCTTGCCTCTAAAGGTAGCAAGAAGGACGCTTGGCCCCCAATAGTTACGCGTTGGAAGCGATGAGAGAGATAACTTCCAATTAACTCAAATAGGGGACCCTCAATACCTAGCTGTCTTAATTTAAAGAGAAGACCCTCGTGCCAGACACACGGTCAAAGGCCTTGCTAAGATCAAGGAAGACCATTGTATATGTCGTGAATATTTTTAATGAGCTGATAAATAGTCGAGTCGTTGGGTCTAAACCCCGAATTTTTGGGCGTCAGGAGCTCATGACGCAAAAAGTACTCCTACAAAGCATTATAAACAAGGTGTTCAAAAACTTTGGATACATCACAGAGCAACGAGATCGGTCTATGATTACTTTTTTTCTGTTTATCCTTCTTTTTTAAGACAGGGCATACATTAGAGATTTTCCATGAGACAGGAAAGCACGAAGCAGCAAGGGAATAATTAAAAAGTTTGGTAAGCGAAGGAGCAATGCTTGATACTGTTGTTTTTTTAGAATTATATTTCCTATACCGTCGGGTCCAGTAGCGGAAACCGTACTTCCAAGACTGTAAAACTTTTTTTACACTATTTTTGTCAATCTGGTAAAAAATTAACCACGTATCAGTTCTGTAAGAAAAAATCAGGCAGTGGCATAGGGTCGTCTGCAAGAGGAAGTTTACATTGGTTGATAAAATATGTATTAAAGACTTCACATTTTTCAATATTACTGGAAATAATCGTGCCGTTTTCTGAAAGAGGAGGGATAGATCGATGCAGCTTAGAACCGAGTAAACTTTTGCTGAGATTCCACCATTTCTTTGGGATATTATGTCTTGAATCCAGCTCATCACGAATTTTAGAAAAATTGACTTGCATATTAAGCATTAGAAAAGGTGCATTTACTGATAAGTACCGTGATTGAAACAAATCGTTAAAAAGTTCAACTTAATTTGAGACACAGTTCTGGAGAAGAAGGGACATGTAACAAATGAAGAATACGATAAATTTATGTCGACGTGTATGGGATTCGAACCCACTACCTTCGGCACACTCGCCTAGCCAAATGTTAAGTCTTTCACACTGACCTCTAGGCCATCGGGACAACCCCGAAAAGGTTGACCAAGGACCCAGGGTGATGTTATAGCAGGTGTGGCTTGTACATTGACACGGTAGGGCACTTCCACAGACCGACAATTTATGAAATACACCTCTAATATAATTTCAAAAAAAACACATAAGAATTTGGAAAAATTGCAGCTCCACCAGGTGAACAAATCAAGAGCTAGGAGTCCCTAGGAGTGTTCTTATGTAATATCAAAGCAATTGGGTGAGCGGTTGTGGAGAACAAGATTTTGTAAGAATTATTTACCCCCCCCCCCTCACACAATATCAATAAAAAACCATAAATCACTAGAGCATAACCATTTGAACAAACCTGGTAGAAACTCACCCAAGGTATATTGCCACCAAGTTTGAAGTCAATCTGAATGACAGTTTTGGAGAAGTCGAAAATGTGAATTAGCATTAGAATGAACATAGACTCGCGCAGTAATCAATAGGATTGACCGACAAGTACCTGAATTCAAATAAATAAAAAAAAATAAATAAAATAAAATAAAAACAAAGAATCAACAGCAGTGCCACCTAGTGCAGAGCTTTATTTGACCCTTTCACAAGGAACATATCCACCACGTTTCAGCTTAATATGAAGGACGGTTCTGGAGAAGAAGTCAAAAATAGCAAAAACACACAAAAGTTCTTAAAAAATAGAAAAAAACCGCAGCGCCACTCAGTAAAAAAAATCAGAACTAGGAGTCCCCGGAAGTGTCCTTGTTCGTTATCAAAGCAATTGGGGAAGCAGTTTCGGAGAAGAGGATTTCTAAGATTTGCCAAAAATGAGAACGAAAAAATTCATAAAAAAATCCAAAAATCACAGGGGTGTGACCATTTGAACAAACTTAGTAGAGACCCACCCAAGGCACATCCCCACCAAGTTTGATGTGAATCTGGCTGACGGTTTTGAAGAAGTCGAAAATATGAATAATGGACGATGGACGGACGTCTCCTTTGAAACTTAGAGGCTTCATACACTGTTCCACCATACCGACACTGGTATAAACAGGCAAATAGTAATACAATTTTTAACACCATAAAGTTGACTGGAGGTGTTATTAGGTAATGTGTACTAAGGTATTAGCTGGAAGCCGCCTGTTCCACTATAATGGATGACGGTTGAAATGACAGAAATGCTGCAAAAAGTGAGTATGATCATGGTTTTCCGACTTAAGACGGACTAGAGAAATTTCTCTAGGTGGGTTGAGTATACTTTACCCCAGATACTTTCCCTCTTACCACTCTAAACAATTTGAGGACTACACTTTGTCATTTCAAGCTCCATGTTGACATTATTTGATTAATGTTCTTGAGTTAGTGTTGTATGTTTCAGGTATTTGGTCATATCTCTGGAAACGTTTCAACAAAGTTTTTTGTTAGTAGTTTTTGTTTTTAATAACCGTTGCGTTGTAGTTTTTGCAACAAATTTCTGACTCTATTGACAAAATGCTAAAAAGTGTGGTGTTTCTAGCAATACTTATCACTTGTCCGATGCAACCTCCATATGCTTGTTGCTCTGGAATGTTTCCTGTCAGATCAGGGTAGGAGATAATATCAAATTTGAACCGGTCTGTCTTCTCTTGTCAAATATTTTTTTATATACTGGTCGTTCTTTATTTCTATATCCAGATCAAGGAAAGTCGCTTTTGTATTACTTTTATTTTCCAGATTTAATATGAGTCCTTCGGGATATTTGTTTTTTCCAATTTCCCTTTATTTCACATCCATTGTTTAAAGCATACAGGTCATCTATAAATCTTCTTGCGTGATGATATGATCTTCTTGTGGCTGTAAAGTTTGTTTTTGCCAAATCCTCCATCCATTTTAATTCATAATGATGTAAATAAAGGTTGGCAATATATGGGCCTGGATCTGTTTCAATTGGTATGCCTACTATTTGTTGATAGACTCTGGTTCCAGAGCAAAAGTATGCATTGTTGATAATGTATTCTATCATTTGAGCACACTCTTGCTTCGTGTGAGATATTCCTTTCCTCTAACCTTTATCAAATTTAGCCTCATCACCAGATATTTTAATATATTGACATGTGCCACCTTTGAACGCTTTATCCAACATTGATAATCAACACATTGTTAAGGTCTGTCAAGTTATTCTTTGTATACAATGTTGACAAAACAAAGGTATGAATTGATTTGGCACCATTCCTATTGTTGATTTCGTCAATGTCTAGTAGAATATCACTTGTGCTATCTGCAATCCTCATATGCATTCTATTCACTCCCGTGTACATTTTCACTTTTTTGCAGTAGTTAGTATGTGAAGTTTTTACAAGTTTGAAAACTTTAGCGAGTCGTTTGGCAACTTGTTTCGAAACACATTTTTTGCTGCAATGATGAACCTGAATTTAACAGGGTTTTTATGCATTTTGACTATTGCATATATAATTAGTAATTTCTTGTCATCATTTGAGACCATGCAATTCAACTCCTTGTTTTAGTACACTTGGTCTTTGATAACAGTATCAGAGGTTGCTGCCTGTTGATAACTTTCAATTTAATTCACTCAGTATTGTATTAATGTAGTATGGTTTACAAGTTATTGCAATGTTATTACTAGCTTTGTCAACAGGTGTGATGACAAACTTGTCATGGAAGTTTGCAATTCCTGACTACAATGTGGATCCTGTCGCACTTGTTTAATCTTTCTCCACTTTTGAAGAGGTCCTTTTCTCAGGTATTTAATTCTTTCTTCCAATTTTCCCATTATTTTAACTTTCCATTCATCAAATGCCTTTTACAGATTCGTTCCTTATTACCATGTTTCTTAATGAAACTGTCGAGTCCTCTTTTAATCTCCGTTCGTGCCTTTGTGAAGTTGATGTTATGTCTTTATAGTTTGGTCCTCTTTGAATCAAATGTGTCATTTTTTGGTTTTGAATGATACTTAAATCACCCGTTACTACATGTTTGTGATCTTTATCCATATACTTCTTGAAAGTAGTGTCACATTCGCAAGTTTTATTATTCATATTCCAGCTGTGTAAGTCCACTTCATCTATTATTCGATTGTAGTTGAAGACCTTGTTACGAATACTGGACGTGCATGTATAAGCAACTGTGACATCCTCCTCAATATAGTTGCTGATTCAACTGACTGAAATCTAAGAATACTTTGTAGATTTATATACTCAATAGCTGAATTTTCATAGTGTATTATCAAAGGATTCACGTGTTTCTTTTTCTTCTTACTTTTCCACGTTTGTTCTTTCTTTAGTTTCAATTTATATCATGTCTTGTACTAAACTGACAATCCTATCTGTTAACTTGCTGTCATTTGTTACTTCATGATCCAGAAGTGACTGTCCTAGTTGCTTGAGATCTTTTTTCTTAATTTCGGACCGACGGACGAAGGACAGACGACGGATGGCTAGTCATTACATAAGCTCAGCTGATTTATAAGTCAGCTGAGCTAAAATAACGCAAACACACACACGCATGCATATATATATATATATATATATATATATATATATATATATATATATATATATACATATATATATACATATATATATACATATATATATATTGAGAGAGAGAGAGAGCGAGAGAGAGAGAGAGAGAGAGAGAGAGAGAGAGAGAGAGAGAGAGAGAGAGAGAGAGATTATTTCAAAGTATTATTTTCATGTCTATATCTTTCTTGCTACTGTAACAGAAAGATGAAGTTAAATACAAATTTCCAAGTGAAATATTTAAAATTCAGGCTATCATCCCTATACCCTGGGTAATTTCCCCATCCCGTGTCTCTGCAGTAACAACAGAAAAGTTTGTAAACTAACAAGAAAAAATACCCTTGACCTTTTGGAACTTTTTATATGCCATCTCTGCAGTTCAAGAACAGTTTGTAAACTAACAAATCAAATAAATAAAAAAAAAAAAAAAAAGAGGAAGAAGCTGGCATAATATGTACTTACAGGTCTAGCTGCCTTCGCCGAACGAGTTATCCATGTTTCTTCGACATATAAAGTATATTTGTTTCATGTTTTTATCACATTGCCTTGTAACTGCCAAGGGGCCTGCGGTCGCTTATCGACACAATGAGTTTCAATGTTTCTTGATTAGAAATTTCTGGCCGCTTTAGGCTAGCCTCTCACTACGTCTCCGGAGAAGTGGGCCGTATCACGGATATTCTTAAATTTCTGCTTGCATCTTTGAAATACAAGTTATTCGGCTCAATATGAACTGGTTAATATCCTTATTAACAGTGCCCGATTTTGAGTTTATTTTATAATTTATTGTTTTATTTCCTCGCACACTATGTGTTCTTTTTGGGGCAAATCTTAGAAAATTCTCTTCTCCGAAACCGCTCACCCAATTGCTTTGATATCGCACAAGAACACTCCAGGGGACTCCTAGTTCTGAATTTTTTTACCAATTGGTGCTGCGATTTTTCTACTTTTTTCTTATTTCTTGTGTGTTTTTGCTATTTTTGGCTCCTACTCCAGAACCGTCACTGAGATAAAGCTGAAACTTGGTGGATATATTCCTTGCGGAAGGGTCAAACAAAATGGTTAACTAGGTGGCACTGCTGTGGATTCCTGATTTTAAACGATTTTTTTTTCAATTCGGGTAATGCAGTAATACTATTGATTACTAAGTAAGTCAATTTTAATGCTAATTTACATTCTCGACTTTTTCTCCAAAACCGTCAAACTGAACGACTTCAAACGTGGTGGCAATGTGCCTTGGTTTCTATCAGCTTTGTTCAAATGGTCACCTTCCAGTGATTTTTTGATTTTTAATGAATTTTTTATTTGTTTTTGACAAATCTTACAAAATCTTCTTCCCCACAACCACTCACCCAATTGCTTTGATATTACATAAGAACATTCCTAGGGACTCTTTATTTTAATTTGTTTACTAGGTGGTGCTGCAAATTTTCCATTTTTTTGTCTACTTTCTTTACTTGTCACTTGTTCTCCAGAACTGTCCCTCAGATTAAGTTGAAACTTTGTGGATGTGTTTCTTGTGAAAGAGTAAAGCAAAGATGTTCACTAGATAGCACTGCTGCGGATTCCTGATATTTAAAGACTTTTTTCAATTCGGGTACCTATCGGTAAATCCACCTTTTCTGTTGCTTACTATGCACGTTAATGGGCATTCTAATGGTAATTCACCCTTTGGAGTTCTCTGAAAAAACTGTCTGTCAAACTTACTTTAAACTTGGTGGAAATGTACCTTGGGTGGATCTCTACTAAGTTTGTTCAAATGGTCACGCTTCAGTGATTTTTGGATTTTTTTTTATAAATCTTTTTAAAAAAAGTTTTAAAAGGAAAGTTTAACATGAGAATTTCTTGTAATGGTTATAAATACATGGGTGACCTTGATGCTATCCCAAGTGCACAGAGCTACATGTGTGATAAATGTCTAGGCCATCTGAGCATGGGCTGTTTACACGCCCCTCTTGTATTACTTTTAATAGGAGATCGACAAGATGTACCTCTTTGCTGCAGCATTACCGTTACTGGTGTGGCTGACACAATGCCCGTCATCTTTCTGCAAGGCCTTATCAGGCAATGTGCTAGCAAATGTCCTCTCCAGCCAGAGTGCAAGTAAGGAAAAATCAATTGTAAACGTTTGATTCTTCGCTGCTAATGTGACCTTTATCTCGATAAAATTACTGTGAGTTATTTTAATGCATCTACATATATTATGACAATAAACAAACGTACAAAGCAAAACAGAGGAACTTGACACTAGGATTTCAAGCAAGACACTTTGAACTCTTTGTGCACATTAATGCTTTTCATTGATAACATACAGACCACTTTATATTTCCAATTAACTAAAAATGCAAAAGGTATAGGCCTATTCCAAAATTTACATTGTTTACTTGAAAGCACTGTGTTTTTTTAATTACAACTACCTTATTACTGTAATATTACAAAAAAAGTGTAAGAGGCAACTCTGCCAAAAGAAAAATTTAATTTCCTATAACAATTTAACTAGTTTACAGCGCTTTATTCTTGAGACGTTTTAGTTGAAGACGAAAAAAAGACCACAGCTGAGATTGAGACAATTTAAAGATAATCAAAACATTAGCCCTCAATAATCTAGTTTTTTATGTTATTGTATTGTCAAATTGACATGAACATTTGTATATCTTTGAAAACGACTGATGCTCTGTTCAAAGATGGCAGGTTATAATTACATATGTGTGTACAGTCAGGTACATCTTAAACAATGTTTGGGGGTTACTTACAGTCTGACTAGTGCTTGCTCTGAATGCTCAATTGTACACCCATCCATTGGGCATATTGGCTACAGGATATTAAGCTGATATACACTACAAGGTACCAGCTATCTTCCAAGAAATAACAAATGTCAAAGTACAACTTCCAACAATGGCAAATCTATGTCACAGTGTCTCGCTATTCATTTGTTTTTTTTTTTAAAGCAACGTACTATAGTTATTTAATTTGTATGGTCTTATTTTATAAAGTACAATGTAATAAAAAGCGGCAGCTTCAGGGATGCAAAGATTTCCCATATAAGTGAAAACTCTGCTTTATTGACTGGATTCAATTGCTATTTTCACGGATATTAAATTTGCAGTAATCTAACTATGTCTCTGAAGAAGCAGGAAAAAGTATTGAAATAAACCCTTGCAAAGCACACGGTTTTGAAAAGAGCATGCATGGTGAAAAGCTTTGTAATTGAAGCATAAGCTAATGTTTTGATCAGAAACTACAGGAAAAAATTGAGAAAAAATGTATCCTTTTGGCTACAGTGTAAAGAGTTCCCAAGATCTGGACATTACAGAATCCAATGATTAAGGGAATGAATTTTATGATGGCATAAAGTCATTAAGGAACTGAAACAGTTTGGGAAGAATGATAGTAACTAAAATACTTCGCAGCAAAATAATTAAGTAAATAGAACATTAACTTTAGTAAAATAACAGAGCAAAAGGAACATTTGTAGTTTCAGGAAACTTGGAAGTAAAAAGATTTTGCGGCAAATGGTAATCAAAGGTCCAAGATGAAAAACATATGGCTCATTGAGATTGCTTAAACATGTATAAGAAGGGTCAGTGATACCAGATAAAAGTGTATGGATGTAATGACAATGGACTAATCATAAAATATTCAGCATATGAACAGGTAAAACACAGATTAGATATACATGTAAACACTGAAAAAAAAAAATTACATTATTAAGTAATACTGTGCTTCACGCAGGTTTACAACTTGGTGCAAAATATTTCCTGCAAATGTTTTTAATCAGATCTCTCACAAAATTTCGGATTGGATCATTCTAAGCAATATGGTTCCAAGGAGGTAAAAACACTGGACAGCGATTTTGTACTCTCTGATATGTCCTATCCCTTCTGTCTCTGCATCAGCTGCATGAAGAGTTGCAATGCACTACAGAAGGGATTTGGCCCTTTACCCAATAAACCAGTCCAAACTGGCTGTTGGTCAAATGTGTCTCCTTCGCATGGATTGGGCACTGAACACCAAAACCGTGCCAAGGAAACCTGTTGATGCGGTCTTCAATCCAGGGAGAAAGGGTTAGACTTCCAGACCGTTGGTAGATGTACTAAACCCTTTATTATAAGCATTTGAACAGACTATACCCAATAACTCCGGAAGAAATATAGAATAATGTTCAGTAGTGCAACAGATCTGATGCTTTTTTGGGGGGGGGGGGGACATGGAGCCTTTGTGTATATACAACACAGTAAAGTCAAGTTAATGAAGGAAGGTGTGAAAATACTGAGATAAATGCTTATCTGTCCAGTCCCTTTCTTTTGGCCTATCAAAAACATTGAGCTCACTAAGTTGTCATGAGGTAAATTTGAAATGATATGGCATGTCCGTGGTCATTTCAAAATGATTGTGTTTTATTAAGCAAAGTAAAGTATGCATGAAGTCCTTACAGTTCTGTCATCAAAGGTCATTAACAAAAGCTTAATTTATTTCAATGGTAAATGATAGTACCTCTTCCTCATCTACGATGCTTTTTTAGGGTTTTCGGGAACACATTGTGAAAACAGTACATCAAATGCAACAGCGCTTGCATGTGTGCCCAAGGATTCCTGTGAAGGTCACTACTCATGTAATGTCACTGGTGAAAAAACCTGCCTGCCTGGCTGGAAAGGGGACAATTGTACAACTAGAGAGTTTAGTGGAATCATTGACCCCTTCTGTCCTGGAGGTGATGATTGTAAGAATGGGGGCACATGTTTCAATCAGTCATGCTGCTGTGTCCCCGGGTACTCTGGTACCACCTGCAACTTGCAAATCATCGAATGTGCCAGTAGCCCGTGTCAGAATGGAGGCGTCTGTAGAGACAAGGTTAATGGCTTTGTGTGTGTGTGTAAACCAGGTACTTGCATATGTATTACATAAACTATTTTTTTTTAGCTAAAATAACTAATGAAAAAGTGTTGACAATGTTGATATTCGCCAGAAAAAGTTCATGAAGTTCCGATTAACTACAGTTTGCCTCTTGTCATGGTCAATATATATGCCATAAGTTCCATGGGGCAAATTGAAATCAGAGACAAGTCATACAGCAATTGTTTCAATGGCTATGTAGTCTCCAAAAGCCATAGCATTTTGAAGCTAAATAATAATCACAGTTTTTCAGAAGTTATAAAAACATTTGACAGAAAAAAAATTATATTTGGGATTAACATTGTAATTACTAAAATAAGTTTGTTTATAAATGAGTATATGAGAAACTGAAAACAGGTAATGGGATGCACAAGTTCAGCCAATGACTTAATCGATGGATGCAACACAGATGTGTATGTTAATGTTGATTATAATTATTCGGATTTTGACATTCCTTGGTAATGTTTTGTCTTATACAATAGATGAGAATTTTGTGTATAGTCTGCATTATCTCGGATGAAGTATAAATCCAATTTGGTGAGGATGTTTCCAGAGGTTTCATGTCAAGAAGCAATCCTAGGAACATAAGCAAGGATTCAGACTTCATGTGAAAAGTTTCAAAGAAAATGTTGTTTATTTTCGATTTGGAATACCTGAATTCTCTCACAAGATTTCTGATTGGAGCATTTTAAGCCAAGTAAGAAAAAACATTGGACAGCTATTTTGTATTGTCTGCATGTCCTACTCCACCTGTCTGTGCATCAGCTGGGGGAAGAGTTGCAAAGCACTGCAGATATGATTTGGCCCTTTACCCATAAAAAGCAGTCAGAAGTGGTTGGTGGTCAAATGTCTTTCCTTTGCATGGATCGGGCAGTACCCCAAATCTATGCCAAGGAAGCCTGCTGATGCAATCTTGATTCCATGGAGAAAGGATTAGACTTGCAGACTGTTGGTAATTGAATGAAAGTTTTTGTTACAAGAAGTTTGAACAAACAAGTCCCTACAGTTCCGTCATCAGAAGCCATTAACAAAAGCTTAATTTATTTCAATGGTAAATGATAGTACCTCTTCCTCATCTACCATGCTTTTTTTAGGGTTTTCGGGAACACATTGTGAAAACAGTACATCAAATGCAACAGCGCTTCCATGTGTGCCCAAGGATTCCTGTGAAGGTCACTACTCATGTAATGTCAGTGGTGAAAAAACCTGCCTGCCTGGCTGGAAAGGGGACAATTGTACAACTAGAGAGTTTAGTGGAATCATTGACCCCTTCTGTCCTGGAGATGATGATTGTAAGAATGGGGGCACATGTTTCAATCAGTCATGCTGCTGTGTCCGCGGGTACTCTGGTCCCACCTGCAACTTGGATATCATCGAATGTGCCAGTAGCCCGTGTCAGAATGGAGGCCTCTGTAGATACATGGTTAATGGCTTTGTGTGTGTGTGTAAACCAGGTACTTGCATATGTATTACATTAATTATTTTTTTAGCTAAAATCACTAATGAAAAAGTGTTGACATTGTTGAATTTTGCCAAAAAAGTTCATGAAGTTCCGATTAACTACAGTTTGCCTCTTGTCATGGTCAATATATATGCCATAAGTTCCATGGGGCAAATTGAAATCAGAGACAAGTCATACAGCAATTGTTTCAATGGCTATGCAGTCTCCAAAAGCCATAGCATTTTGAAGCTAAATAATAATCACAGTTTTTCAGAAGTTATAAAAACATTTGACAGAAAAAAAATTATATTTGGGATTAACATTGTAATTACTAAAATAAGTTTGTTTATAAATGAGTATATGAGAAACTGAAAACAGGTAATGGGATGCACAAGTTCAGCCAATGACTTAATCGATGGATGCAACACAGATGTGTATGTTAATGTTGATTATAATTATTCGGATTTTGACATTCCTTGGTAATATTTTGTCTTATACAATAGATGAGAATTTTGTGTATAGTCTGCATTATCTCGGATGAAGTATAAATCCAATTTGGTGAGGATGTTTCAAGAGGCTTCATGTCAAGAAGCAATCCTAGGAACATAAGCAAGGATTCAGACTTCATGTGAAAAGTTTCAAAGAAAATGCTGTTTATTTTCGATTTGGAATACCTGAATTCTCTCACAAGATTTCTGATTGGATCATTTTAAGCCAAATAAGAAAAGACATTGGACAGCTATTTTGTATTGTCTGCATGTCCTACTCCACCTGTCTGTGCATCAGCTGGGGGAAGAGTTGCAATGCACTGCAGATATGATTTGGCCCTTTACCCATAAAAAGCAGTCAGAAGTGGTTGGTGGTCAAATGTCTTTCCTTTGCATGGATCGGGCAGTACCCCAAATCTATGCCAAGGAAGCCTGCTGATGCAATCTTGATTCCATGGAGAAAGGATTAGACTTGCAGACTGTTGCTTATTGAATGAAAGTTTTTGTTACAAGAAGTTTGAACAAACAAGTCCCTACAGTTCCGTCATCAGAAGCCATTAACAAAAGCTTTATTTCAATGGTAAATGATAGTACCTCTTCCTCATCTACCATGCTTTCTTAGGGTTTTCGGGAACACATTGTGAAAACAGTACATCAAATGCAACAGCGCTTCCATGTGTGCCCAAGGATTCCTGTGAAGGTCACTACTCATGTAATGTCAGTGGTGAAAAAACCTGCCTGCCTGGCTGGAAAGGGGACAATTGTGCAACTAGAGAGTTTAGTGGAATCATTGACCCCTTCTGTCCTGGAGGTGATGATTGTAAGAATGGGGGCACATGTTTCAATCAGTCATGCTGCTGTGTCCCCGGGTACTCTGGTCCCACCTGCAACTTGGATATCATCGAATGTGCCAGTAGCCCGTGTCAGAATGGAGGCCTCTGTAAAGACCAGGTTAATGGCTTTGTGCGTGTGTGTAAACCAGGTACTTGCATATGTATTACATAAACTATTTTTTTAGCTAAAATAACTAATGAAAAAGTGTTGACAATGTTGATATTTGCCCAAAAAAGTTCATGAAGTTCAGATTAACTACAGTTTGCGTCTTGCCATGGTCAACTTATATGCCATATGCTCCATGGGGCAAATTCAAATCAGAGACAAGACATACAGCAATTGTTTCAATGGCTATGCAGTCTGCAAAGGCCAAATCATTTTGAAGTGAAGTAATAATCACAGTTTTTCAGAAATTATAAAAAACATTTGACAGAAAAAAAAATGATATTTGGGATTAACATTGTTATTACTAAAATAAGTTTGTTAATAAATGAGTATATCAGAAACTGGAAACAGGTAATGGGATGCACAAATTCAGCCAATGACTTAATCGATGGATGCAACACAGATGTGTATGTTAATGTTGATTATAATTATTCGGATTTTGACATTCCTTGGTAATGTTTTGTCTTATACAATAGATGTGGATTTTGTATATAGTGTGCATTATCTCGGATGAAGTATAAATCCAATTTGGTGAGGATGTTTCAAGAGGCTTCATGTCAAGAAGCAATCCTAGGAACATAAGCAAGGATTCAGACTTCATGTGAAAAGTTTCAAAGAAAATGCTGTTTATTTTCGATTTGGAATACCTGAATTCTCTCACAAGATTTCTGATTGGATCATTTTAAGCCAAATAAGAAAAGACATTGGACAGCTATTTTGTATTGTCTGCATGTCCTACTCCACCTGTCTGTGCATCAGCTGGGGGAAGAGTTGCAATGCACTGCAGATATGATTTGGCCCTTTACCCATAAAAAGCAGTCAGAAGTGGTTGGTGGTCAAATGTCTTTCCTTTGCATGGATCGGGCAGTACCCCAAATCTATGCCAAGGAAGCCTGCTGATGCAATCTTGATTCCATGGAGAAAGGATTAGACTTGCAGACTGTTGCTTATTGAATGAAAGTTTTTGTTACAAGAAGTTTGAACAAACAAGTCCCTACAGTTCCGTCATCAGAAGCCATTAACAAAAGCTTAATTTATTTCAATGGTAAATGATAGTACCTCTTCCTCATCTACCATGCTTTTTTAGGGTTTTGGGGAACACATTGTGAAAACAGTACATCAAATGCAACAGCGCTTCCATGTGTGCCCAAGGATTCCTGTGAAGGTCACTACTCATGTAATGTCACTGGTGAAAAAACCTGCCTGCCTGGCTGGAAAGGGGACAATTGTGCAACTAGAGAGTTTAGTGGAATCATTGACCCCTTCTGTCCTGGAGGTGATGATTGTAAGAATGGGGGCACATGTTTCAATCAGTCATGCTGCTGTGTCCCCGGGTACTCTGGTACCACCTGCAACTTGGATATCATCGAATGTGCCAGTAGCCCGTGTCAGAATGGAGGCCTCTGTAAAGACCAGGTTAATGGCTTTGTGTGTGTGTGTAAACCAGGTACTTGCATATGTATTACATAAACTATTTTTTGTAGCTAAAATAACTAATGAAAAAGTGTTGACAATGTTGATATTTGCCCAAAAAAGTTCATGAAGTTCAGATTAACTACAGTTTGCGTCTTGCCATGGTCAACTTATATGCCATATGCTCCATGGGGCAAATTCAAATCAGAGACAAGACATACAGCAATTGTTTCAATGGCTATGCAGTCTGCAAAGGCCAAATCATTTTGAAGTGAAGTAATAATCACAGTTTTTCAGAAATTATAAAAAACATTTGACAGAAAAAAAAATGATATTTGGGATTAACATTGTTATTACTAAAATAAGTTTGTTAATAAATGAGTATATCAGAAACTGGAAACAGGTAATGGGATGCACAAATTCAGCCAATGACTTAATCGATGGATGCAACACAGATGTGTATGTTAATGTTGATTATAATTATTCGGATTTTGACATTCCTTGGTAATGTTTTGTCTTATACAATAGATGTGAATTTTGTATATAGTGTGCATTATCTCGGATGAAGTATAAATCCAATTTGGTGAGGATGTTTCAAGAGGCTTCATGTCAAGAAGCAATCCTAGGAACATAAGCAAGGATTCAGACTTCATGTGAAAAGTTTCAAAGAAAATGCTGTTTATTTTCGATTTGGAATACCTGAATTCTCTCACAAGATTTCTGATTGGATCATTTTAAGCCAAATAAGAAAAGACATTGGACAGCTATTTTGTATTGTCTGCATGTCCTACTCCACCTGTCTGTGCATCAGCTGGGGGAAGAGTTGCAATGCACTGCAGATATGATTTGGCCCTTTACCCATAAAAAGCAGTCAGAAGTGGTTGGTGGTCAAATGTCTTTCCTTTGCATGGATCGGGCAGTACCCCAAATCTATGCCAAGGAAGCCTGCTGATGCAATCTTGATTCCATGGAGAAAGGATTAGACTTGCAGACTGTTGCTTATTGAATGAAAGTTTTTGTTACAAGAAGTTTGAACAAACAAGTCCCTACAGTTCCGTCATCAGAAGCCATTAACAAAAGCTTAATTTATTTCAATGGTAAATGATAGTACCTCTTCCTCATCTACCATGCTTTTTTAGGGTTTTGGGGAACACATTGTGAAAACAGTACATCAAATGCAACAGCGCTTCCATGTGTGCCCAAGGATTCCTGTGAAGGTCACTACTCATGTAATGTCACTGGTGAAAAAACCTGCCTGCCTGGCTGGAAAGGGGACAATTGTGCAACTAGAGAGTTTAGTGGAATCATTGACCCCTTCTGTCCTGGAGGTGATGATTGTAAGAATGGGGGCACATGTTTCAATCAGTCATGCTGCTGTGTCCCGGGGTACTCTGGTCACACCTGCAACTTGGATATCATCGAATGTGCCAGTAGCCCGTGTCAGAATGGAGGCCTCTGTAAAGACCAGGTTAATGGCTTTGTGTGTGTGTGTAAACCAGGTACTTGCATATGTATTACATAAACTATTTTTTGTAGCTAAAATAACTAATGAAAAAGTGTTGACAATGTTGATATTTGCCCAAAAAAGTTCATGAAGTTCAGATTAACTACAGTTTGCGTCTTGCCATGGTCAACTTATATGTCATATGCTCCATGGGGCAAATTCAAATCAGAGACAAGACATACAGCAATTGTTTCAATGGCTATGCAGTCTGCAAAGGCCAAATCATTTTGAAGTGAAGTAATAATCACAGTTTTTCAGAAATTATAAAAAACATTTGACAGAAAAAAAAATGATACTTGGGATTAACATTGTTATTACTAAAATAAGTTTGTTAATAAATGAGTATATCAGAAACTGGAAACAGGTAATGGGATGCACAAATTCAGCCAATGACTTAATCGATGGATGCAACACAGATGTGTATGTTAATGTTGATTATAATTATTCGGATTTTGACATTCCTTGGTAATGTTTTGTCTTATACAATAGATGTGAATTTTGTATATAGTGTGCATTATCTCGGATGAAGTATAAATCCAATTTGGTGAGGATGTTTCAAGAGGCTTCATGTCAAGAAGCAATCCTAGGAACATAAGCAAGGATTCAGACTTCATGTGAAAAGTTTCAAAGAAAATGCTGTTTATTTTCGATTTGGAATACCTGAATTCTCTCACAAGATTTCTGATTGGATCATTTTAAGCCAAATAAGAAAAGACATTGGACAGCTATTTTGTATTGTCTGCATGTCCTACTCCACCTGTCTTTGCATCAGCTGGGGGAAGAGTTGCAATGCACTGCAGATATGATTTGGCCCTTTACCCATAAAAAGCAGTCAGAAGTGGTTGGTGGTCAAATGTCTTTCCTTTGCATGGATCGGGCAGTACCCCAAATCTATGCCAAGGAAGCCTGCTGATGCAATCTTGATTCCATGGAGAAAGGATTAGACTTGCAGACTGTTGCTTATTGAATGAAAGTTTTTGTTACAAGAAGTTTGAACAAACAAGTCCCTACAGTTCCGTCATCAGAAGCCATTAACAAAAGCTTAATTTATTTCAATGGTAAATGATAGTACCTCTTCCTCATCTACCATGCTTTTTTAGGGTTTTGGGGAACACATTGTGAAAACAGTACATCAAATGCAACAGCGCTTCCATGTGTGCCCAAGGATTCCTGTGAAGGTCACTACTCATGTAATGTCACTGGTGAAAAAACCTGCCTGCCTGGCTGGAAAGGGGACAATTGTGCAACTAGAGAGTTTAGTGGAATCATTGACCCCTTCTGTCCTGGAGGTGATGATTGTAAGAATGGGGGCACATGTTTCAATCAGTCATGCTGCTGTGTCCCGGGGTACTCTGGTCCCACCTGCAACTTGGATATCATCGAATGTGCCAGTAGCCCGTGTCAGAATGGAGGCCTCTGTAAAGACCAGGTTAATGGCTTTGTGTGTGTGTGTAAACCAGGTACTTGCATATGTATTACATAAACTATTTTTTGTAGCTAAAATAACTAATGAAAAAGTGTTGACAATGTTGATATTTGCCCAAAAAAGTTCATGAAGTTCAGATTAACTACAGTTTGCGTCTTGCCATGGTCAACTTATATGCCATATGCTCCATGGGGCAAATTGAAATCAGAGACAAGACATACAGCAATTGTTTCAATGGCTATGCAGTCTGCAAAGGCCAAATCATTTTGAAGTGAAGTAATAATCACAGTTTTTCAGAAATTATAAAAAACATTTGACAGAAAAAAAAATGATATTTGGGATTAACATTGTTATTACTAAAATAAGTTTGTTAATAAATGAGTATATCAGAAACTGGAAACAGGTAATGGGATGCACAAATTCAGCCAATGACTTAATCGATGGATGCAACACAGATGTGTATGTTAATGTTGATTATAATTATTCGGATTTTGACATTCCTTGGTAATGTTTTGTCTTATACAATAGATGTGAATTTTGTATATAGTGTGCATTATCTCGGATGAAGTATAAATCCAATTTGGTGAGGATGTTTCAAGAGGCTTCATGTCAAGAAGCAATCCTAGGAACATAAGCAAGGATTCAGACTTCATGTGAAAAGTTTCAAAGAAAATGCTGTTTATTTTCGATTTGGAATACCTGAATTCTCGCACAAGATTTCTGATTGGATCATTTTAAGCCAAATAAGAAAAGACATTGGACAGCTATTTTGTATTGTCTGCATGTCCTACTCCACCTGTCTGTGCATCAGCTGGGGGAAGAGTTGCAATGCACTGCAGATATGATTTGGCCCTTTACCCATAAAAAGCAGTCAGAAGTGGTTGGTGGTCAAATGTCTTTCCTTTGCATGGATCGGGCAGTACCCCAAATCTATGCCAAGGAAGCCTGCTGATGCAATCTTGATTCCATGGAGAAAGGATTAGACTTGCATACTGTTGCTTATTGAATGAAAGTTTTTGTTACAAGAAGTTTGAACAAACAAGTCCCTACAGTTCCGTCATCAGAAGCCATTAACAAAAGCTTAATTTATTTCAATGGTAAATGATAGTACCTCTTTCTCATCTACCATGCTTTTTTAGGGTTTTGGGGAACACATTGTGAAAACAGTACATCAAATGCAACAGCGCTTCCATGTGTGCCCAAGGATTCCTGTGAAGGTCACTACTCATGTAATGTCAGTGGTGAAAAAACCTGCCTGCCTGGCTGGAAAGGGGACAATTGTGCAACTAGAGAGTTTAGTGGAATCATTGACCCCTTCTGTCCTGGAGGTGATGATTGTAAGAATGGGGGCACATGTTTCAATCAGTCATGCTGCTGTGTCCCCGGGTACTCTGGTCCCACCTGCAACTTGGATATCATCGAATGTGCCAGTAGCCCGTGTCAGAATGGAGGCCTCTGTAAAGACCAGGTTAATGGCTGTGTGTGTGTGTGTAAACCAGGTACTTACATATGTATTACATAAACTATTTTTTTTAGCTAAAATAAATAATGAAAAAGTGTTGACAATGTTGATATTTGCCCAAAAAAGTTCATGAAGTTCCGATTAACTACAGTTTGCGTCTTGCCATGGTCAACTTATATGCCATATGCTCCATGGGGCAAATTGAAATCAGAGACAAGACATACAGCAATTGTTTCAATGGCTATGCAGTCTGCAAAGGCCAAATCATTTTGAAGTGAAGTAATAATCACAGTTTTTCAGAAATTATAAAAAACATTTGACAGAAAAAAAAATGATATTTGGGATTAACATTGTTATTACTAAAATAAGTTTGTTAATAAATGAGTATATCAGAAACTGGAAACAGGTAATGGGATGCACAAATTCAGCCAATGACTTAATCGATGGATGCAACACAGATGTGTATGTTAATGTTGATATAATTATTCGGATTTTGACATTCCTTGGTAATGTTTTGTCTTATACAATAGATGTGAATTTTGTATATAGTGTGCATTATCTCGGATGAAGTATAAATCCAATTTGGTGAGGATGTTTCAAGAGGCTTCATGTCAAGAAGCAATCCTAGGAACATAAGCAAGGATTCAGACTTCATGTGAAAAGTTTCAAAGAAAATGCTGTTTATTTTCGATTTGGAATACCTGAATTCTCTCACAAGATTTCTGATTGGATCATTTTAAGCCAAATAAGAAAAGACATTGGACAGCTATTTTGTATTGTCTGCATGTCCTACTCCACCTGTCTGTGCATCAGCTGGGGGAAGAGTTGCAATGCACTGCAGATATGATTTGGCCCTTTACCCATAAAAAGCAGTCAGAAGTGGTTGGTGGTCAAATGTCTTTCCTTTGCATGGATCGGGCAGTACCCCAAATCAATGCCAAGGAAGCCTGCTGATGCAATCTTGATTCCATGGAGAAAGGATTAGACTTGCAGACTGTTGCTTATTGAATGAAAGTTTTTGTTACAAGAAGTTTGAACAAACAAGTCCCTACAGTTCCGTCATCAGAAGCCATTAACAAAAGCTTAATTTATTTCAATGGTAAATGATAGTACCTCTTTCTCATCTACCATGCTTTTTTAGGGTTTTGGGGAACACATTGTGAAAACAGTACATCAAATGCAACAGCGCTTCCATGTGTGCCCAAGGATTCCTGTGAAGGTCACTACTCATGTAATGTCACTGGTGAAAAAACCTGCCTGCCTGGCTGGAAAGGGGACAATTGTGCAACTAGAGAGTTTAGTGGAATCATTGACCCCTTCTGTCCTGGAGGTGATGATTGTAAGAATGGGGGCACATGTTTCAATCAGTCATGCTGCTGTGTCCCCGGGTACTCTGGTCCCACCTGCAACTTGGATATCATCGAATGTGCCAGTAGCCCGTGTCAGAATGGAGGCCTCTGTAAAGACCAGGTTAATGGCTTTGTGTGTGTGTGTAAACCAGGTACTTACATATGTATTACATAAACTATTTTTTTTAGCTAAAATAAATAATGAAAAAGTGTTGACAATGTTGATATTTGCCCAAAAAAGTTCATGAAGTTCAGATTAACTACAGTTTGCGTCTTGCCATGGTCAACTTATATGCCATATGCTCCATGGGGCAAATTGAAATCAGAGACAAGACATACAGCAATTGTTTCAATGGCTATGCAGTCTGCAAAGGCCAAATCATTTTGAAGTGAAGTAATAATCACAGTTTTTCAGAAATTATAAAAAACATTTGACAGAAAAAAAAATGATATTTGGGATTAACATTGTTATTACTAAAATAAGTTTGTTAATAAATGAGTATATCAGAAACTGGAAACAGGTAATGGGATGCACAAATTCAGCCAATGACTTAATCGATGGATGCAACACAGATGTGTATGTTAATGTTGATATAATTATTCGGATTTTGACATTCCTTGGTAATGTTTTGTCTTATACAATAGATGTGAATTTTGTATATAGTGTGCATTATCTCGGATGAAGTATAAATCCAATTTGGTGAGGATGTTTCAAGAGGCTTCATGTCAAGAAGCAATCCTAGGAACATAAGCAAGGATTCAGACTTCATGTGAAAAGTTTCAAAGAAAATGCTGTTTATTTTCGATTTGGAATACCTGAATTCTCTCACAAGATTTCTGATTGGATCATTTTAAGCCAAATAAGAAAAGACATTGGACAGCTATTTTGTATTGTCTGCATGTCCTACTCCACCTGTCTGTGCATCAGCTGGGGGTAGAGTTGCAATGCACTGCAGATATGATTTGGCCCTTTACCCATAAAAAGCAGTCAGAAGTGGTTGGTGGTCAAATGTCTTTCCTTTGCATGGATCGGGCAGTACCCCAAATCTATGCCAAGGAAGCCTGCTGATGCAATCTTGATTCCATGGAGAAAGGATTAGACTTGCAGACTGTTGCTTATTGAATGAAAGTTTTTGTTACAAGAAGTTTGAACAAACAAGTCCCTACAGTTCCGTCATCAGAAGCCATTAACAAAAGCTTAATTTATTTCAATGGTAAATGATAGTACCTCTTTCTCATCTACCATGCTTTTTTAGGGTTTTGGGGAACACATTGTGAAAACAGTACATCAAATGCAACAGCGCTTCCATGTGTGCCCAAGGATTCCTGTGAAGGTCACTACTCATGTAATGTCACTGGTGAAAAAACCTGCCTGCCTGGCTGGAAAGGGGACAATTGTGCAACTAGAGAGTTTAGTGGAATCATTGACCCCTTCTGTCCTGGAGGTGATGATTGTAAGAATGGGGGCACATGTTTCAATCAGTCATGCTGCTGTGTCCCCGGGTACTCTGGTCCCACCTGCAACTTGGATATCATCGAATGTGCCAGTAGCCCGTGTCAGAATGGAGGCCTCTGTAAAGACCAGGTTAATGGCTGTGTGTGTGTGTGTAAACCAGGTACTTACATATGTATTACATAAACTATTTTTTTTAGCTAAAATAAATAATGAAAAAGTGTTGACAATGTTGATATTTGCCCAAAAAAGTTCATGAAGTTCAGATTAACTACAGTTTGCGTCTTGCCATGGTCAACTTATATGCCATATGCTCCATGGGGCAAATTGAAATCAGAGACAAGACATACAGCAATTGTTTCAATGGCTATGCAGTCTGCAAAGGCCAAATCATTTTGAAGTTAAGTAATAATCACAGTTTTTCAGAAATTATAAAAAACATTTGACAGAAAAAAAAATGATATTTGGGATTAACATTGTTATTACTAAAATAAGTTTGTTAATAAATGAGTATATCAGAAACTGGAAACAGGTAATGGGATGCACAAATTCAGCCAATGACTTAATCGATGGATGCAACACAGATGTGTATGTTAATGTTGATTATAATTATTCGGATTTTGACATTCCTTGGTAATGTTTTGTCTTATACAATAGATGTGAATTTTGTATATAGTGTGCATTATCTCGGATGAAGTATAAATCCAATTTGGTGAGGATGTTTCAAGAGGCTTCATGTCAAGAAGCAATCCTAGGAACATAAGCAAGGATTCAGACTTCATGTGAAAAGTTTCAAAGAAAATGCTGTTTATTTTCGATTTGGAATACCTGAATTCTCTCACAAGATTTCTGATTGGATCATTTTAAGCCAAATAAGAAAAGACATTGGACAGCTATTTTGTATTGTCTGCATGTCCTACTCCACCTGTCTGTGCATCAGCTGGGGGAAGAGTTGCAATGCACTGCAGATATGATTTGGCCCTTTACCCATAAAAAGCAGTCAGAAGTGGTTGGTGGTCAAATGTCTTTCCTTTGCATGGATCGGGCAGTGCCCCAAATCTATGCCAAGGAAGCCTGCTGATGCAATCTTGATTCCATGGAGAAAGGATTAGACTTGCAGACTGTTGCTTATTGAATGAAAGTTTTTGTTACAAGAAGTTTGAACAAACAAGTCCCTACAGATCCGTCATCAGAAGCCATTAACAAAAGCTTAATTTATTTCAATGGTAAATGATAGTACCTCTTCCTCATCTACCATGCTTTTTTAGGGTTTTGGGGAACACATTGTGAAAACAGTACATCAAATGCAACAGCGCTTCCATGTGTGCCCAAGGATTCCTGTGAAGGTCACTACTCATGTAATGTCACTGGTGAAAAAACCTGCCTGCCTGGCTGGAAAGGGGACAATTGTGCAACTAGAGAGTTTAGTGGAATCATTGACCCCTTCTGTCCTGGAGGTGATGATTGTAAGAATGGGGGCACATGTTTCAATCTGTCATGCTGCTGTGTCCCCGGGTACTCTGGTCCCACCTGCAACTTGGATATCATCGAATGTGCCAGTAGCCCGTGTCAGAATGGAGGCCTCTGTAAAGACCAGGTTAATGGCTTTGTGTGTGTGTGTAAACCAGGTACTTGCATATGTATTACATAAACTATTTTTTGTAGCTAAAATAACTAATGAAAAAGTGTTGACAATGTTGATATTTGCC
The DNA here is from genome assembly GCA_964020975.1 of Hermodice carunculata. Classification (NCBI taxonomy): domain Eukaryota; kingdom Metazoa; phylum Annelida; class Polychaeta; order Eunicida; family Amphinomidae; genus Hermodice; species Hermodice carunculata. The sequence continues at coordinate 9,323,629 of OZ026630.1, forward strand.
CAAAAAAGTTCATGAAGTTCAGATTAACTACAGTTTGCGTCTTGCCATGGTCAACTTATATGCCATATGCTCCATGGGGCAAATTGAAATCAGAGACAAGACATACAGCAATTGTTTCAATGGCTATGCAGTCTGCAAAGGCCAAATCATTTTGAAGTGAAGTAATAATCACAGTTTTTCAGAAATTATAAAAAACATTTGACAGAAAATAATGATATTTGGGATTAACATTGTTATTACTAAAATAAGTTTGTTAATAAATGAGTATATCAGAAACTGGAAACAGGTAATGGGATGCACAAATTCAGCCAATGACTTAATCGATGGATGCAACACAGATGTGTATGTTAATGTTGATTATAATTATTCGGATTTTGACATTCCTTGGTAATGTTTTGTCTTATACAATAGATGTGAATTTTGTATATAGTGTGCATTATCTCGGATGAAGTATAAATCCAATTTGGTGAGGATGTTTCAAGAGGCTTCATGTCAAGAAGCAATCCTAGGAACATAAGCAAGGATTCAGACTTCATGTGAAAAGTTTCAAAGAAAATGCTGTTTATTTTCGATTTGGAATACCTGAATTCTCGCACAAGATTTCTGATTGGATCATTTTAAGCCAAATAAGAAAAGACATTGGACAGCTATTTTGTATTGTCTGCATGTCCTACTCCACCTGTCTGTGCATCAGCTGGGGGAAGAGTTGCAATGCACTGCAGATATGATTTGGCCCTTTACCCATAAAAAGCAGTCAGAAGTGGTTGGTGGTCAAATGTCTTTCCTTTGCATGGATCGGGCAGTACCCCAAATCTATGCCAAGGAAGCCTGCTGATGCAATCTTGATTCCATGGAGAAAGGATTAGACTTGCAGACTGTTGCTTATTGAATGAAAGTTTTTGTTACAAGAAGTTTGAACAAACAAGTCCCTACAGTTCCGTCATCAGAAGCCATTAACAAAAGCTTAATTTATTTCAATGGTAAATGATAGTACCTCTTCCTCATCTACCATGCTTTTTTAGGGTTTTGGGGAACACATTGTGAAAACAGTACATCAAATGCAACAGCGCTTCCATGTGTGCCCAAGGATTCCTGTGAAGGTCACTACTCATGTAATGTCACTGGTGAAAAAACCTGCCTCCCTGGCTGGAAAGGGGACAATTGTGCAACTAGAGAGTTTAGTGGAATCATTGACCCCTTCTGTCCTGGAGGTGATGATTGTAAGAATGGGGGCACATGTTTCAATCAGTCATGCTGCTGTGTCCCGGGGTACTCTGGTCCCACCTGCAACTTGGATATCATCGAATGTGCCAGTAGCCCGTGTCAGAATGGAGGCCTCTGTAAAGACAAAGTTAATGGCTTTGTGTGTGTGTGTAAACCAGGTACTTGCATATGAATTACATAAACTATTTTTTTAGCTAAAATAAATAATGAAAAAGTGTTGACAATGTTGATATTTGCCCAGAAAGTTCATGAAGTTCAGATTAACTACAGTTTGTGTCTTGCCATGGTCAACTTATATGCCATATGCTCCATGGGGCAAATTGAAATCAGAGACAAGACATACAGCAATTGTTTCAATGGCTATGCAGTCTGCAAAGGCCAAATCATTTTGAAGTGAAGTAATAATCACAGTTTTTCAGAAATTATAAAAAACATTTGACAGAAAAAAATGATATTTGGGATTAACATTGTTATTACTAAAATAAGTTTGTTAATAAATGAGTATATCAGAAACTGGAAACAGGTAATGGGATGCACAAATTCAGCCAATGACTTAATCGATGGATGCAACACAGATGTGTATGTTAATGTTGATTATAATTATTCGGATTTTGACATTCCTTGGTAATGTTTTGTCTTATACAATAGATGTGAATTTTGTATATAGTGTGCATTATCTCGGATGAAGTATAAATCCAATTTGGTGAGGATGTTTCAAGAGGCTTCATGTCAAGAAGCAATCCTAGGAACATAAGCAAGGATTCAGACTTCATGTGAAAAGTTTCAAAGAAAATGCTGTTTATTTTCGATTTGGAATACCTGAATTCTCGCACAAGATTTCTGATTGGATCATTTTAAGCCAAATAAGAAAAGACATTGGACAGCTATTTTGTATTGTCTGCATGTCCTACTCCACCTGTCTGTGCATCAGCTGGGGGAAGAGTTGCAATGCACTGCAGATATGATTTGGCCCTTTACCCATAAAAAGCAGTCAGAAGTGGTTGGTGGTCAAATGTCTTTCCTTTGCATGGATCGGGCAGTACCCCAAATCTATGCCAAGGAAGCCTGCTGATGCAATCTTGATTCCATGGAGAAAGGATTAGACTTGCATACTGTTGCTTATTGAATGAAAGTTTTTGTTACAAGAAGTTTGAACAAACAAGTCCCTACAGTTCCGTCATCAGAAGCCATTAACAAAAGCTTAATTTATTTCAATGGTAAATGATAGTACCTCTTCCTCATCTACCATGCTTTTTTAGGGTTTTGGGGAACACATTGTGAAAACAGTACATCAAATGCAACAGCGCTTCCATGTGTGCCCAAGGATTCCTGTGAAGGTCACTACTCATGTAATGTCACTGGTGAAAAAACCTGCCTGCCTGGCTGGAAAGGGGACAATTGTGCAACTAGAGAGTTTAGTGGAATCATTGACCCCTTCTGTCCTGGAGGTGATGATTGTAAGAATGGGGGCACATGTTTCAATCAGTCATGCTGCTGTGTCCCGGGGTACTCTGGTCCCACCTGCAACTTGGATATCATCGAATGTGCCAGTAGCCCGTGTCAGAATGGAGGCCTCTGTAAAGACCAGGTTAATGGCTTTGTGTGTGTGTGTAAACCAGGTACTTGCATATGTATTACATAAACTATTTTTTGTAGCTAAAATAACTAATGAAAAAGTGTTGACAATGTTGATATTTGCCCAAAAAAGTTCATGAAGTTCAGATTAACTACAGTTTGCGTCTTGCCATGGTCAACTTATATGCCATATGCTCCATGGGGCAAATTGAAATCAGAGACAAGACATACAGCAATTGTTTCAATGGCTATGCAGTCTGCAAAGGCCAAATCATTTTGAAGTGAAGTAATAATCACAGTTTTTCAGAAATTATAAAAAACATTTGACAGAAAAAAAAATGATATTTGGGATTAACATTGTTATTACTAAAATAAGTTTGTTAATAAATGAGTATATCAGAAACTGGAAACAGGTAATGGGATGCACAAATTCAGCCAATGACTTAATCGATGGATGCAACACAGATGTGTATGTTAATGTTGATTATAATTATTCGGATTTTGACATTCCTTGGTAATGTTTTGTCTTATACAATAGATGTGAATTTTGTATATAGTGTGCATTATCTCGGATGAAGTATAAATCCAATTTGGTGAGGATGTTTCAAGAGGCTTCATGTCAAGAAGCAATCCTAGGAACATAAGCAAGGATTCAGACTTCATGTGAAAAGTTTCAAAGAAAATGCTGTTTATTTTCGATTTGGAATACCTGAATTCTCTCACAAGATTTCTGATTGGATCATTTTAAGCCAAATAAGAAAAGACATTGGACAGCTATTTTGTATTGTCTGCATGTCCTACTCCACCTGTCTGTGCATCAGCTGGGGGAAGAGTTGCAATGCACTGCAGATATGATTTGGCCCTTTACCCATAAAAAGCAGTCAGAAGTGGTTGGTGGTCAAATGTCTTTCCTTTTGCATGGATCGGGCAGTGCCCCAAATCTATGCCAAGGAAGCCTGCTGATGCAATCTTGATTCCATGGAGAAAGGATTAGACTTGCAGACTGTTGCTTATTGAATGAAAGTTTTTGTTACAAGAAGTTTGAACAAACAAGTCCCTACAGATCCGTCATCAGAAGCCATTAACAAAAGCTTAATTTATTTCAATGGTAAATGATAGTACCTCTTCCTCATCTACCATGCTTTTTTAGGGTTTTGGGGAACACATTGTGAAAACAGTACATCAAATGCAACAGCGCTTCCATGTGTGCCCAAGGATTCCTGTGAAGGTCACTACTCATGTAATGTCACTGGTGAAAAAACCTGCCTGCCTGGCTGGAAAGGGGACAATTGTGCAACTAGAGAGTTTAGTGGAATCATTGACCCCTTCTGTCCTGGAGGTGATGATTGTAAGAATGGGGGCACATGTTTCAATCTGTCATGCTGCTGTGTCCCCGGGTACTCTGGTCCCACCTGCAACTTGGATATCATCGAATGTGCCAGTAGCCCGTGTCAGAATGGAGGCCTCTGTAAAGACCAGGTTAATGGCTTTGTGTGTGTGTGTAAACCAGGTACTTGCATATGTATTACATAAACTATTTTTTGTAGCTAAAATAACTAATGAAAAAGTGTTGACAATGTTGATATTTGCCCAAAAAAGTTCATGAAGTTCAGATTAACTACAGTTTGCGTCTTGCCATGGTCAACTTATATGCCATATGCTCCATGGGGCAAATTGAAATCAGAGACAAGACATACAGCAATTGTTTCAATGGCTATGCAGTCTGCAAAGGCCAAATCATTTTGAAGTGAAGTAATAATCACAGTTTTTCAGAAATTATAAAAAACATTTGACAGAAAATAATGATATTTGGGATTAACATTGTTATTACTAAAATAAGTTTGTTAATAAATGAGTATATCAGAAACTGGAAACAGGTAATGGGATGCACAAATTCAGCCAATGACTTAATCGATGGATGCAACACAGATGTGTATGTTAATGTTGATTATAATTATTCGGATTTTGACATTCCTTGGTAATGTTTTGTCTTATACAATAGATGTGAATTTTGTATATAGTGTGCATTATCTCGGATGAAGTATAAATCCAATTTGGTGAGGATGTTTCAAGAGGCTTCATGTCAAGAAGCAATCCTAGGAACATAAGCAAGGATTCAGACTTCATGTGAAAAGTTTCAAAGAAAATGCTGTTTATTTTCGATTTGGAATACCTGAATTCTCTCACAAGATTTCTGATTGGATCATTTTAAGCCAAATAAGAAAAGACATTGGACAGCTATTTTGTATTGTCTGCATGTCCTACTCCACCTGTCTGTGCATCAGCTGGGGGAAGAGTTGCAATGCACTGCAGATATGATTTGGCCCTTTACCCATAAAAAGCAGTCAGAAGTGGTTGGTGGTCAAATGTCTTTCCTTTGCATGGATCGGGCAGTACCCCAAATCTATGCCAAGGAAGCCTGCTGATGCAATCTTGATTCCATGGAGAAAGGATTAGACTTGCAGACTGTTGCTTATTGAATGAAAGTTTTTGTTACAAGAAGTTTGAACAAACAAGTCCCTACAGTTCCGTCATCAGAAGCCATTAACAAAAGCTTAATTTATTTCAATGGTAAATGATAGTACCTCTTCCTCATCTACCATGCTTTTTTAGGGTTTTGGGGAACACATTGTGAAAACAGTACATCAAATGCAACAGCGCTTCCATGTGTGCCCAAGGATTCCTGTGAAGGTCACTACTCATGTAATGTCACTGGTGAAAAAACCTGCCTGCCTGGCTGGAAAGGGGACAATTGTGCAACTAGAGAGTTTAGTGGAATCATTGACCCCTTCTGTCCTGGAGGTGATGATTGTAAGAATAGGGGCACATGTTTCAATCAGTCATGCTGCTGTGTCCCGGGGTACTCTGGTCCCACCTGCAACTTGGATATCATCGAATGTGCCAGTAGCCCGTGTCAGAATGGAGGCCTCTGTAAAGACAAAGTTAATGGCTTTGTGTGTGTGTGTAAACCAGGTACTTGCATATGAATTACATAAACTATTTTTTTAGCTAAAATAAATAATGAAAAAGTGTTGACAATGTTGATATTTGCCCAAAAAGTTCATGAAGTTCAGATTAACTACAGTTTGTGTCTTGCCATGGTCAACTTATATGCCATATGCTCCATGGGGCAAATTGAAATCAGAGACAAGACATACAGCAATTGTTTCAATGGCTATGCAGTCTGCAAAGGCCAAATCATTTTGAAGTGAAGTAATAATCACAGTTTTTCAGAAATTATAAAAAACATTTGACAGAAAAAAATGATATTTGGGATTAACATTGTTATTACTAAAATAAGTTTGTTAATAAATGAGTATATCAGAAACTGGAAACAGGTAATGGGATGCACAAATTCAGCCAATGACTTAATCGATGGATGCAACACAGATGTGTATGTTAATGTTGATTATAATTATTCGGATTTTGACATTCCTTGGTAATGTTTTGTCTTATACAATAGATGTGAATTTTGTATATAGTGTGCATTATCTCGGATGAAGTATAAATCCAATTTGGTGAGGATGTTTCAAGAGGCTTCATGTCAAGAAGCAATCCTAGGAACATAAGCAAGGATTCAGACTTCATGTGAAAAGTTTCAAAGAAAATGCTGTTTATTTTCGATTTGGAATACCTGAATTCTCGCACAAGATTTCTGATTGGATCATTTTAAGCCAAATAAGAAAAGACATTGGACAGCTATTTTGTATTGTCTGCATGTCCTACTCCACCTGTCTGTGCATCAGCTGGGGGAAGAGTTGCAATGCACTGCAGATATGATTTGGCCCTTTACCCATAAAAAGCAGTCAGAAGTGGTTGGTGGTCAAATGTCTTTCCTTTGCATGGATCGGGCAGTACCCCAAATCTATGCCAAGGAAGCCTGCTGATGCAATCTTGATTCCATGGAGAAAGGATTAGACTTGCAGACTGTTGCTTATTGAATGAAAGTTTTTGTTACAAGAAGTTTGAACAAACAAGTCCCTACAGTTCCGTCATCAGAAGCCATTAACAAAAGCTTAATTTATTTCAATGGTAAATGATAGTACCTCTTCCTCATCTACCATGCTTTTTTAGGGTTTTGGGGAACACATTGTGAAAACAGTACATCAAATGCAACAGCGCTTCCATGTGTGCCCAAGGATTCCTGTGAAGGTCACTACTCATGTAATGTCACTGGTGAAAAAACCTGCCTCCCTGGCTGGAAAGGGGACAATTGTGCAACTAGAGAGTTTAGTGGAATCATTGACCCCTTCTGTCCTGGAGGTGATGATTGTAAGAATGGGGGCACATGTTTCAATCAGTCATGCTGCTGTGTCCCGGGGTACTCTGGTCCCACCTGCAACTTGGATATCATCGAATGTGCCAGTAGCCCGTGTCAGAATGGAGGCCTCTGTAAAGACCAGGTTAATGGCTTTGTGTGTGTGTGTAAACCAGGTACTTGCATATGTATTACATAAACTATTTTTTGTACCATAAAATAACTAATGAAAAAGTGTTGACAATATTGATATTTGCCAAAAAAAGTTCATGAAGTTCAGATTAACTACAGTTTGCGTCTTGCCATGGTCAACTTATATGCCATATGCTCCATGGGGCAAATTGAAATCAGAGACAAGACATACAGCAATTGTTTCAATGGCTATGCAGTCTGCAAAGGCCAAATCATTTTGAAGTGAAGTAATAATCACAGTTTTTCAGAAATTATAAAAAACATTTGACAGAAAAAAAAATGATATTTGGGATTAACATTGTTATTACTAAAATAAGTTTGTTAATAAATGAGTATATCAGAAACTGGAAACAGGTAATGGGATGCACAAATTCAGCCAATGACTTAATCGATGGATGCAACACAGATGTGTATGTTAATGTTGATTATAATTATTCGGATTTTGACATTCCTTGGTAATGTTTTGTCTTATACAATAGATGTGAATTTTGTATATAGTGTGCATTATCTCGGATGAAGTATAAATCCAATTTGGTGAGGATGTTTCAAGAGGCTTCATGTCAAGAAGCAATCCTAGGAACATAAGCAAGGATTCAGACTTCATGTGAAAAGTTTCAAAGAAAATGCTGTTTATTTTCGATTTGGAATACCTGAATTCTCTCACAAGATTTCTGATTGGATCATTTTAAGCCAAATAAGAAAAGACATTGGACAGCTATTTTGTATTGTCTGCATGTCCTACTCCACCTGTCTGTGCATCAGCTGGGGGAAGAGTTGCAATGCACTGCAGATATGATTTGGCCCTTTACCCATAAAAAGCAGTCAGAAGTGGTTGGTGGTCAAATGTCTTTCCTTTGCATGGATCGGGCAGTACCCCAAATCTATGCCAAGGAAGCCTGCTGATGCAATCTTGATTCCATGGAGAAAGGATTAGACTTGCAGACTGTTGCTTATTGAATGAAAGTTTTTGTTACAAGAAGTTTGAACAAACAAGTCCCTACAGTTCCGTCATCAGAAGCCATTAACAAAAGCTTAATTTATTTCAATGGTAAATGATAGTACCTCTTCCTCATCTACCATGCTTTTTTAGGGTTTTGGGGAACACATTGTGAAAACAGTACATCAAATGCAACAGCGCTTCCATGTGTGCCCAAGGATTCCTGTGAAGGTCACTACTCATGTAATGTCACTGGTGAAAAAACCTGCCTGCCTGGCTGGAAAGGGGACAATTGTGCAACTAGAGAGTTTAGTGGAATCATTGACCCCTTCTGTCCTGGAGGTGATGATTGTAAGAATGGGGGCACATGTTTCAATCAGTCATGCTGCTGTGTCCCCGGGTACTCTGGTCCCACCTGCAACTTGGATATCATCGAATGTGCCAGTAGCCCGTGTCAGAATGGAGGCCTCTGTAAAGACCAGGTTAATGGCTTTGTGTGTGTGTGTAAACCAGGTACTTGCATATGTATTACATAAACTATTTTTTGTAGCTAAAATAACTAATGAAAAAGTGTTGACAATGTTGATATTTGCCCAAAAAAGTTCATGAAGTTCAGATTAACTACAGTTTGCGTCTTGCCATGGTCAACTTATATGCCATATGCTCCATGGGGCAAATTGAAATCAGAGACAAGACATACAGCAATTGTTTCAATGGCTATGCAGTCTGCAAAGGCCAAATCATTTTGAGGTGAAGTAATAATCACAGTTTTTCAGAAATTATAAAAAACATTTGACAGAAAAAAAAATGATATTTGGGATTAACATTGTTATTACTAAAATAAGTTTGTTAATAAATGAGTATATCAGAAACTGGAAACAGGTAATGGGATGCACAAATTCAGCCAATGACTTAATCGATGGATGCAACACAGATGTGTATGTTAATGTTGATTATAATTATTCGGATTTTGACATTCCTTGGTAATGTTTTGTCTTATACAATAGATGTGAATTTTGTATATAGTGTGCATTATCTCGGATGAAGTATAAATCCAATTTGGTGAGGATGTTTCAAGAGGCTTCATGTCAAGAAGCAATCCTAGGAACATAAGCAAGGATTCAGACTTCATGTGAAAAGTTTCAAAGAAAATGCTGTTTATTTTCGATTTGGAATACCTGAATTCTCGCACAAGATTTCTGATTGGATCATTTTAAGCCAAATAAGAAAAGACATTGGACAGCTATTTTGTATTGTCTGCATGTCCTACTCCACCTGTCTGTGCATCAGCTGGGGGAAGAGTTGCAATGACTGCAGATATGATTTGGCCCTTTACCCATAAAAAGCAGTCAGAAGTGGTTGGTGGTCAAATGTCTTTCCTTTGCATGGATCGGGCAGTACCCCAAATCTATGCCAAGGAAGCCTGCTGATGCAATCTTGATTCCATGGAGAAAGGATTAGACTTGCAGACTGTTGCTTATTGAATGAAAGTTTTTGTTACAAGAAGTTTGAACAAACAAGTCCCTACAGTTCCGTCATCAGAAGCCATTAACAAAAGCTTAATTTATTTCAATGGTAAATGATAGTACCTCTTCCTCATCTACCATGCTTTTTTAGGGTTTTGGGGAACACATTGTGAAAACAGTACATCAAATGCAACAGCGCTTCCATGTGTGCCCAAGGATTCCTGTGAAGGTCACTACTCATGTAATGTCACTGGTGAAAAAACCTGCCTGCCTGGCTGGAAAGGGGACAATTGTGCAACTAGAGAGTTTAGTGGAATCATTGACCCCTTCTGTCCTGGAGGTGATGATTGTAAGAATGGGGGCACATGTTTCAATCAGTCATGCTGCTGTGTCCCCGGGTACTCTGGTCCCACCTGCAACTTGGATATCATCGAATGTGCCTGTAGCCCGTGTCAGAATGGAGGCCTCTGTAAAGACCAGGTTAATGGCTTTGTGTGTGTGTGTAAACCAGGTACTTGCATATGTATTACATAAACTATTTTTTGTAGCTAAAATAACTAATGAAAAAGTGTTGACAATGTTGATATTTGCCCAAAAAGTTCATGAAGTTCAGATTAACTACAGTTTGCGTCTTGCCATGGTCAACTTATATGCCATATGCTCCATGGGGCAAATTGAAATCAGAGACAAGACATACAGCAATTGTTTCAATGGCTATGCAGTCTGCAAAGGCCAAATCATTTTGAAGTGAAGTAATAATCACAGTTTTTCAGAAATTATAAAAAACATTTGACAGAAAAAAAAATGATATTTGGGATTAACATTGTTATTACTAAAATAAGTTTGTTAATAAATGAGTATATCAGAAACTGGAAACAGGTAATGGGATGCACAAATTCAGCCAATGACTTAATCGATGGATGCAACACAGATGTGTATGTTAATGTTGATTATAATTATTCGGATTTTGACATTCCTTGGTAATGTTTTGTCTTATACAATAGATGTGAATTTTGTATATAGTGTGCATTATCTCGGATGAAGTATAAATCCAATTTGGTGAGGATGTTTCAAGAGGCTTCATGTCAAGAAGCAATCCTAGGAACATAAGCAAGGATTCAGACTTCATGTGAAAAGTTTCAAAGAAAATGCTGTTTATTTTCGATTTGGAATACCTGAATTCTCTCACAAGATTTCTGATTGGATCATTTTAAGCCAAATAAGAAAAGACATTGGACAGCTATTTTGTATTGTCTGCATGTCCTACTCCACCTGTCTGTGCATCAGCTGGGGGAAGAGTTGCAATGCACTGCAGATATGATTTGGCCCTTTACCCATAAAAAGCAGTCAGAAGTGGTTGGTGGTCAAATGTCTTTCCTTTGCATGGATCGGGCAGTACCCCAAATCTATGCCAAGGAAGCCTGCTGATGCAATCTTGATTCCATGGAGAAAGGATTAGACTTGCAGACTGTTGCTTATTGAATGAAAGTTTTTGTTACAAGAAGTTTGAACAAACAAGTCCCTACAGTTCCGTCATCAGAAGCCATTAACAAAAGCTTAATTTATTTCAATGGTAAATGATAGTACCTCTTCCTCATCTACCATGCTTTTTTAGGGTTTTGGGGAACACATTGTGAAAACAGTACATCAAATGCAACAGCGCTTCCATGTGTGCCCAAGGATTCCTGTGAAGGTCACTACTCATGTAATGTCACTGGTGAAAAAACCTGCCTGCCTGGCTGGAAAGGGGACAATTGTGCAACTAGAGAGTTTAGTGGAATCATTGACCCCTTCTGTCCTGGAGGTGATGATTGTAAGAATGGGGGCACATGTTTCAATCAGTCATGCTGCTGTGTCCCCGGGTACTCTGGTCCCACCTGCAACTTGGATATCATCGAATGTGCCAGTAGCCCGTGTCAGAATGGAGGCCTCTGTAAAGACCAGGTTAATGGCTTTGTGTGTGTGTGTAAACCAGGTACTTGCATATGTATTACATAAACTATTTTTTGTAGCTAAAATAACTAATGAAAAAGTGTTGACAATGTTGATATTTGCCCAAAAAAGTTCATGAAGTTCAGATTAACTACAGTTTGCGTCTTGCCATGGTCAACTTATATGCCATATGCTCCATGGGGCAAATTGAAATCAGAGACAAGACATACAGCAATTGTTTCAATGGCTATGCAGTCTGCAAAGGCCAAATCATTTTGAAGTGAAGTAATAATCACAGTTTTTCAGAAATTATAAAAAACATTTGACAGAAAAAAATGATATTTGGGATTAACATTGTTATTACTAAAATAAGTTTGTTAATAAATGAGTATATCAGAAACTGGAAACAGGTAATGGGATGCACAAATTCAGCCAATGACTTAATCGATGGATGCAACACAGATGTGTATGTTAATGTTGATTATAATTATTCGGATTTTGACATTCCTTGGTAATGTTTTGTCTTATACAATAGATGTGAATTTTGTATATAGTGTGCATTATCTCGGATGAAGTATAAATCCAATTTGGTGAGGATGTTTCAAGAGGCTTCATGTCAAGAAGCAATCCTAGGAACATAAGCAAGGATTCAGACTTCATGTGAAAAGTTTCAAAGAAAATGCTGTTTATTTTCGATTTGGAATACCTGAATTCTCGCACAAGATTTCTGATTGGATCATTTTAAGCCAAATAAGAAAAGACATTGGACAGCTATTTTGTATTGTCTGCATGTCCTACTCCACCTGTCTGTGCATCAGCTGGGGGAAGAGTTGCAATGACTGCAGATATGATTTGGCCCTTTACCCATAAAAAGCAGTCAGAAGTGGTTGGTGGTCAAATGTCTTTCCTTTGCATGGATCGGGCAGTACCCCAAATCTATGCCAAGGAAGCCTGCTGATGCAATCTTGATTCCATGGAGAAAGGATTAGACTTGCAGACTGTTGCTTATTGAATGAAAGTTTTTGTTACAAGAAGTTTGAACAAACAAGTCCCTACAGTTCCGTCATCAGAAGCCATTAACAAAAGCTTAATTTATTTCAATGGTAAATGATAGTACCTCTTCCTCATCTACCATGCTTTTTTAGGGTTTTGGGGAACACATTGTGAAAACAGTACATCAAATGCAACAGCGCTTCCATGTGTGCCCAAGGATTCCTGTGAAGGTCACTACTCATGTAATGTCACTGGTGAAAAAACCTGCCTGCCTGGCTGGAAAGGGGACAATTGTGCAACTAGAGAGTTTAGTGGAATCATTGACCCCTTCTGTCCTGGAGGTGATGATTGTAAGAATGGGGGCACATGTTTCAATCAGTCATGCTGCTGTGTCCCCGGGTACTCTGGTCCCACCTGCAACTTGGATATCATCGAATGTGCCAGTAGCCCGTGTCAGAATGGAGGCCTCTGTAAAGACCAGGTTAATGGCTTTGTGTGTGTGTGTAAACCAGGTACTTGCATATGTATTACATAAACTATTTTTTGTAGCTAAAATAACTAATGAAAAAGTGTTGACAATGTTGATATTTGCCCAAAAAAGTTCATGAAGTTCAGATTAACTACAGTTTGCGTCTTGCCATGGTCAACTTATATGCCATATGCTCCATGGGGCAAATTGAAATCAGAGACAAGACATACAGCAATTGTTTCAATGGCTATGCAGTCTGCAAAGGCCAAATCATTTTGAAGTGAAGTAATAATCACAGTTTTTCAGAAATTATAAAAAACATTTGACAGAAAAAAATGATATTTGGGATTAACATTGTTATTACTAAAATAAGTTTGTTAATAAATGAGTATATCAGAAACTGGAAACAGGTAATGGGATGCACAAGTTCAGCCAATGACTTAATCGATGGATGCAACACAGATGTGTATGTTAATGTTGATTATAATTATTCGGATTTTGACATTCCTTGGTAATGTTTTGTCTTATACAATAGATGTGAATTTTGTATATAGTGTGCATTATCTCGGATGAAGTATAAATCCAATTTGGTGAGGATGTTTCAAGAGGCTTCATGTCAAGAAGCAATCCTAGGAACATAAGCAAGGATTCAGACTTCATGTGAAAAGTTTCAAAGAAAATGCTGTTTATTTTCGATTTGGAATACCTGAATTCTCTCACAAGATTTCTGATTGGATCATTTTAAGCCAAATAAGAAAAGACATTGGACAGCTATTTTGTATTGTCTGCATGTCCTACTCCACCTGTCTGTGCATCAGCTGGGGGAAGAGTTGCAATGCACTGCAGATATGATTTGGCCCTTTACCCATAAAAAGCAGTCAGAAGTGGTTGGTGGTCAAATGTCTTTCCTTTGCATGGATCGGGCAGTACCCCAAATCTATGCCAAGGAAGCCTGCTGATGCAATCTTGATTCCATGGAGAAAGGATTAGACTTGCAGACTGTTGCTTATTGAATGAAAGTTTTTGTTACAAGAAGTTTGAACAAACAAGTCCCTACAGTTCCGTCATCAGAAGCCATTAACAAAAGCTTAATTTATTTCAATGGTAAATGATAGTACCTCTTCCTCATCTACCATGCTTTTTTAGGGTTTTGGGGAACACATTGTGAAAACAGTACATCAAATGCAACAGCGCTTCCATGTGTGCCCAAGGATTCCTGTGAAGGTCACTACTCATGTAATGTCACTGGTGAAAAAACCTGCCTGCCTGGCTGGAAAGGGGACAATTGTGCAACTAGAGAGTTTAGTGGAATCATTGACCCCTTCTGTCCTGGAGGTGATGATTGTAAGAATGGGGGCACATGTTTCAATCAGTCATGCTGCTGTGTCCCCGGGTACTCTGGTCCCACCTGCAACTTGGATATCATCGAATGTGCCTGTAGCCCGTGTCAGAATGGAGGCCTCTGTAAAGACCAGGTTAATGGCTTTGTGTGTGTGTGTAAACCAGGTACTTGCATATGTATTACATAAACTATTTTTTGTAGCTAAAATAACTAATGAAAAAGTGTTGACAATGTTGATATTTGCCCAAAAAGTTCATGAAGTTCAGATTAACTACAGTTTGCGTCTTGCCATGGTCAACTTATATGCCATATGCTCCATGGGGCAAATTGAAATCAGAGACAAGACATACAGCAATTGTTTCAATGGCTATGCAGTCTGCAAAGGCCAAATCATTTTGAAGTGAAGTAATAATCACAGTTTTTCAGAAATTATAAAAAACATTTGACAGAAAAAAAAAATGATATTTGGGATTAACATTGTTATTACTAAAATAAGTTTGTTAATAAATGAGTATATCAGAAACTGGAAACAGGTAATGGGATGCACAAATTCAGCCAATGACTTAATCGATGGATGCAACACAGATGTGTATGTTAATGTTGATTATAATTATTCGGATTTTGACATTCCTTGGTAATGTTTTGTCTTATACAATAGATGTGAATTTTGTATATAGTGTGCATTATCTCGGATGAAGTATAAATCCAATTTGGTGAGGATGTTTCAAGAGGCTTCATGTCAAGAAGCAATCCTAGGAACATAAGCAAGGATTCAGACTTCATGTGAAAAGTTTCAAAGAAAATGCTGTTTATTTTCGATTTGGAATACCTGAATTCTCTCACAAGATTTCTGATTGGATCATTTTAAGCCAAATAAGAAAAGACATTGGACAGCTATTTTGTATTGTCTGCATGTCCTACTCCACCTGTCTGTGCATCAGCTGGGGGAAGAGTTGCAATGCACTGCAGATATGATTTGGCCCTTTACCCATAAAAAGCAGTCAGAAGTGGTTGGTGGTCAAATGTCTTTCCTTTGCATGGATCGGGCAGTACCCCAAATCTATGCCAAGGAAGCCTGCTGATGCAATCTTGATTCCATGGAGAAAGGATTAGACTTGCAGACTGTTGCTTATTGAATGAAAGTTTTTGTTACAAGAAGTTTGAACAAACAAGTCCCTACAGTTCCGTCATCAGAAGCCATTAACAAAAGCTTAATTTATTTCAATGGTAAATGATAGTACCTCTTCCTCATCTACCATGCTTTTTTAGGGTTTTGGGGAACACATTGTGAAAACAGTACATCAAATGCAACAGCGCTTCCATGTGTGCCCAAGGATTCCTGTGAAGGTCACTACTCATGTAATGTCACTGGTGAAAAAACCTGCCTGCCTGGCTGGAAAGGGGACAATTGTGCAACTAGAGAGTTTAGTGGAATCATTGACCCCTTCTGTCCTGGAGGTGATGATTGTAAGAATGGGGGCACATGTTTCAATCAGTCATGCTGCTGTGTCCCCGGGTACTCTGGTCCCACCTGCAACTTGGATATCATCGAATGTGCCAGTAGCCCGTGTCAGAATGGAGGCCTCTGTAAAGACCAGGTTAATGGCTTTGTGTGTGTGTGTAAACCAGGTACTTGCATATGTATTACATAAACTATTTTTTGTAGCTAAAATAACTAATGAAAAAGTGTTGACAATGTTGATATTTGCCCAAAAAAGTTCATGAAGTTCAGATTAACTACAGTTTGCGTCTTGCCATGGTCAACTTATATGCCATATGCTCCATGGGGCAAATTGAAATCAGAGACAAGACATACAGCAATTGTTTCAATGGCTATGCAGTCTGCAAAGGCCAAATCATTTTGAGGTGAAGTAATAATCACAGTTTTTCAGAAATTATAAAAAACATTTGACAGAAAAAAAAATGATATTTGGGATTAACATTGTTATTACTAAAATAAGTTTGTTAATAAATGAGTATATCAGAAACTGGAAACAGGTAATGGGATGCACAAATTCAGCCAATGACTTAATCGATGGATGCAACACAGATGTGTATGTTAATGTTGATTATAATTATTCGGATTTTGACATTCCTTGGTAATGTTTTGTCTTATACAATAGATGTGAATTTTGTATATAGTGTGCATTATCTCGGATGAAGTATAAATCCAATTTGGTGAGGATGTTTCAAGAGGCTTCATGTCAAGAAGCAATCCTAGGAACATAAGCAAGGATTCAGACTTCATGTGAAAAGTTTCAAAGAAAATGCTGTTTATTTTCGATTTGGAATACCTGAATTCTCGCACAAGATTTCTGATTGGATCATTTTAAGCCAAATAAGAAAAGACATTGGACAGCTATTTTGTATTGTCTGCATGTCCTACTCCACCTGTCTGTGCATCAGCTGGGGGAAGAGTTGCAATGACTGCAGATATGATTTGGCCCTTTACCCATAAAAAGCAGTCAGAAGTGGTTGGTGGTCAAATGTCTTTCCTTTGCATGGATCGGGCAGTACCCCAAATCTATGCCAAGGAAGCCTGCTGATGCAATCTTGATTCCATGGAGAAAGGATTAGACTTGCAGACTGTTGCTTATTGAATGAAAGTTTTTGTTACAAGAAGTTTGAACAAACAAGTCCCTACAGTTCCGTCATCAGAAGCCATTAACAAAAGCTTAATTTATTTCAATGGTAAATGATAGTACCTCTTCCTCATCTACCATGCTTTTTTAGGGTTTTGGGGAACACATTGTGAAAACAGTACATCAAATGCAACAGCGCTTCCATGTGTGCCCAAGGATTCCTGTGAAGGTCACTACTCATGTAATGTCACTGGTGAAAAAACCTGCCTGCCTGGCTGGAAAGGGGACAATTGTGCAACTAGAGAGTTTAGTGGAATCATTGACCCCTTCTGTCCTGGAGGTGATGATTGTAAGAATGGGGGCACATGTTTCAATCAGTCATGCTGCTGTGTCCCCGGGTACTCTGGTCCCACCTGCAACTTGGATATCATCGAATGTGCCAGTAGCCCGTGTCAGAATGGAGGCCTCTGTAAAGACCAGGTTAATGGCTTTGTGTGTGTGTGTAAACCAGGTACTTGCATATGTATTACATAAACTATTTTTTGTAGCTAAAATAACTAATGAAAAAGTGTTGACAATGTTGATATTTGCCCAAAAAGTTCATGAAGTTCAGATTAACTACAGTTTGCGTCTTGCCATGGTCAACTTATATGCCATATGCTCCATGGGGCAAATTGAAATCAGAGACAAGACATACAGCAATTGTTTCAATGGCTATGCAGTCTGCAAAGGCCAAATCATTTTGAAGTGAAGTAATAATCACAGTTTTTCAGAAATTATAAAAAACATTTGACAGAAAAAAATGATATTTGGGATTAACATTGTTATTACTAAAATAAGTTTGTTAATAAATGAGTATATCAGAAACTGGAAACAGGTAATGGGATGCACAAATTCAGCCAATGACTTAATCGATGGATGCAACACAGATGTGTATGTTAATGTTGATTATAATTATTCGGATTTTGACATTCCTTGGTAATGTTTTGTCTTATACAATAGATGTGAATTTTGTATATAGTGTGCATTATCTCGGATGAAGTATAAATCCAATTTGGTGAGGATGTTTCAAGAGGCTTCATGTCAAGAAGCAATCCTAGGAACATAAGCAAGGATTCAGACTTCATGTGAAAAGTTTCAAAGAAAATGCTGTTTATTTTCGATTTGGAATACCTGAATTCTCTCACAAGATTTCTGATTGGATCATTTTAAGCCAAATAAGAAAAGACATTGGACAGCTATTTTGTATTGTCTGCATGTCCTACTCCACCTGTCTGTGCATCAGCTGGGGGAAGAGTTGCAATGCACTGCAGATATGATTTGGCCCTTTACCCATAAAAAGTAGTCAGAAGTGGTTGGTGGTCAAATGTCTTTCCTTTGCATGGATCGGGCAGTACCCCAAATCTATGCCAAGGAAGCCTGCTGATGCAATCTTGATTCCATGGAGAAAGGATTAGACTTGCAGACTGTTGCTTATTGAATGAAAGTTTTTGTTACAAGAAGTTTGAACAAACAAGTCCCTGCAGTTCCGTCATCAGAAGCCATTAACAAAAGCTTAATTTATTTCAATGGTAAATGATAGTACCTCTTCCTCATCTACCATGCTTTTTTAGGGTTTTGGGGAACACATTGTGAAAACAGTACATCAAATGCAACAGCGCTTCCATGTGTGCCCAAGGATTCCTGTGAAGGTCACTACTCATGTAATGTCACTGGTGAAAAAACCTGCCTGCCTGGCTGGAAAGGGGACAATTGTGCAACTAGAGAGTTTAGTGGAATCATTGACCCCTTCTGTCCTGGAGGTGATGATTGTAAGAATGGGGGCACATGTTTCAATCAGTCATGCTGCTGTGTCCCCGGGTACTCTGGTCCCACCTGCAACTTGGATATCATCGAATGTGCCAGTAGCCCGTGTCAGAATGGAGGCCTCTGTAAAGACCAGGTTAATGGCTTTGTGTGTGTGTGTAAACCAGGTACTTGCATATGTATTACATAAACTATTTTTTGTAGCTAAAATAACTAATGAAAAAGTGTTGACAATGTTGATATTTGCCCAAAAAAGTTCATGAAGTTCAGATTAACTACAGTTTGCGTCTTGCCATGGTCAACTTATATGCCATATGCTCCATGGGGCAAATTGAAATCAGAGACAAGACATACAGCAATTGTTTCAATGGCTATGCAGTCTGCAAAGGCCAAATCATTTTGAGGTGAAGTAATAATCACAGTTTTTCAGAAATTATAAAAAACATTTGACAGAAAAAAAAATGATATTTGGGATTAACATTGTTATTACTAAAATAAGTTTGTTAATAAATGAGTATATCAGAAACTGGAAACAGGTAATGGGATGCACAAATTCAGCCAATGACTTAATCGATGGATGCAACACAGATGTGTATGTTAATGTTGATTATAATTATTCGGATTTTGACATTCCTTGGTAATGTTTTGTCTTATACAATAGATGTGAATTTTGTATATAGTGTGCATTATCTCGGATGAAGTATAAATCCAATTTGGTGAGGATGTTTCAAGAGGCTTCATGTCAAGAAGCAATCCTAGGAACATAAGCAAGGATTCAGACTTCATGTGAAAAGTTTCAAAGAAAATGCTGTTTATTTTCGATTTGGAATACCTGAATTCTCGCACAAGATTTCTGATTGGATCATTTTAAGCCAAATAAGAAAAGACATTGGACAGCTATTTTGTATTGTCTGCATGTCCTACTCCACCTGTCTGTGCATCAGCTGGGGGAAGAGTTGCAATGACTGCAGATATGATTTGGCCCTTTACCCATAAAAAGCAGTCAGAAGTGGTTGGTGGTCAAATGTCTTTCCTTTGCATGGATCGGGCAGTACCCCAAATCTATGCCAAGGAAGCCTGCTGATGCAATCTTGATTCCATGGAGAAAGGATTAGACTTGCAGACTGTTGCTTATTGAATGAAAGTTTTTGTTACAAGAAGTTTGAACAAACAAGTCCCTACAGTTCCGTCATCAGAAGCCATTAACAAAAGCTTAATTTATTTCAATGGTAAATGATAGTACCTCTTCCTCATCTACCATGCTTTTTTAGGGTTTTGGGGAACACATTGTGAAAACAGTACATCAAATGCAACAGCGCTTCCATGTGTGCCCAAGGATTCCTGTGAAGGTCACTACTCATGTAATGTCACTGGTGAAAAAACCTGCCTGCCTGGCTGGAAAGGGGACAATTGTGCAACTAGAGAGTTTAGTGGAATCATTGACCCCTTCTGTCCTGGAGGTGATGATTGTAAGAATGGGGGCACATGTTTCAATCAGTCATGCTGCTGTGTCCCCGGGTACTCTGGTCCCACCTGCAACTTGGATATCATCGAATGTGCCAGTAGCCCGTGTCAGAATGGAGGCCTCTGTAAAGACCAGGTTAATGGCTTTGTGTGTGTGTGTAAACCAGGTACTTGCATATGTATTACATAAACTATTTTTTGTAGCTAAAATAACTAATGAAAAAGTGTTGACAATGTTGATATTTGCCCAAAAAGTTCATGAAGTTCAGATTAACTACAGTTTGCGTCTTGCCATGGTCAACTTATATGCCATATGCTCCATGGGGCAAATTGAAATCAGAGACAAGACATACAGCAATTGTTTCAATGGCTATGCAGTCTGCAAAGGCCAAATCATTTTGAAGTGAAGTAATAATCACAGTTTTTCAGAAATTATAAAAAACATTTGACAGAAAAAAATGATATTTGGGATTAACATTGTTATTACTAAAATAAGTTTGTTAATAAATGAGTATATCAGAAACTGGAAACAGGTAATGGGATGCACAAATTCAGCCAATGACTTAATCGATGGATGCAACACAGATGTGTATGTTAATGTTGATTATAATTATTCGGATTTTGACATTCCTTGGTAATGTTTTGTCTTATACAATAGATGTGAATTTTGTATATAGTGTGCATTATCTCGGATGAAGTATAAATCCAATTTGGTGAGGATGTTTCAAGAGGCTTCATGTCAAGAAGCAATCCTAGGAACATAAGCAAGGATTCAGACTTCATGTGAAAAGTTTCAAAGAAAATGCTGTTTATTTTCGATTTGGAATACCTGAATTCTCGCACAAGATTTCTGATTGGATCATTTTAAGCCAAATAAGAAAAGACATTGGACAGCTATTTTGTATTGTCTGCATGTCCTACTCCACCTGTCTGTGCATCAGCTGGGGGAAGAGTTGCAATGCACTGCAGATATGATTTGGCCCTTTACCCATAAAAAGCAGTCAGAAGTGGTTGGTGGTCAAATGTCTTTCCTTTGCATGGATCGGGCAGTACCCCAAATCTATGCCAAGGAAGCCTGCTGATGCAATCTTGATTCCATGGAGAAAGGATTAGACTTGCAGACTGTTGCTTATTGAATGAAAGTTTTTGTTACAAGAAGTTTGAACAAACAAGTCCCTACAGTTCCGTCATCAGAAGCCATTAACAAAAGCTTAATTTATTTCAATGGTAAATGATAGTACCTCTTCCTCATCTACCATGCTTTTTTAGGGTTTTGGGGAACACATTGTGAAAACAGTACATCAAATGCAACAGCGCTTCCATGTGTGCCCAAGGATTCCTGTGAAGGTCACTACTCATGTAATGTCACTGGTGAAAAAACCTGCCTGCCTGGCTGGAAAGGGGACAATTGTGCAACTAGAGAGTTTAGTGGAATCATTGACCCCTTCTGTCCTGGAGGTGATGATTGTAAGAATGGGGGCACATGTTTCAATCAGTCATGCTGCTGTGTCCCCGGGTACTCTGGTCCCACCTGCAACTTGGATATCATCGAATGTGCCAGTAGCCCGTGTCAGAATGGAGGCCTCTGTAAAGACCAGGTTAATGGCTTTGTGTGTGTGTGTAAACCAGGTACTTGCATATGTATTACATAAACTATTTTTTGTAGCTAAAATAACTAATGAAAAAGTGTTGACAATGTTGATATTTGCCCAAAAAAGTTCATGAAGTTCAGATTAACTACAGTTTGCGTCTTGCCATGGTCAACTTATATGCCATATGCTCCATGGGGCAAATTGAAATCAGAGACAAGACATACAGCAATTGTTTCAATGGCTATGCAGTCTGCAAAGGCCAAATCATTTTGAGGTGAAGTAATAATCACAGTTTTTCAGAAATTATAAAAAACATTTGACAGAAAAAAAAATGATATTTGGGATTAACATTGTTATTACTAAAATAAGTTTGTTAATAAATGAGTATATCAGAAACTGGAAACAGGTAATGGGATGCACAAATTCAGCCAATGACTTAATCGATGGATGCAACACAGATGTGTATGTTAATGTTGATTATAATTATTCGGATTTTGACATTCCTTGGTAATGTTTTGTCTTATACAATAGATGTGAATTTTGTGTATAGTCTGCATTATCTCGGATGAAGTATAAATCCAATTTGGTGAGGATGTTTCCAGAGGCTCAGTGTCAGGAAGAAATCTTAGGAACATAAGCAAAGATTCAGACTTTATGCGAAAAGTTTCAAAGAAGTGTTGTTTATTTTTTATTTGGAATACCTCAAATCTCTCACAAAATTTCTGATTGGATCATTATAAGCAACATAGGGCCAAGTAGGTAATAACATTGGACAGCTATTTTGTATTGTCTGCATGTCCTACTCCATGTGTCTCTGTTTCAGCTGGGGGAACAGTTGCAATGCACTGCAGATATGATTTGGCCTTTGGCCCATAAAACCAGTAAGAAGTTGTTGGTGGTCATACAACAATTTTTTCAATGGCTATGTATTCTCCATAGGCCAAAGCATTTCGAAGCTAAGTAATAATCACAGTTTTTCAGAAATTATAAAAACATTTGACAGAAAAAATGACATTTGGAATTAACGTTGTTACTTAAATATGTTTGTTTATAAATGAGTATATCAGAAACTGGAAACAGGTAGTGGGATGCACAAATTCAGCCAATGACTTAATCAATGGATGCAACAAGTAGGTGAAAACATTGGACAGCTATTTTGTATTGTCTGATATGTCCTCCTCCACCTGTCTCTGCATCAGCTGGAGGGATAGTTGCAATGCTCTGCAGATATGATTTGGCCCTTTGCCCATTAAACCACTCAAAAGTGGTTGGTGGTCAAATGTCTTCCCTTTGCATGGATCGGGCAGTGAACCCCAAATCCATGCCAAGGAAACTTGCTGTTGCAATCTTAATTCCATGCATAAACGGTTAAACCTGCAGACTGTTGGTAATTGTATGAAACCTTTTGTCACAAGGAGTTTGAAAAAACGAGTCCATACAGTTCTCTCCTCAGAAGCCATTAACAAAACCTTAATTTATTTCAATGGTAAATTATAGTACCTCTTCCTCATCTACCATGCTTTTTTAGGGTTTTTGGGAACACATTGTGAAAACAGTACATTAAATGCAACAGCGCCTCCATGTGTGCCCAAAGATTCCTGTGAAGGTCATTACTCATGTGATGCCACTGGTGAAAAAACCTGCCTGCCTGGCTGGAAAGGGAACAATTGTACAACAAGAGATTTTAGTGGACCGGTTGACCCCTTCTGTCCTGGAGGTGATCATTGTCAGAATGGGGGCACATGTTTCAATCAGTCATGCATGTGAGTAGGGGGCTATTATGACTTCCTATGCAAATGATAGCATGTAGATGGGTTTCTCTTACCTGAGATGGAGATGGATTTTCCTCCTTCTTGGCTACATGAGGCCTGGCATGGCTTCTTTAGAGGCTGGTGTCACAGAATATTCTGTCATCCATGCATCACTGCCCTATGATGACCAAAGCGCGTACCGCAATGAAATGGCTGAGTCGTATACTCCCTTACATTCACCCCACTTTAATTCCATCGTCTTGATGGAATGTGGAAAAGCTGGGGAAGAGGGTTGAGGTATCTCTACCCCCGCATTGGACTACTTTCTTACTGAAGTCCATACATCCCCAAAAATTTGCCCTAGTGATTGGCTCTAGGTGGCTCCTAGGGATGTTATTTCTTGATCAAAATGCCGGAACTCTGGTGAGTCCTCTGAGAATGACCTCTCTATGTCCACCTGGTTTATGACACTTTTGGGCAATTGGTGCACATTCGAGTGGCGTCCTGCAGTTGTTCGTTTTGAGCGCCTCACGACCAGCCAGTCTACAGGAGAGTCTGTGGGGGGGCATCCTGTCCAAGATGCCACCATCACCCATAGAAGCAGATTGGTTTGTACCAACGCCCTTATCATTATTCAATTCCTCTGCTGGGGTCCCAGGAGTTTCACTAGGTATACTACTTCCTGTTGTGTGTTCAAAGATTGGTGGATTATCTGGCACAAGAGTTGAGTCTAACACAACAGGAATAGTTGGGAGCTGCCAATTTATATTTCCCCCATTTTTATCCCTGTTTAGTCTGTGGGACTCTGGTTAGTACCAGTAGCCATGGAAACTTGCTCCTGGTCAGGTTTGGGTGAGCTGGTGGAAGGGCAGCTAGCATTCAGGTTGCGCCCCAGATGGCGTGCTACTGCATCCAACTCGTTATCCTCTATTGTGGGTGACGATGCCTCCGCCGTCTCGCCAGGCTGATTATCCTGTTCATGGATGGTTGGCCTTTCTGGCAAGGGGGATACTAGCTCCTTGCTGTTAAGCAACTCATTTCTGTGTACTGCTTTTGTGGGTCCTATCCCATCTGCAGGTTGTATGATGTAGGTGGACCCTGCAGGATCTCACCGTGCCAAAACCTTGTATGGGGTTGACTTTCAAATATCTTGGATTTTATTGCATCCCAAGGGATGGTTCCGCAGGAATACTCTGCCACTGATGGGTATTCCTTTAGAAGTGTTAGTTCTTCTAGGCGCTGTGGCTAGCATGCCTTTCTCCATGCGCTGTCTGGTGTGCTTTAAGGCTGCATTCATCGGTATTTGGTGCTTTGTAAGCCACTCATTGACACTGGTTTCTGGCTGGGGATCAATTCCCAGACCAGAATATAAATCGCTAAGGATTCTAGGTTCTAAACCAAACATCAGATAGAATGGGGAGTATCCAGTGGTGGAATGAGGTGTGGCATTATAACTAAAAACTAGGGACAGAAGGAATTCTGGCCAGCGTTTCTTGCGCTCTTCTAGTGGAGTTCGCACCAGGTTATGCATGGTCCTGTTAAATCGTTCGCACTGGCCATTCCCCTCGGGGTGGAATGGAGTAGTCTGAGACTTGGCAATACCATGCATTTTGCACAGATGTGCAATTACTGCACTCTCAAAGTTTCTCCCCTGATCACTGTGTAGTCTGCGGGTATGCCATATCAAAAGAACCACTCATTAACCAGAACCCTAGCCACCGTTTGTGCTGTCTGGTCCTTGGTAGGCACGGCCATGGTAAACTTAGTGAATACATCAGTCAGCACCAAGACTAGTTCCCTACCATCTTGACTTCTCTCCAAGAGGGTGAAATCCATGGCTACAATATGGTCCAGCTGCTACCAGGTGCCCCATCTGGGCCTTGACTTTTGGGAACTTTTCCTCGGCAAGAGTCCAACGGCTACACTTCTGGCACCATTTTGCTATGTCCCCTGCCATACCCAGCCAATAACATCTTTGTCACATTAGAGATAGAGTGCGTTCAACCCCTTGGTGGCCAGCCCAGTCATGATAGGATTGTAGCACTCTTTCCTTCAGTGTAGCTGGTACCACAATCTGGCCCACCGGCTCACCCTCTGTTTGTATGGCACGGTGGAGGACCTGGTTGTCTACCTTTAATCGCTTCCAGTCTCGGAACAACTTTTTGGCTGACTGGGTACACCCACCCAACTGCCTTGTGGTTGGGGGATGACCGAAAGGAGGAATCCATTCA
Organism: Hermodice carunculata; assembly: GCA_964020975.1. Classification (NCBI taxonomy): domain Eukaryota; kingdom Metazoa; phylum Annelida; class Polychaeta; order Eunicida; family Amphinomidae; genus Hermodice; species Hermodice carunculata. Next base: position 9,349,443 of record OZ026630.1, read on the forward strand.
CCATGAGAAGTTCCTTATCTTGATCCTGAAGGGCTGCTAATTTGGCTGGGGATATGGAAGGCAATGAGGACCAGTTACGCTCGCGTTCAAGTTAGCAAACGCCAAACGCACCAACGTTTCCCAAACGTTTCCCAAACACTTTCAGTGAAAGTCAAACGATTTGCAAACGCGCAGCAAACACTTTCCAAACACTTTCCAAATGCTTTACAAACACTTTGCCAAACGCTTTCAAACACTTTGCCAAACGCTTTCAAACACTTTGCCAAACGCGTTTGGTGAAAGCAGAACGTTTTCAAACACTTTCCCAAACGCTTTCAAGCACTTTAAACTTTGCGCCAAACGTATGTGATACATGTACATGTACACTTGGTAATCTAATTCTGATGACAGGAATATTTTTTAACAAGTGTCTAAAAAGCTGCCGACTCAGACTAGAAAGTGTTAAAGCCTCAGATATACTGGCTTCAAGGGCGGATCCAGAATTTTTTCGGGGGGAAGGGGGTGTCTGCGAGTTGATGGCGAAGCCCGAATGCGAGTGCCAACGGCACGAAGCTTTTTTTTGGGGGGGGGGGGTCTGTGGGGCCTCCCCCAGAAAATTATCAAAAATAGATGCTCTCATATGCGTTTTCCTGGCATTTGCCACTGCATTTTCATACAGACTATTTGGATTTTCAGGGATGCAAACTTCACTAATCTGGGCTCCACAAATAAAATTCCGCTTTATATCTGATTCAAGTTAACATGAAATGAAGAAAAGAAAAAAATGAATCAGTGACAAATAATTCCCGGAAATATGTATTTGTCACCTTTACCTGATAATATTTATATTATTACTTGTAATCAACAATATTATGACATGGTCATACCTAATTAAGGAAGAAAATAAGTATAGGTAGAAGAAAACAAATAATATGCCTACATTAACAGGTTTAACACTTCAATTATTCTAAAGTTACAGATCTTTCAGTAGCAAGTATACCCAGTCGCTATCATACTTTTTCTGAAAGTGAAGTTCTTGAAAAAAGGCTAACTTTTAAAATTTCGAATGGAAATACAGAAGCAGCTCAATTTAAGTATTGTTTGGCTTACTAAGCCAAGCAATAGAATTAGCTCCAGTGGAGTAAGCCAGGCGATACTCCATTGGTCCTTGGAGTAATTATATATATTTTAATTGAAAATTAGAAACTATTTCGGAGTAAATTTATAGGCAATATCATGATCTGATCATGATATTGCCTATGGATTTACTCCAAAACAGTTTTTGAAAGATGAAGTATTCATGACATCTTAAATGAAGAATTAAGTCTTTAATTAATTTTAGTTGAATTAGACACTTGGGTAAACGTATTTGGATCGTGTTTTATATAAATATATACAACCTATAATGCTGGATAAGTGCACATTTACATGTAGGTACATCATATATTGCTGGACCTGTTGAAAATACGTTTGGAGATTCTTCATCAGTTAAATGGAAGTATTTGAAATACATAGTGTTTGAAAGCGTTTGTGAAAGTGTTTGAAATTGTTCAGGTAATTGTTCAACGCATTTGGAAAGAGTTTGAACGCGTTTGGAGAAGTGTTTGGTAGCTTTGTGAAAGTGTTTGAACGTTTTGTAAAAGTGTTTGAGATTTTTCCCAAACGCTTTCCAAACACTTTCCAAACACATTCCAAACGTTTTCAAATGTTTCCAAACACAAGCTAAACACCAGCAAAACGCGAAAAAAGGTTTGGCTGTTAACTTTTAGCCGGGCGTAACTGTACAAGGAACTAGGTTTTCAACCAGAATGTTATTCCTTTCATGACTTTCCACCTCTGCTTTGGGCAGGTGGTTGAACTCAGCTCCCAACCTCTCGACTAAGACCTCCACTTCTCCAGCCTGTTTCTGTCCATTTCAGGTGATCACGCGGGCAAATCCTGAAGGTATGCACACAGGTTTCTGCCCCGCTACACTTGCCCAGCCAATATGACTACTTGTATTGTTTACCAAAACTTCATTAGAAATCTTTGCAGGCTGCTGGCCAAATAACGGCAGCACATCTGCCCATGCCTTACTCCCTTTGTCACTGTTCAACTTTTCCAACAGATCTCCTTTGGATTGGGCTTGGATGCAATCTATAACTGGTTTGATTATGTTGCAACCCAGTAACCCCGGAACAGCTTCTTTGCCTGCCCTTTGTTGGGGGTTGGGGGAGTCCTGGGCAATAAGGACACCCATCCGATGGAGGAGGATCCCAGGTAGGGAAACATCCATCTCCAAGTAACCAAGGTAAGGTACCTCTGGCCATTCGCTGCAGTGATCTGAAGCCATGGAGTCTCTGAAACGCTAATGCCTTCTGGCAGCAAGTGCTGACGATAGAAGGCTTCCGTCAATATGGTGTCCAGCAGGCACCTCACAGGTTGGTTATTGAAGAAAACAATAACCTCTGGGCATGGCCCTATCACTCTTGAAACCTAATCCGGATGGATGGATCCTGAGGAGCCAGAGTTTCCCCCACCCACTGCCTGGCTCTCGACAGTGGGCTGAACAAGTTTGGGTTAACTATGGGTTCGGTTGGTGAAGTGGCAGCAGTACCCTAGTCACTCTGCCTGGTCTGCCCATCACGACCATTACCAGCACCTCCACGGCCATGCCCTGGACCCCGCCCTCGTCCACTGTGACCTCTGCTCCTGCCTTGGGAAGTGCCGTATGAAATGGTCAGGGGAGCCGCAACTGTAACACACAGCAATGTCCCCTGTGTTGCGGCGTGCTCCATGAAGGTTTTTTATCTTTTCCCGGGGAGCCTTCATCTCTGCTTGCTGGCTCTGCAACGTCTTCAGTAACTCCATGACAGTTTTATCTGCAGTTGGTTGGGCAGAGGCTTCTCTGACTGTGGTTTGGACCTGGGAGCCATTAGGAATTCCCAGCCACTTCAGCTCCCACTCTCTGAAGTCCCAGAAGGACAGACTGGGTTCTTCCAAGTTGAGCCTTCTTAGCTCCCTGTGGAGGTGTTTGTCTCGGACGCCTTCTGTAAGTTGGTCCTTGAGAGTTTTATCTTTGGCTTTGGGTGAGGTGTTGCTCCAACCTAGCTGAGCCTTGATTTTTGCCCAGGCAGAAACAAGGACAATGGAATATTCTAGCAGCCCTTCCTTGGCACCCTGTTCCCTTTTATAAGATCTTTCAAACAAGTTGGCCAGTGCACACCTATCCCCAAACACTGTCTCAATGACCTTAAGAATTTCCTCTGGATCAGAGCAGATGCCTTCTGGTGGGTGGCGAACCTCGTACTTTGCCTCACTACCCAAGTGTTCGAAGACATACTCTGCTGCCTCTCGTTTCTCCATTGGTCTGGACTGCAGAGCAGCTCTCAAATATCAGAGACCCACTCATCCACTTCTGGATCCTCCTTTGCCTGGTCAGTTCCCTTCAACTTGGGGAGTCGGTGCTCTCTTGACACACAAACAACGTTGGCAGACTTTGACTTTCCTGGAGCAGGGGGAGCAGAAGCATCTTCAAGCTCCTTTACCCTCTCTTCCGCCCTTGATGCCCACAGATCCTCCTTTTTGGCTGTTGCCTCAGCAGTGGCAAGCTTAGTGGCCAGATCAGCCTGTTTTTGTAGCTGATCTTCTAGAGCATTGATACGTTCCTGGAGTGTCTCGGGGTCAGTCATCTTTAGGGTCCTGCCACGAAATCAGCTACCTTAATTCAAACAGAGTGGTATTGAAGGGTGGTGGGAGGTATAAAGGAAGATAGTATATGTCAGGAAGGTGAAGATGAGGAATGGAATGGCCAGCAATCCTCGACTCAGTCCCAAAAATTCCAACAAATTACCTATACTTAAGGTGGAATCACTGCAGACACACTACTGGCCTGACCAGCCCCTTACTGCATACATACTTACAGACTCCATACCCAAAGCTATCGGAAGTTGGACACCACCACCCACTTAACCAATACTTATTTCAAATGCTGTCCCTGCATTACAACAATGCAGAAATAGTTTAATGTCCATGTGCTTCATGCTACATTCCTATTTCACCCATAGGTTGACCAATTCGAGACCTAGTTTGAATGATTCAACTTCCTGAGCTGCACATGTGTAAAGAGACTTATATATTACATATACAAAACATATTCACCTCTATTATTGTGTACAATACTGTAGTGTGTAAGTACATGCAAAATTGTGTTGTAAAACAGATTTGTGTTTACCTGGGGAGGAAAGAGAACATACTCAAAGGGAGTAAAAGAAAAATATAAGACAGTATATATATTTCCCTTTTCACCATGTATAGAATTCTCTCTTTGGGTCTCCCCATATACTATGAGCTGACAAGTATGCTATTGCTGTAGTCAAACGAGAGCACAGCCAGATACCATTGTGTCAGTGGCCAAGTCTACACCTCAAAAGTAGAACATAGCACCTGTAGATCAGTTCAAATATAAACCAATGGACCAGACGTACCAAATGTCATAAATCTTTGATAAATGGAGCCCTCACGTGGTCAGTGGTGGATCTGCCATTAACAGACTAAAATTACGGACACACACACACACACACACACACACACACACACACACACACATAATTTAAGATCACCAATGATGGTCTGACATGAGGGACTCTTGTATTTAAGAGATCTCAGATCCAAATACAATATGGTCATTCATCAATGATCTGAGCAAAATCAGATAAACTGTGCGAAGTTCGCCCAGTAGTTCAGAGCCTGTCTTTCCACATCCAGCACAATACAGCCACTAGGAGCATATCACCATGTATGTCTCCACAGTAGGGGTCCTGTGATATCCATCCCACTTCTGACACCAGTTGTTAGACGGGAAAAGTAATAGGCCAACACAGTGGAATAAGCTACGATGGTACATGCTTTATTTGTCCAGGGTAAAGACTCTACAAAAATACAAAAATAGCCATTAAATATATTGCTGCAGATCCATGATAACAATTACTAATTTTGATAATAAACAACTGACCCATAAGGGTCCAAAGTTACCATTATCATAGTCACGATCCCCTAACAGATCACTTACATAAGATCTATGGACATAGCCAGCTTCGAGATTAAATGAAGATTACTTGTGTTGCTTGTACACCATTCAAAACAGTCTCCATCATACTATTACAGCTTTACATATCAACGAGGTAATTTCTATTCTCATTACTATTTCTTACCCTATTGTGGCCAGCTCTGGGTCACTTAGCAACACTTGTGCCAACACCACACCGTCATCTCACAGTTGGTGTTTACGGACCTATCAGTAATGATAACATAGAAATGATATTGCTGTTAAATGGCCATACTGCCATTCCCAACCCTATAAAACAATACATTATGCATACCAAATTATATTTTACTTCCATGTCCTTTGTTCTCTGACACAAAACATGCAGTGTTAGCCTTGTAAGTGAATAAATATTCAGCACTTTGACAAGGGACACTCCTTGACAAGCAAGGAATACTAATAACGTATTTGCATACGGTACCTCTTTATAGATCCATTTAACCATAATAACATAATTCTAGACTGAATTTGACAAAAAATCTTTTTACACTCCAATTATTAGTAAATGTATCATAATAGCACCAGTTTTATCTAGCACCAAAACTTTAAATGCACACAAGGGTAAAGCCCTACCATCTGCTGTCTTGATACAAAATGTTATGCCATTATCCCTATTCTGTATTTCCTTACTAAGTGATACATAAATGATCACTTGTGAGTGACTACAGTCAATAACTCCCTACAGAATGTATATGCTTCAATCAATGACTTGTGTCATCTAAGAGTGTGCATCTGAACATTTGCTTGTCACTACCACTGGACGCCTGATACCTCAACAAGATATATAAAGTCAAGTCTTATCAAATATAATATCAATTACATATTACAACTAATACTAATTGGCCCCATACCAGTGATATGTGGAAATACTTGCTTAGTCTTCGCACAATACCATGTCCGCAATTGCATCTCACAATTTCTGAAATAAAAGGGATATGCTTTAGTAGCACCCAAATAGTACCAAAACTTGCCCTGAGCTTAAATGAGAATAACAAATGGGAAACTTAGCACCTTGAATTTGGCACATTAATTTATGTTCACTTCCCAAACCAGCTGCATCGAGAAAGGGGGGGGGGACCATTCCATCTCTCAGCCATCACACTAATCCCATGCTGGGTGATAATGGGGGTATTTTATATTCGTTTATATATATGATGGGGGGGGGGACTTGAATCAATGTTTCAGCCATGAAAAAGTGGCTCCAAGGTATATACCAAGACAGAGAGGGGTTTACAGAGTAAATCTGGCAGTTAACTAGCATCTTAGATAGGGTAAAAGTGACTAAATACCCCTCCTTCCTTGCATTTCCTTTGTTCCAAGTGACCACATCTCCTGTGTTCATGCCACATGGTAAAAACCATGAAATTTCATACTAAAAGACATTTAAACCTATCCAGAATGTGAGTAGGGAGACTATTATGACTTCCTATGCAAATGATAGCATGTAGATGGTTTAAACATGTTTTATTTCTCAAAGTGCACAAATAAAGTTTCACAGAAATATTATGACAATTGGGCAAAAATGCTGAGCCCTATCCAAATCCCTGAGTAATAATATGGGGCACCTAGTTAGGACATATTCTATTTGGTGTTGCTTCCTGTGTGAAATTGTATTAACCACATAAACAAAAAATATCATCCTTTTGTGTGCAGTACAATCAGAGTTCATAACAGCTGCATTTGCTAAACAGTAAATAGACAGGTCTAAGCAATAGTCTGTGATAACGCACTAATTCTACAAAGTGACACAAGATCATTGAAATTGGAAAGTAAGCATAAGATGAGCTGATGTTCACTCATAATGCAGTAAAAACTCTTGTATGTCACCCTGATAACATGAAAAAATGTAATTATGATAATGTCCAGTTTGTACAACCACGTTTCATTAAAGCATATGAAGTACAATAACGCCATTCTAATCATAAAAAAGGATCTGTCCCATAGCAACAAAAATGGCTTAGTCGTTTTAATATTCAGCATGATGGTGTAATTGAAAGTGTAAAACAAGTTCATGTAATAAGCAAAGCATATAATAACTGGCATGTAAGCAAATGCTGCTTCCAAATTTAGACAAAAATAGTGAAAATAACACATGGAACAGCAATGAAGTAAGATTGAAACACTGGCAGACTGCATGCTGCACACATTCGCATAAAGAGATCGCAGATAATTGACAAGCTTTTCGAGACCTCTATTAATTACAAACAAATTAGCATGTAGATGGGTTTCTCTTACCTGAGATGGAGATGGAGTTTCCTCCTTCTTGGCTACATGGGGCCTGGCATGGCTTCTTTAGAGGCTGGTGTCACAGAATATTCTGTCTTCCATGCACCACTGCCCTCTGATGACCTAATCACATACAGCAATGAAATGGCTGAGTTGTATACCCCCTTACATATCAAATGAAATTGATAATAACAACAATGATAGCCAACTTGTTGCAATGCCATTTTATAGAAGATTTGATGTTATTGCTCAAGTCGAATAAATGCTACCTTAATCAGCTTCACGATATTAATTACTATGGCATCAAAATCATTTTACCCAGTCCCTGTCCAAACGGAAAGTGGAATGATGATGGATGTAGACCCATACTATAAGCTTGTTCAACTAGCAGTATATAAACAAATAAATAAATAAATAAATAAAGTAAGAACACAAAATACTATTAAAATATATGAGAAAGGGAACGAATGTGAGAGTCCTGGGCTCGTGTGAACTTGTGTGTGCACGGATTGAAAGTAGGCCTAGTCCTGCAACATTCTGGATAAAGTCATGGTCACCCATATTTTACCTCTCAACTAAACAGACCCTAAAGAGGACCACCATACTTCACAATACAATCGTCATTTGCGGTATCTAGTCCTGACTCGAAGATTTAACGAGTAGTTGCAAGAACGATTAAATGGCAATGTGACTTGGAATTACGTCAGGGTCATCCATGTACGCTCTCCAACAAGCCCTTACATCGGAATATCATTGCGTGCACTATCATGATTATAAAAGTCCTAGATGATTGCGCAAGTCACCAAGTATACTGTAATCTTCAATAAAGAGACCCTGCGACATTGGGAATTGGGTCGGGGTCACCTATGTAAAGCACCATTCTAACCTCGCGGCAGGGCCATCATAGTGCATGATATCAAAGTCCACGTTGAATAGTCTCGCATATGTTTTCATAACACTTAACACACTATAGGACCTTGGGAATTATATCAAAGTCATCTATGTCCAGGCTTAATTTGGATTTATTTTTAGGGCATCATCATAATCAACATCGAAGTCCCAGCAAAAAATGTTTTTTTTTTTTTTTTTATCATACATTCTTTCGTATTTTGTTCATTGCTCTTGTTTAAATTCTTTTCTCGATGGCACCTTGCAAAATATGATGTGCCGGGACAGCAGCAGTTTGCATTCCTGCGTCGACTCTGACATAGCGTATGTATTGTGGACAGAACTACCTGACACTGGATGGAATTTCCTGTGACCGGTGCGCAATTTAATGGCGAATCGTACCTGTTATGGAGAGAGAGAGAGAGAGAGAGAGAGAGAGAGAGAGAGAGAGAGAGAGAGAGAGAGAGAGAGAGAGAGAGAGAGAGAGAGAGAGAGAGAGAGAGAGAGAGAGAGAGAGAGAGAGAGAGAGAGAGAGAGAGAGAGAGAGAGAGAGAGAGAGAGAGAGAGAGAGAGAGGAGAGAGAGAGAGAGAGAGAGAGAGATTTTATCGTTGCTGACACTTGCCTTTCCGGAGAATAGCTCAGATCAAAATGCAACGCAGACAACCGCTTGCGGAATAACATTCTAAAAAGGTGTTGTTGGGTGTAAGTGTCGTACTATAGTTAACGCAACACGTAAAACATTATTTCAGTGCACTGTGAAGCGAATATTTTTTAACGTTTGGGAATCGTCCATCCAAATATCAGTCACAGAAAATTCCATCCGGTGTCGACTCAGGTAGTTATGGCCACGATACATGCACTGTGTGAGAGTCGATCGGAAATGCAAACTCCTGGTCCCGGCATATCATGCTGTAACAGGTGTCATCAAGAAGACAATATAAGAAAAACAAAATAAAAAACAAAATAAAACGAACAAAACAAAGCTTCTATAGAATTTTTACAAAGACTGTATTAGCCCAAATAAATTACAGAGACTTTAGCGGTAACTACTCAGAACATGTTTCGTAACCTATATCCGTACATGTTTCTGTGAGCAGCGACTCCTTGTCTAAGATAAATATTCAGCAAAGACAACCCACTTAGTGATGAATAAATGCGAACGTGGCAACTGATGAATTAGCTAAATTCGTGAAATTTTGCTTATAAATGCAGAGCTTCATTACGAAAGAAGAATACTTGTCAAACCTGACATAATTACTAAATTTGTATTGTACAAGTTCAGATAAGAACAATTTGACTTACCCATGTCCCAGTATGTACCCTTTCTAGCTTATATTAGTAAAGTCACCTGCCAGTGTATAGCTGAAGTAGAAATAAAATGATCACAGTCCTGAAATTTAGAGCAAATAGGACCAAATCTCAAAATATGTCAAATATATGAAAAAAAAACGTATTTAATGCAATAGTTTCCGAAATATTACTGCCCGAGAAAGGATAGCTAACTACTTCAAAGTTAAGCTCGTGTATTTTGTGATAGTCTTTAATACAAACCTGTCATTATAAATAGTGACCCGAATATCCAAGTCTAGAAATACATCTCTAAAAACAAATGAATTCTTCCATTCCAAAGAAATATCTTCTTTAGCAATTTCGCTGAAATTGTGTACATTTACACAAGCAATATCGTCAAAATATCTTGCGTTATTTGATAATTTTGTAGCCATTTGAAAGCCCTTTTTCATCAATGTATCCATATACTTAAATTCAAGGTTAGATATCAATCGGCAAGTAACAGGGAGCAGTTGCTACCCATTGGAATGCCTTTAATTCTTGAAAAATCAAGGGTCCACACTGATCAGAAGTATCATCCAAAAGAAATTTTATAGCTCTATGAAAGTTTCAACAGTGTAAGATTTAACGATACTTCTTGAACATTTATGGTGTGACCAATGTACTTTCTTTTGATATGAATTAATATTTATGTATGGTTTACCATTATGTTTAAACATTTTGCTTATTAATTCTGAAAGAGAACTTTTGACTTCATCTATGGGTAGATTAGTGTACAGTGTAAAAAAATCAAATATTTGACATTTTTTGCTTTAAAATCTTTGATTTTTCACACAAACACTGGAGAAATGCTAACACTTCGAAAGCGATTTATTTCACAGTTTCCAGAAATTGCATTACAGTATTTACGAAAATGATTCCTAATTGCAGTCAAACACAATGTTACTTCCTTTGATAATGGTTTTGTTGTACATTTGGAAGCACCAGCTATGAATCTAGATTTAAAAGGGCTTTTATGTAATTTGGGTATCCAGAACAAAAGTGGAATAGAGGAGTCCTCTTCAGAAATTGTAATACTAAAATTTCTTTTAATCTCATCTTTATGTGTATCTATCAAATTATCAATGCATTGTTTTTGTAATTTATATACGTCAGTTTTTGTAATGTCTGAAGTATTGTTTATACCAAGTTCACTTTTCAAAACATCAACGGACCTCTATGACATCTAATTACCTTTATCTATTTTTTCTCTACTCGCTTAATTGCTTCATAATATATAATTGTTTGTTGTATTTGTGTATGTGTAATGTGTATCCCATTGCATTTCTTTTTCAATGTTGTTCTTGTTCTTGTTGTCGTTTGTATATATGTATGTATGCGACAGATTACCATTATAAAATATTGGTGTAGTCAATAAAGTTCAAAGTTCATCTAGATAGTATTTTTTGCAGATGATCCCAAAATTGTTACCTACCTTGTCAATGTTAATGATTACAAATCTCTCTTGTAGTTCTTTAACTGCCTCTGAAACTTCAGGCTGTGGTAATTTACCCTATTGAAATTCTTAATGTGGGATTTGTAACAATAAATTCTATTTCTAAATTTTTTTCAAGTTTCATAACCATCCTTCAAATTTCTGAAATTCCATTTTTTCTTTCTTTGCCCATTTTATACAAAAGGAATCAAATGCATTACAGGTATCCTGAAAAATACTGTCAACGTTCAACTTAGGACATATCCGAAATTTTGCACCTTTTTTCATCAATTCTTTTGAAACTAAATTTTGTGTTATATCCACATAACCTGTAAATACATGTTTGTGGTATGTATCAACAAAATTAAAATATTTACTGTTAGACATACAGTCACAATTTTGATTCGCTGCGATATCCTTCAGATTACTTGAAGCCACAAATTTCTTGTAATTCATGACACTGTGTCCAATATTTTTGCCATATTTACACGAAAAAATAGGGGTATCTTTTATTTTGCATTCCTTAGAAATCATTGTACGAACAAATTTCAATTTGAAAAGGGACTTAATGTTCAGTGAATCAATAAATTTGTGTTTGAAAGGAATGCTGCAAAACATTTGATTTTTTTTATCTTATTAGAATCTAGCTTCTGAATAGTTGTTGTGTAAGCAAACAGGATTTCAGAAAAATAATTGCGGAAATGTGTGTATAGAATAAGTAAGTCCCAAATATTCATTGAACTGGAAATGATAGAGCCATATGTAATTGATCAATGCTCCTTGAATATCGCTTTGTTTTTGCATTGTGGTTTTTTGATAAATATAGCTTAAATATGTTAATTTCTGTTCTAAATAGGAGCATATTTATCCTTGCCCGAATCGTGACCACTATATGGCTGTGATAAATCATCTATATCGTGTTTGCCAGAAACTGCACATAACTGAGAAACCATGGCCGTTGCTCATGGTTTTAGCACACGAAATTGTGTCCATGCCACAGGCTTTACGAGTAATACAGTTACCAACCCTTCCTGAAAAGTGTTCAACTTTAACTGATCTATTTTGGTGATCTTTTTCATACTTTCATATTTTTTTCGTGAAGCAATACACATGCACGAATCTTTCCTTTAATTTTCTTTCATTCACTCATGTCTTTCCTTTTACTGTCAGCTGTCCGATCTCTCTCTCTCTCTCTCTCTCTCTCTCTCTCTCTCTCTCTCTCTCTCTCTCTCTCTCTCCCTCTGTGTATCGTCTGTGTTTGTCTTGTATTATGTCCGTTTTCTTTTCGTTTTTGTGTCTTTTTTTCTGTCCTGTCTTTTTAATTCTTTCTTGTCCCATTTTCTTTAATTTCTAACCGATGACGTCCACCGAGATGGTCATAAGGGCAAATGCCATTTGGATTGAAGATCTTGCTTTTAATAGGCTAAAAACTTCTGTATAAATGCTTGCTTGTACATAGCACTTGTAATCACCAAATAGAAGTTCGTTTCCCATCTTTTATAAGTTTGACCCATTTTCTTTAATCATTATTTCTATATACGAGAGGGTTATTGAAGATAGATCCCCTCGAAATATCCTTCGTCTCGACATGCTTGGCCTTCACCTTTTCAAAGAAGGCATCCCTTAGCTTTCTCATACTGAGTTTGACAACAATCTGTTTGGGTCATGATGCAAGAAACGTATTCTATGACTGATTTCAACCTCGTCTTTGGTCAGTTGATTCCCCATCACGTCCCCTATTTTCGTTTGGGCTCGCTACACCCCCAGTGGTTTTATGTTGTTTTTATGACTATACGGCTCGAGGTCACCAGCACGTAATTTAAAATCAGTCAATGTTTTATCCATTGTAGACATCTTGTTTTGAAAACCTGTGTCTTCAGGAAAGTAGTTGATGCAAAAAAGTGTCATTGTATTCTTTGAGATAGTCGAACGCCTCTTTTGCCTCAGTGTCTTGGAGATGAATTGCAACTTCTGGGAACTCATTTGAAGCCATTTCGAATCAAAGTTCAGATTGTTTCTCTTTCAGTTTATTTAATAAAAAAAAAAAAAACAACCAAAAAACCCCCGAAACAAAAACAAAAGAAAAATCAAACAAATGGAAAAACTACAGCACTTAATCTCTCTTCTACATTTGAGTCACTTGAACTGCAGGATACATGTACCTGTTCAACCATGGTGTGAACATGTTGCAAATCCAAATGCGGGTGACAATGAAGGTCTGTAATCGAAGACAATATGTCTTTTACATACCAAACTACTGCAAAGTCATAATAACAACAAGTCTCATACCTGTGTCAACTTTTGGTACCTTAATCAATCATTTGCACCGGTACCGATCAATCGTGGATGATGGCTATGATGCCTGAACATACATTTGAGGGAGCATCAAAAGCATGTAAAATAAAGCAAGCAGCGCCCTTTCTTAACTAATGCAATATCCCCTGTATTTGTCAGGACCTAGCCAACTTCACACAGGTCACTCGCCAAACCCACAGCAATGGACTTTCCAATCACAGGACTCATTGCCATGGTGCTTTAGGAGTGTTGAGGTGAATCTGAGGCATTCTGGTGGCTGTTCAAACATATGGATTAAATGAACTATTGTAAGATGTGGGGTAAATGCATTTTGGTTGACTTCATGAAGTCGAGGTTGATTCATTGATCATACGACAAAGTCAAATTGACAAGTAGGCCTGATCCTAGATACAACAGAATACAGAAAACCGGTCCTACCAGTTATGCATAAACAAGAAAAATCTGATACCTACAAGATGAAACTGGCTGCTCTTGATTCTTCATAACAGTTATCGACTGGTAATGGTGATGTGGAATTTGATGCTGCATTCTTTACAGATTTGTTATCACCATAGCCTTCAATATAGAGTAAATTGGTAGAAATATTAATATATGCAGCATATAAAATCTATTTACGCAAAATTATCCATGGTTTGAAGAGCACGTGTACAATTGGCCAAAAAGGTCACGTTATCACTGTAGTCTCAGTCAAATACAGATAAGTCGTATTTCATTTGATTGATTTTATTTATTTATTTATTTATTTATTTATTTATTTATTTATTTATTTATTTATTTATTTATTTATTTATTTATTTATTTATCTATTTATTATTATTTTTTTGCTGCGCAGTCACGTTTGTCCTTGTTTTGTAATTTGTTCTGTGACATGGGTTTTTCACCCCTGCTTGCTGCTTTTCCCCCTTTGTCTCATTGTGGTTTTTTCCTGTGCTTGTTCAACCTTGCTTGACTGTCACTCAGCTGATTTAAATATGTATACGTTCCCGCGCATTCTTGTGCATATATAAAGGCGAACAATCTGATTGTGTGGCCCCTGCTTTGTCAACTGGGATCGCTGTTCATGAAAGTGGAAGAATTCAGTTCACGTTACCCACTTGTGAGCGCCATGGGACCATGTCCCCCAACCATTGTACATAAATAACAGGTACATTGAGCTAATAGTAAGTTCTGGCCAATTTCCCATCGATTTGCTTCCAATTTTTTGACGAGTATTCAACTTGTTACTTTACCTGGTATTTAATCATGCGGTTCTTTTTTGTAGCCACACTTGTAACATGCACGCTGGGTGCATGCATTGGCCAATAAACACTTATTTCTGCAACTAACATGGGATGGTTGTAGCATAGACACTGCAATAATATTCCTATAAGTATGTTGAGAAGTTTAATTTCATATCAAAATATAAAATGTACATATATATATATATATATATATATATATATATAAGTTCATAAATAAATGTATGCTTCATTCTAAAAAATTTAATCAGCAAAAAAGGCGTTCACTGGGTCATGCTTCTTGCAGTCACAGTTTGCTAACATTTCGTAGTAATGTTTTACATGTAATATTAAGATATGATCTTATAAAGTTTATCACAAGTCAGGAGTTATGAATTATATTAAGTTTTCAAACTTCATGTACTGCTTGGTAAAACTTTGGTGTCATAAACATACGCGTTATATGCTTATAGAAAAAGTTTAAGATGTAAAACATGTATACACGGTATCAAGAAAAATGCATTACTGGTATTTATATGATGGTTTTACACTAAAGTTGGAGCTTTTTTCTTTGTTATATATTTTTGAGCTATTCATTTGCACATACAACACATTATTGTTGGTTGGTGCTTGTGCCTGACATATTGAAGGTGGCAAAATGCTGGGTATGTATTCTGTAATACTGAAAGGATAAGTAATTTGCTTTTCGCATTGTAGTTTCAAGTGATTGACTTAGTATTTGTCAGTATAAAGTACTTTGAAATGTGACGGTAATCGTATCAACTTTGAGCAGTTTATAATTTTGTTCACGGTAATATAAGTGCCGCACTTAACATACAGTTTGAACTTTTCAATTAAACATAACCATATGAATTTAACTATGTGTGATATACGAATGTGGCTCATATGTAATAAATTATGTTAAAGGTTCGATTTTGATATGGAGATACTTATTTTTATGAATGTAATTGCTGTTAATGCGATGGGTGCTGAGCGGTAAATGACTATTTCTATAACTTTAGGGAATTTCTTGTCCCATGGCCAGAAATCAAATAATTTTTGCATCCTAATATGTCCTTTATATATTTTTTCTGATCTGTGATGTCTATACTACATCTGTCAATTTCAAATTCCACAATATTATACACATTTCGTGAAGTATATCAATTTACAGTACCAGGGAAAGGTGTTTTATCGAAAAATGGCAATGTCCCATTTTTTATGTTTAAAACCAAATTTCTTTATCAAAATAGCAAATCTTTAATTTATACATACCATTTACTGTAGCCTAATTTGCTACACGGCGGAAAGGTGGATAAATGTGAAAAATTGCTCTTAAACATGTTCAAATGACGTTACAAAGTCTGTCCCATGGGTCTGTCACCTACGTGACAAAAATGACAAAAAGCTAGGAAATAACTGGTTTGAAGGATAAGTGTCCAACTGCTGTCACCTACATCTTATTCCATTTCCTTGGTCATACCAAATGGAAGATATTCCATGTTGCTGGATTCCAAATGTAGTTTAAAAATTGCTCATGAATATATAAATTTGAGACAGTTATTTTTTAAAGTGTCAACAAAGTGACAAGCTTTATTCAGATACTTGGAGGGACCACATCAGGGCTAATATGTCTGTGAATGTGGTTCATAGAAAGGTTTTATCTGGTGCGGTTGGGTAATATTATAGGAACTTGCCATGCCACTGCAGCCAGAAAACCGGAAAAATGTTACCTACTTGACAGTCACCTCAGTGACGTAACCATGTCCCGGAGGTGACCTGTGTATGTCACATAAGTGACAAATTCTGATAAATGATAAGACAAATTTACATAATTTACTGATTTGAAGAAAAAATGAGAACCATATATAACTTTAGTGCCATGTAAATGTATCCCAACCACCCCCTACCAATACCCTCCCTATAGTGCTACTGAAATTTGAGATACTTTATATATGTCACGTGAGTGACCAAACATGATAGATGAGAAACGATGTTAGATAATTTAATGATTTGAAGAATATATAATCATGCAAACAATATAGGCCCAACTGCCCTGTTAAAAGAATGTACCACCTGAACTCTACCACAGCCACTGTCCTATAGCGGCATTAGATTTTGAAAAAAATCTAAATTTTCATGTTATTAGGTGACCTGTTCTGTCACGTAGTGACCAAACATGATAGATGAGAAACGATGTTAGATAATTTAATGATTTGAAGGATATATAATTATGCAAACAATATAGGCCCAACCGCCCTGTTAAAAGAATGTACCACCTGAACTCTACCACAGCCACTGTCCTAGAGCGGCATTAGATTTTGAAAAAAAAATTGTAAGTTTTCACGTTATTAGGTGACCTGTTGTCTCATGTAGTGACCAAACATGATAATGAGAAAGGAAAGTTAGATAATTTACTGATTTGAAGAATGTACCTATGAGAACGATACTGGCCTCCTTTAGATACTGCCCCGTTAAAATAGTTCACCCAACCTCACCACCATATCTCTCCAATGACAACATTGGAATTTGTGATACCGCAGATTGCCTGCATAATATTTTTCATTTCAAGCAAGCTGAAATGGCAAATTTTGTTCCATATTTTTAGCACAAAAATATAGCACTGCCTGATAACGTCAGAATATACGTTATCAGTAAATTCAAAACTTTGCAATGAAAATAAAAAACTGCAGAAGCAAATACTTGTTATGTTCATATTTTTTAACTACTTCGATACCATCTGGCCATGGGGTGGCCAATGCCAGAAATATTATAATGATATTTTGCACAGACTTTAAAATGGGGCCGCTCGTTTAGTTATAAATACTTTTGATTATAATACTAGTCCATGTTCACTACTGAAAGAACTTAGTGGCAAACTTATACACATCTATTTTTTCAGATAGAGTGACACTGTTTGTTTCAAATTTAAAACTGAATGAAGCAAAAGTAAATGTTGAACACAGCAAGAGGCTACATGGGAAATGCTTCAGCATCTCTGAATCTACCCGGTTAATCCATGCCCATTCATTCAAGTCCAGTGATCTAAAATGGAATGGTTTATTTGATTTTCATTTTGTCTGTTGAAAAATGATACTAGCTGCAGTGTGTTTGTCTGTTAATTGATAGTTAATGGTCATAGAAATCAATTAGTAAGAAAATGCTATTCATTGATGTTTAACAATGGTGTAATGTTAATGTTCAGGACTCATTATAAGATAGAGCTAAGATGGCCTGAAATGACATGGCCAAATGATTATGTTCCTTGATAAAATTTTGACATTGATTATTGAAGTATATTACTAAAAGTGAAATATCTTAGAAACAGATGGAAATTAGAAAGGTTCTTCGTGTAAGATGAACATTTTTTTCATTCTTGTCATGTTGTGCACGGGCCACCTAATTCTCTTCTCGGATGATCCATGAAGATAATAAATCATGTTCATAGCAAAACTAATTTGTAAGCAACATGGCCGGAAACTCCAGCGTAGTTCCAGTAAAGAGCCAGTATGCCTCATTGTTGCTCTGATGTGGACACAACTTCACAGCATTAAAATCGTTACGTCTGCCCCGAGGTAGAGTGAGGTAGACTGGTTCCCTGCCTCTTACTACACTTGCGTCTCAAGCTTTGTTGTTCATGAGTCGGTTGTGGTATATGCATAAGGTATCATCTAATAGATCATCAGAGCAGAAAATTAGGTGGCCTGTGGTTAGTGTGATGGAAAACATATTGACACAGAAAAGTCAGTATGGGTTTTGTACATTTTATTAAATAATTATACCCGTGCATGGGTTTTGTTTTTCTTTTTTCCATTTTGCTCCCTGTATTTTCCACATAAAACTACATATACGACTCCATGGCTCAATTCCATCTTTCTGACAGTTTGTCACCTACGTGACAATGTATCACTCACGTGACAGGGCAATTAATGAGAGTCTTAATTACGGTTGTTAGGTTAAATTTTGCTCCGCTGGATATTTGAATATTAAGTTTATAGTCTTAACCAATGGATACATGCCGGTTTAAAATATTTAAAATTAAGACTCGGTAGCTCAACATCATCTACGTGACACGCACTTTGTCACCCACGTGACTGTGTGTCACTTACGTGACAGGCCGTTTAATTAAAAAGCCTTAATTTGAGTCATTATGAAGAAAATAGCGCGGCCTATCATTTGAATATCATGCTTATACTCTAAGCTCATGGATAAGTGCAAAAAACCTGTGTTTGAAACATTTATTTACTCTGTTAAAAATGTCACCAAAATACCCTAAAAATATAGAAATCGTCAAATAAGGTTATACCTGGGGAGGTGTAAGCGAACAATGTGATGTGCAGTGTCAGTGTTCCATGTTATTAAAGGCAGCAGTTCTGTATGCACACTTCGTTAAAGGAGTTCCCTATCCGTCCCGCGAAATCACTGACAGTGTACCATCTGTGGTATACTGTCAGTGGGTTCCACAACGATTTCATCTTGTGTGCGTGTGTGTGTGTGTGTTACGTGTGTTACGTGGTTTTACTTTTTCCTGAAACATCTTCCAGTATATTTCTCATGGCATAATGACCCTTTTGAATTGTCTTTTTTTGACAGTTTTATTTCAGTCTGTGTGTTTTTCATAGTCGGGTGAATCGCTGACTTTGATTCCATGCACAAGCTAATGTTTGTACTGAATATGTAGGTACCAGATTCATGAAATTGTAATTTTTTCTAGTGTGATCTCAATCCGACTTGAATGATTATTAAGTATAGGTACAAGCTTGATAAAATTGTAAATTCTTTCCGGTGGGACCTAAATCTGAATGGAATAATTATGAAAATGTAAGTAACAGCCCGCGTTGTCTGTATTCATTCTGGTTGGACCCACGTCTGGGTTGATTGTATTTAGAAATTTGAGTGACAAATGCAGTGGCTGATCTCTCAGACAAAATTATGCACACTTGGGGCACTATGACCTACTGTTTTGCACATCCAGGCAAGTATTTTCCAAAATGTATCAACGGATGAATATCAAAACTTGAGAATGTTCCTGCAGGAATGGTGTGATACTAGGTACCAAGAGACGCAACTTGTATTTCTGTAGCAACCTATCACCATGCTGCACTTACAAAATAGTTATCTCACATATAGGTCACTCTACTTGGACCAATGTAAGCAAATGCTGGAACATATGCTGCAGGAAAAACAAGAAAAACAGGCTGAGGACCTGAGAATAAAACAACTGGAAAAACAGGTGCATCAAAAAATCAAAGCTCAAAGAAAGAGAGACAAATTGATGAGGAAACAGAAAAAAGGAGACAGAGAGAAGAAAAACATGCGACATAAAATACAACAAGAGAAAGAAGAGAAATTGGTGGTAGATACCTGGCATCGTCCAGAACAAGATAAAACAACAGTGTGCAGCCTACATGATGAAATGCCTCAGATCTGTAAACAGTTTGAAGATAAGTTTAAAAAGAGTTTCAATGAAATTAAACATTTAATTTGTCACACAGATTAAGATGAGAAAAAGTGTGAGATCTATGAAAGTGGAAAGAAAATTGCTAAAGTGTTTGATTTTTTTCATGTACAGAGACTGAAGCCTTAAAGATGAGTGCATATGAGAAGAAAAATGTCACAAATTATGATGCACAAATAATTGATGTACAAATATCTGGATTATCACTACCTTCTCAGGATAACCCACAGGATATAATGACACCTTAAAAAGTGAAAGGTTTTGATACAAAGATGGAAAAGCACCAAAATGCGAAACTAGATTTGCACACAAGCACAATAAACACGATAACAGGAACACATCCAACAGGTAATTATGAGAGCTGTGCACATGATACCGACAGTAGAGATGGTATAGAAAGTTTTATGACTGAAAGAAATTCTACTGTGGGGAGCATATGCCATATGAAACTTGCAAAGGAAAAATGAACCTCTTACTGTTATGCAGAGTGATCAGGATACTTCAAAGAGCGACACAGTCTGTGTGATATTTGACAAAACGTCCAAACAAATAAACAGCAGAAAAATGTGGTCCTGCCCAGTCACACCATTCCACACAATTCAAGTTAGATGTCAACAAATACTTCAGCAGGTACCAAAGATACAACCCCAAGAGCATTGCAATGTCAGGTTGGAGAGCTACTCAGAGAGAAAACAGTCGTATGATCTTAGGATATAGTGATTTAATGGTGCAACCCACGCAAGGTAGAGGCAGAGATTGAAATCTAACAGTGTGGACATGAACACAAACCAGAGGTACCAGCAAATTTATAACAGAAAGCTACTGGAGGACACATTTTTGTTACTCAGGAGTAGACTTCATGTTCCAAGTGTTCTCTGGGTATTTGTTTCAGTACAAGGCTCTCTGACGTATAGGCTAAGAGCTGCTGCTGAACTTTACTATCTTTGTGTATGTTTGCCAGAGGATTTGACCACAGACAAGACAACACATAGATTTTTCTCTCCTTTTTGGTCGCATCCTTGTCTGACTGAATAGTAAAACAATTTCATTTGTCTTGGTTCAACATATATATATTATATTATTTTCCTACGGTACTGTACATCTACCATTTGTGATGATCTTTCCCTAGTGGGTTGGATTCTGACTAATTAGTGAGAATATGATTGTAAATATAGGTTTGTGTCCACACAAGTCTCAACAGGTTGGACTTTATATGATTAGTTGAGTTACATTGTGTGTACTGATTTGAACATGGGTTATTGCATGCAGGGAGTGTGGGTTGGATTATGTCTGGCGAACTGCTTGAATATAAGTGAAATACGTAAATATAAGTTTTATATAATGTTCATGTGCGTTGAAATTAACACATATTTTGCCACTAATGTAATATACAAATTTCCCTTCGTTCTATATGTCACATTCAATTTCTTCTTTTTTCTGCCAAAATGCTTCATTTTGACATTCTACTTTTGTTGCTCAAATATTACTATACCTATTATTATTATTATTATTATTATTATTATTGTTGTTGTTGTTGTTGTTGTTGTTGTTGTTGTTGTTGTTGTTATTATTATTATTATTATTATTATTATTATCATTATTATATGTTACGTCACAATGGTACATCTTTTGGTAACTGTCAGTAGGTCAGCTATCTACCTTCACTGGTCTATGTGTATTATTCCTGAAAATACAATCCATCCAGTCAATGACATTGGGTTTTTAACCTCTCGACTTCCTATGAAAACACTTAAAATGTTTGATCCTGAGTGTATTGCTACACGCCATCGATGGGTATAAGTCTCGCACAGTATAGAATAACTATCGGTCTTTTGTTCAAAAAGCCTACTTCTTTTATAGTCTCCCTTCAACTGGATTGCACTGTTGACAATCAGATAATCATTTCCCTTTGCATTGTAGCCCTTTCGCTAGCAAACATCCTTTTCAAAGGATTCTGCTCTCTTGAACACGTTATTTCAATTCTATTTTATGTCTTCTCTCTGTCTAGTGATGTCCATTTGAATCCGGGTCCTAATACATCTCTCAAAACCATTTCAAATTGTGTCTTAAATGTTCATAGCCTAAACAGTGCCGGAACCTTGACTAAATTCAACTTCTAGCTCAATCTGAAAAACTTGATGTAATCACTATATCTGAAACACGGCTTGATGAGAGCTACTCTGACCAGCTTATGCTGATTGATACCTTCCAATCCCTCTTTCCCAGCGACTGGTCAACAGGCAGAGGTGGCGGGGTTATGTCATTTGTAAAATTCTCACTTTTGCGCCTTAGATGCTTT
The DNA here is from genome assembly GCA_964020975.1 of Hermodice carunculata. Classification (NCBI taxonomy): domain Eukaryota; kingdom Metazoa; phylum Annelida; class Polychaeta; order Eunicida; family Amphinomidae; genus Hermodice; species Hermodice carunculata. Next base: position 9,371,674 of record OZ026630.1, read on the forward strand.
GACCTTGAAAGCCACAACAGTGAATATACCTGGATAAATGTGTCCACATTACATGGTAAAGTGTTAATTGGAAATCACTACGGGCCACGTGGTCAGTCTGCTGAGGTATGGATGCCTTCCTCAAATCTCGGACTACTTCTGTGGCGACTGCTATCTAATCCAACCAACTTATCCTTATAGTCACTGGTGACTTTTATGATAGGTGGGTGGACTTGAACTTTACACATTCCGAAAGTGAACTTGGTCTATCTCTTGTAAACCTGGTATCCCAACACAACTTTTTTTCCAAGTTATTGATGATTCAAGTTATTGATAAGGCTACCAGAACCAATGAATATTTAACCAGCTTATTTGACATAATTATCACCAATCCACCTGGTCTTGTCTTAGAAAGAAGTATTCTTGCCCACATCTATAACTCTGACCATTCTGCGGTATACTGCTTATTTTCTCTCTCTCTCTCTCTCTCTCTCTCTCTCTCTCTCTCTCTCTCTCTCTCTCTCTCTCTCTCTCTCTCTCTCTCTCTCTCTCTCTCTCATCACAAAGATACATCTTTCAGAAGGCCAGTATGGAACTACAAAAAGTCCAATTTTCCTGAGCTTAATACTGCCCTCTCCTCCACCCCGTGGGACACTGGCCATGAGGTGTGCAATACAGTTTATGATGTGCCATACTGGTCCGATTTATTTTTACTAAACTGCAAACGATTTCACCCCTTTCAGGGAAATCACGATTCTGCCTGAAGATAAACCATGGATAACCTCTGTAATTAGGAAGCCTATTCGTCAAAGAAACTGAGCATAGAAACACTTCAAGAGGGTATCTCGTAGTCCACCTCCTTATACCTATGACATTTACATGAAAATTGATAGATTTTACCAACTGTACAAAAAAAATTGCGATAGAGTTGTCAACTTAATTAGACAATCTATTTGTTCATATCTTCGCAAACTGAGCCGTCAACTGGACAAAGATATTAATCCTAAGCAGTGGTGGAGTCTCTCGAAGTCTGTTCTGGGATGCAAAGTTCAGGAAGACATTCCTCCACTCATCGAGGATGAGAAAATTGTTTCGTGTGTCACCGAGAAGTGCAATATTTTTAATGATTACCCTGCAAGCCAATGTAGAGTTATTCCCGATATTGACACCCCACTCCTGCCCCAGTTTACTTTTCAAACTGAGACACACCTAAATTATGTTAACTTTGATGAAGACAATGTAAGGGAAATCTCTTCCTTTAGACTCTCTTCTGCGTCTGTCCCTGGTAACATCGGAAATACTTTACTTAAAAATACAGCTTATTCAATTTGTAAACTTTTCATTAAAATCTTCAATCTCTCTCTCCGCCTTTCCAATTTCCCTGACTCCTGCAAGAAAGCAAATACATGTCCCGTGTTTCAGTAGGCCAACAAACAGATTAAAAGTAACTGTTGCCCTATATCTTGTACTGTGTGACGTCTCCAAAGTCATTGAAGGATTGGTTTTCATGCCCTCTATGAATACTTAGTTGACAACAATCTGCCTACACCCAAGACCTCTGAGTTCAAGGTGGACGATTCTACAATAAACCATTCTTTTTAAACTACGTCAGCTAGGTATCTCTGTTAACACTGTTTCATGGATCAAAAGCTAACTCTCAAATCGATTTCAACAAGTAGTCTTTCATCGTCATGTGTCCTCTTGGTTTCCTGTTAAAGCTGGCGTACCCAGGGGTCCATACTGGGTCCACTTCTCTATCTGGTGTACATAAACGATCTTATTGATAATCTTTCCTGTGATGTGAGGCTCTTTCCAGATGACACATGATGCTTGAAGAAATCGTTCAAAATCCAACGGTATCTGCTCACCACTTCAATAGAAACCTGCTACATAATCAAAATTGGGTTGAATTATGGCGTCTTATTTTCATTGCCCTGAAATCTTTATCTGTTTTCTTCACTGCGAAAATTATTAAACCTCACCATCCATGTTCATCTTAGTCCATCAGCGATACCTGACGCCACCTGTCACACCCATTTAGGTGTAACTCTTAGTAATTTATCTTGACATACTCACATAAACCGTATCGTTTATAAAAACAGGCAGGGCATTGTTCTCCTTCACAGGTTTAAATTCAAACTTTCCCGAAAAAACCTGGTCAGGGTTAATTTGTCTATGGTTTGACCAATTCTGGAATATGGTTGTGTCCTCTTTGATAAGTCTGGTGAAGGGCTGTCAGATTTACTTATAAATAAGCTCTGGTGCCCTAAGACACACTTCTCATATCAAACTTTTACAAAAACTTGGATGGCTTACCCTTACTCATTGTCGCAAATACTTTGAATAGATCATGTTTTACAAAATGACCCATGATCTTACTCCTTCTTATCTAACCAATCTCCTGCCGTCTCCTAACTTTGGTCGAGCAACACGTCATTCTAAACCCATTAGCATCACCCAGTGCAGGACTCTCCATTTTCACAGCTCTTTCCTCCCTGACCCTATCAAACTTTGGAACAACCTACCTATGGACATTAGAAAATCTATCTAGCTCCAAATTTTCAAATCAAAGCTTAAGACAACCCTGCTGGCTGTGGACAATGTCCCCAACCTTTTTCTCCTTTGGGCTTAATTTTTCTAATATCTGCCTAACCCAGCTATGGCTTGGCTTCTCTAGGCTTAACTTTGACATTTATAAAGTAAATGTAGTTCCAAGTGCTACTTACTCCTGCTCCTCCCAGACTGAAGACGTTACTCATTTATTTCTTGTTTGCCCAAAATATGCCTTCCCTAGAAAGAAACTTTTCGAGAATTCAATACCTCTCTTAGCTCTGAGCGTTCACCCTGACCTGATAATCCATATAGCTGGCGAAAGACTGATTCATATATTCTTCTTCGGCAGCAGAGAACTACAGGATTTTCTTGACATACAGATATATGACACAGGCCAAAATTATGCAGTTGAAATCATATGATTTGTTTTCTAATCCCTTCCATAATCATGCAGTTTAATTCTCTCTTCACTCTAAAGTAATTGTGGCCTATTGACCAAATTATAAGAAAACACTCTCCATGCTGTATATTTCTTATGATGTATAGCCATAAGCTAACCAAAATTTAAATTATGTATATATATATATATATATATATATATATATATATATATATATATATATATATATATATATATATATATATATATATATATATATATATATATATATATATATATATATATATATATATATATATATATATATATATATATATACATAGATATACATATTGATTTACTTGCCATAATTACGCCTAGCTTCTCTTGGCAATAGTAACCAGTATGTCAAGTGTCATTACGTTACATTATATTCTCAATCTGAGTTTTTTAATGTCCTGTTAATTGTTGGTATTTGTATATGATGATACTTATATTTTCCAATGTATCAATTTATATGGTAACATTATTTGTAATGTATTGTGTGTATTGTATATATATATATATATATATATATATATATATATATATATATATATATATATATATATATATATATATATATATTATATATATATATATATATATATATATATATATAAATTGGGTGTCTCTTCGTGTCTGGAGAACCCATTGCTATTAGTAATTTTTATACTCTTGGATAATCCAGTATGAATAAATATGTTTAAACTAAACATTCAGATATTCGCGTGAATCTGCCACATTTCCGAAGATCTTATATCTCCAGTTTCCTACCATTGTCTTTTGAAATGTGTTTTGACAGGACATATATATAACTCATAACGAATATCAGTTTTTCTCATGAAAAATTGCATATTCAATCATCCGGTCTAGAATGGTCTCATAAAACAACCATCACTCTAGCATCGTGGTTATCTACAGCTTCCTGTATGTAACTGGAGGGATGCATGGGATGATTTTAGTAATGCCTATACTAGCACCCATCTTGCCTGTGTAGGAGATGGACCTTTGTCTATGGACTGTTAGGCTCGAACCACATTGCACCAAATAGATAGAAAAATGGCCTGAGTGTCATCTAAGTAGGCAAAAGTCCATTGTAATACAGAATTTGATTGTTTCACTGGAATGGTTGGACTTCAAGGGTGAGAGACATTTATCCAAAAGAAGTGTTTGATTGGCCAATCTGACTTACAGGTCACCAGAGTGACTGTGTCCTGTTTGTTTTCCAATGTACAAATGTTCGTGTGTGGACGGTGGGGTCTCATCTCGTTTACATTCAATTAAAACGCATTGTTTCTTGTTCACAATCAAGTTGTTAAGAGTTTTTTGTTGTCATATTATCATATTTTAGTGTCATCGGCAATTTTAATCGAAAATAAAATACAATAAAAGTTACATTTCAAGTGAGCAGCACCTGCATTTATAATTCCAGCGGGAACCTGAGCCAATATCATCAGTGGTTGCTGTTTCCCCCATGGTCAGTTTGTTTTAGTTGCAGCCCACACAGAGTCTGTATCCCGTATAATCCAGCAGACGTATATTACTTCCCAAACATCAGCTGTCCATACACAAATGTTAATCTTTAATTTAACACATGAAGCTGTTGTCATTTTGTCATTTTCCGAAAATTTAAACAGAACATTGTTTCTTGAAACATACTTATTTTCCAAAATACAATAATAAATGCAAACAGTAGTAAGATCATTACATCTCAATATCGTTGCCGCAAATGAGTCCAAGTCTCTCAACACCAGACACAACAGCAAGACTTCAATAGCCATCAACCAATTCATCATTCATTGAACATTTTAAGAAGATAAAATACCATATCGACAACGTAGAAATAATGACTGTCAAGAAAAATAGAAGAGGAGAGCAGTTTTCAACAATGTTAGAGAAGCTGCAACGAAAATCCTAGTAAACAAGGACTACACATGGTTGAAAACCTTCAGTCATCAAACAAGCCAGGTCAAAATCAAGAAAGTCAAGGTAGACATACGACCAACTTTATGATATTTTTATATATCAGTCAACGAATACGAAATGCAGTATGACTGAAAACATCTCGCTCCTGACTTGAGACTGGTACTGACAAAAGTTAGTAGTTGGTAAAATCGATTGGATGCTAGTGACTGTCAGCTTAAGAAATATCTTGCTTCACACATGCAATGTATCAAGCACCAGTTACAATTCTAAGTTTACATATTTATTACATCATTTATATAACATCTCAAATCTACTGGATATCTATATCATAAATTTTCATTTTTACCCAGAAACTTTGAAACGATCGTTTAAATTTCATTTTCGAATATCCCTGTTTCACAAATTCTGAAAAAGCGGTAAAGGCGGGAGTCAAAGCTGTCACAATCAGTGAATTCTGTAGCAAAGGCAAGTAAGCTTGACACATATTGGATAGATTTCGTAGAAATGCTAAATGCGTATTACCAATTCATACTGGATGCTTTTGAGGATAGAATGCCTGATCTCCGCTATTCATAGTTACTATTTTAAATGCAACGGCGGATCATTTAGAGCAGTCCCATCACCCCTGCTGGCTTATGATACTCCTTAATCTGCCA